>JAKWJD010001756.1:533539-1095827 GCA_027705065.1 Solanum peruvianum | reverse complement strand
CTTTGAGCCCGATTGGCACACTTAGGGCGTTGTGCCTCAGGCTCTGGGAGCCAGGGTGGTGCTCAAGGCAATGTGCCTTAAGATCAAGGAGCCTAGGTGGCACGCTCAGTGTGTCGCACCTCCGGCTCCGTGATCCTGGGTGACGCACTCAAGGCATCGCGCCTCAAGCACCAGGAGCCTAGGTGGCGCTCAAGGCACTGTGCCTAAAGATCAATGAGCCTGGGTGGCATGCTCAAAGCGTCGTGCCTCAGGATTCGGTTTCCAGGGTGATGCCCTCAAGATCTTTTAGCCAGGGTGGCGCTCTTAGTGTATCGTGCCTCAAGCTATAGGAGCCTCGTTGGAGCTTTCGGAGTGTCACTCTGGTAGCCTTGGTGTCACACTCAGGGCGTCGTGCCTCAAGATCCAATAGCTTGGATGGAGCACTTTGGGCATCGCGCCTCAATATCCAGAAGGCTTAGTGGCGCGGTCAGGGCGTCGTGACTCAAGCCTCATTACCCTTGGTGGCGCACATAGGGCTTCGTGCCGCAAGCTCCAGGTTCATGTTAAGCACTCAAGTCAACACTCCTCAATCTCCTGTAGCCTGGTTCGTTTGCTCAAGGCATCGCTCGTTAAGCTTTGGGTGCCTAAGTGGCACGCTCAGAGCATTGCGCCTCAGGCTCAGGGGGTCTGGGCGCTAATGGCATCATTGCTCAAGATCTTTTAGCCTGGGTGTCAAGCTTAGGGCATCGTGCCTCAAGCTCTTGGAGCCTTGCTTGCACGCTCAAGGCATCGTACCTCAAGCTGCAGGAGGTAGGTTGGAGCGTTCAAGGCATCGCTCATCAAGTTCTTGGTGTTTAGGCGGCGCGCAAGGGGCGGCGCCTCAAGATCCAATAGCCTGGGTGTCACTTTCATTGAGTCATGACTCAGGCTAGGGTGGCACCCTTAGGGTTTTGTGCCTCAGGTTTCGAGAGACAAAGAGTCGCGCCTCAGGCTATGCAAGCCTAGGTGGTGCTCAGGGCGTCGATCTTCAAGCTCCAGGATCATGGGTTGCGCTAAAGGCGCTGCACCTCAAGTTCAAGGAGCCTGGGTGGTACACTCAGAGCTTTGATCCTCAAGATTTGGGTTCCTTGGTGGCGTGCTCAGGGCATCGCGCCTCAGTCTCTAGGAGACTGGGTAGTGCCTCAGGGCGTCGCGCCTCAAGTTCTTGTAGCCTGGGCGGTACATTAAGGGTATTGTCCCTTTAGCTCTGGGAGCTTGGTTTGCGCGCTTAGGGTAGGACAACGTCGGTCTTGGCATGCCCGCATTGCCTTGGACATCACACATGATCGGACGACGTCGGGTGTGACATGCCATCATAGCCCTTGGTAGCACACACGGTTAGACGCGTCAGGCATGTCATGTCATCATAGCCCTTGGTCAATACACTCAGTACGACGACGTCGGGCGTGACAAGCATCATCTCCCTCAGAATGCACAAACGGACGGAGGAAGTCAGGAGTGTCATTCCAGCATCGCACCCGGACAACACACACGGTAGGTTGAGGTCAGGCATGGCATGCCATCATGGCCCATAGATACAACACACGTTCGGATAACGTCGGGCGTTGCATGCCACCCTAGCCCTTGAATTGCACACACGCTCGAACGATATCTGGCATGGCATGCCATTATCTCCATTCGACAAAACACACGGTTGGAGGACGTCAAGCGTGGCATGCCATCATAGCCCTTGGACATCACACATGATGGAACGACGTCGGGCGTGACATGCCATCATAGCCCTTGGAAGGACACACGGTTAGACGCGTCAGGCATGTCATGTCATCATAGCCCTTGGGTAATACACACGGTCAGACAACGTTGGGCGTGGCATGACATCGTATCCCTTGGAAAGCACACAGGGTCGGACGATGTTGGGTGTGGCATGCCATCATGGCCCTTGGACACCACACACTGTCGGACGTCATCAGGCGTGTCATGCCATCATCTCCTTTAGACAACACAAACAGATGGATTATATCGTGTATGGCTTTCCATCATCGCCCTTCGTTAAAGCACACGGTCGGACACATCGGGAATCACATGTCATCATCACCTTGAGACTGCACACATGGATGGACGATGTCGGGTGCGGCATGCCACTTAACCCTTAGATAGCACAGACTGTCGAAAAACGTCGGGAGTGGCATGCAATCATGACCCTTGGATAGCACATATGATTGGACAACGTCGGGCGTGGCATGCCCATTAAGCCCCTGGACTGCACACAATGAAGAATGACATCAGGCATGACATACTATCATCGCCTGAGATTGCACACACGAATGGACAATGTGAGGTGTGGCATGCCATCATCGCCCTTGGATAGCACACATGGTCGGACACGTCGGGCGTTGCATGCCATCATTGCCCTTGGACAACAATCACAGTATGACAACGTCGGGCGTGGCATGCCATGATAGACCTTTGAACACACACGGTTATACGACGTCAGGCATGTCATGTCATCATAAACCTTGGGCAATACACTTGGTGGGACGACGTCGATCGTGGCTTGTCATCATCGCCCTTGGACAGAACACACATTCGGACAATGTTGGGCGTGGCATTCCATCATGGACCTTGGACTGCACACACGGATAGATGAAGTAAGGCGTGGCATGCCATTATCGCCCTCAGACTACACAAATGGTCGTACAATGTCAGTCGTGGCATGACATCATTGGCCTAGGAAAGCACACATGATCGGACGACGTCTAGCATGGCATGCCCATTTAGTCCTTAGGCAACATTTATGGTCAGACGACGTCAGGCATGGTATGTCATCAGATTCCTTGAACGGAACACATGGTCGGATGACGTCAAGCATGGCATGCCATCATCCCCCATAGACAACAAACACGATCGGACGAAAACTAGTGAGGAATGCCCGCGTAGCCCTTGGTATGCACACACGGTCGAACGACGTCGAGCGTGGCATGACATCATTTGGCCTGGGAAAGCACACATGATCGGACGACGTCTAGCGTGGCATGCACATTTAGCCCTTAGACATCATTTACGGTCAGACGACGTCAGGCATGGTATGTCATTAGATTCCTTGAATGGCACACACGGTCGGACGACGTCAAGCATGGCATGCCATCATCTCCCATAGACAACAAACACGATGTTGGCATGTGAGCATGTCTGAAGTCAAAGGGCGATGTGAGCATGCCCCACCTGACGTCATCCGACCGTGTGTGCAGTCCAAGGATATGATGGCATGCCATGCCTAACGTCGTCCTACTTTGTGTCCTATCTAAGGGTTATGATGTCATGGCACGCCCGAGGTCGTCCTACTGTGTGGGTTGTCCGAGGTCCATTATAGAAAACTACACGACACGTAATTCAACCATGTGTGCAGTCCAAGGGAGATGATGACATTCCATGCCCGACGTCGTCCGACCGTGTGTGTTATCCAAGGTGTATGATGATATGCCAGGCCCTACATCGTCCGACTGTGTCCTATCCATGGGTTTTTCTTGCATGGAATGCTTGTCATCATCCTGTCATGTGTGTATTCCAAGGGCCTTGATGGCATGTTACACCGGATGTCATCTAACTCATGTGTTATCCAAGGGCCATTGTGGCATGCAACGTCCGACATCGTTCGACCGTGTGTGTTGTCCAAGGGCTATGATGACATGCCACCCCTGACATCATCCGATCGTATGTGATGTCTATTGGATATGATGACATGCCATGCCTAACATCGTCGGACCGTGTGTTCTCTCCAAGGTATATGATGGCATACCTCGCCGGATATAGTCTGACTATATGTGATGTCCAAGGGACATGATGCAATGCCACGCCCGACCATCTCCGACACTGTGTGATGTCCAAAGGCCATGATGGCATAACCTGTCCAACGTCGTTCAACCGTGTGTGATGTGCAAGGGCTATGATGTCATGCCACGCCTGAAGTTGTCCGACCATGTGTGCTGTCAAAGGGACATGGTGGTATGCCATGCTTGAAGTCGTTCGACCGTGTGTGATGTCCATCGACCATGATAGCATGCCACACTTGACGTCATTCGGCCATGTGTATTGTCCAAGGGCTATGATGGAATGCAAGGCCCAACGCTGTCCAATCGTGTGTGTTGTCCAAAGGCTAATATTGCATGCCACGGTCGACTTCGTTAGACCGTGTGTGCTGTCCAAGGTCTATGATGGTATTCCACGCCCAATGTAGTCTTACTGTGTGTGCTGTTGAAGGGCGATGATTGCATGCCAAGCAAGACGTTGTTCATCCATGAGTTCTGCCTAAGGGAGATGATGTCATGCCATGGCTAACCTTATCCGACCTTGTGTTTTCCAGGGGCGATTATGGCTTGCAATATTGGACGTCATTTGATAGTGTGTGATGTCCAAGGGAAATGATGTCATGCTACACCCAACATCGTCTAATCGTGTGTGTTTTCAAAGGTTCATGATGGCATGCCACGCCTAACATTGTCTGACCGTGTGTGCTATCAAAGGGCTATGATGGAATGCCACGGCAGACATCGTTCGACCGTATTTGTTGTCCAATGGCAATGATAACATGCAACGCACAACATCGTCCGACAGTGTGTGTTGTCAAAGGGCTATGATTTCATGCCACGCTACACGTCTTCTGACCGTATAGGTTATCCATGGGCTTTGATGGCATTCTATGCTCGACGTAGTCCGATCGTGTGTGAAGTTCAACGGTGATGGTGGCATGCCATACCCGACATTGTACGACCATCTATATTGTCCAAAGGCAATGATGCCATGCCACGCCTAACGTCATCTTACCATTTGTGTTATCCAAGAGCCATGAGACATCGTCCGACCATGTGTGATGTCGAAGGGCAATGATGGCATGCCACGCCCGATGTTTTCCAACTGTGTGTGCAGTCCACGCGCAATAATGGCATGTAATCCCGACATCATACCATCGTGTGTGGTGCCCAATGGCTATGATAGCATGCCACGCTCGACATCGTTTGATCATTTGTGTTGTCCAAGAAACATGATGGTATGCCACACCCAATGTCGTTCGACCGTGTGTCCTATCCAAAGACCATGATAGCATCCCATGCCCAACGTCGTCCAACATTGTTTGCTATCCATTGGCAATGATGGCATGCGACGCCTGACATTGTCTGATCGTGTGTACTATTTGAGGCCCATGATGGCATTCCACGCTCGACATCGTTTGATCATTTGTGTTGTCCAAGAAACATGATGGTATGCCACACCCAACGTCGTTCGACCGTGTGTCCTAACCAAAGACCATGATAGCATCCTATGCCCAACGTCGTCCAACATTGTGTGCTATCCATGGGCAATGATGGCATGCGACGCCTGACATTGTCTGATCGTGTGTACTATTTGAGGCCCATGATGGCATGCCACGCTCGACATCGTCGGACCGTGTATGTGCTGTCCAAGGCCTATGATGGCATGCCACGTCCGACGTCGTCTGTCTTTGTGTGCTGTCAATGGGATATGACAACATGACATGCCCTACATCGTCCGACCATGTATGATGTCATGGAACGCCCAACGTCGTCCTACCGTGTGTGTTGTCCAACGTCTATGATGGCATGCCACACTCGATGTCATTCCATCGTTTGTGTTTTCCAAGAGACATGATGGCATGCCATGCCTGATGTCGTCTGACCGTGTGGTATGTCGCTGGTCTATTATATCGTGCCACATTCGACGTTGTCCGACCATGTTTGCTATCTAAGAGACATGATGGCATGCCACACCCAACGTCGTTGGACAATGTGAGTTATTTAAAGGAAATGATGTCATGCCACGCCCAACATCGTCTGATTACGTGCGCTGTCTGAGGCATATGATGACATGCCACACCCTACGTCATCTGACCTTGTGTGTTGTCCAAGGACCATGAATACATTCCATGCCTGAGTGCTCAGAGCTTTGATCCTCAAGATTTGGGTGCCTCGATGGCGTGCTCAGGGCATCGCGCCTCAGTCTTTAGGAGACTGGGTAGTGCCTCAGGGCGTCGCGCCTCAAGTTCTTGTAGCCTTGGCGGTACATTAAGGGTATTGTCCCTTTAGCTCTGGGAGCCTGGTTTGCGCGCTCAGTGCATCGCGCCACAAGTTCCTAGGTCTAGGTTGGAGTGCTCAAGGTATCGCACCTCATGCTCCGGGAAGGCTGGGGTGGCACATTCATGGAGTCGTGACTCAAGATTCAGAGACAAGGTGGCATGCTAAGTGCATCACGATGCAGGATACGAGAGCCTGGGTTGTGTTCGCCCAAGGCGTCAGGTGTCAAGCTCCGAGTGCCTAGGTTAAGGCGGTCTGGGTATCTAAGGGAATCATTTCTCAAGATCTTGTAGTCTGGGAGATGCGCTTAGGGAATACTGTCTCAAGCTCAAGGAGCCTGGCTGCCACTCTCAAGGCATCGCGCCTCAAGATTAAGAGGTAGGTTAGAGCCATCAAGGAGTCGTTCCTCAAGTCTTGGGCGTTTGGGCAGCGCGTAAGGCGCTGCACCTCGTACTCTAATAGCCTTGGTGGTACTTACGGGGAGTCGTGCCTCAAGCTCTGAGTGTCACCCTTAGGGTGTCGTGCCTCAAGCTCTGGGAGCTAGGGTGGCGCGCTAAGGGAGTCACGCCTTAGGCTGTGCAAGCATGGGAGGCGCTAAGGGCGTCGATTCTCAACCTCTAGGATCATAAGTTGTGTTTAAGGCGCTATGCCTCAAGCTCAAGGACTTTGGGTTGTACACTCAGAGTTTCGTGCCTCAAGCTCCGTGTGACTTTGTGGCGTGCTTAGGGCATCAACCCTCTGTATCTAGTTGACTTGGTAGTCGTTCAGGGCATCGCGCCTCAAGTTCTTGTAGCCTGTGCGGCACATTTAGGGCACCATTGCTGAAACTCCAGGAGCTAAGTTTACGCGCTCAGGGCGTCGCGCCTAAAGCTCCGGGAGCCAGGTTGGCGTGTCTAAGGAATCTCTCCTCAAGCTTTGAGAGGGCTGAGGTGTCTTATTCAAGGAGTCATGCCTCAATCTCCATGATCAAAGGTGGTGTTCTCAAGTCGTCATGATGCAGGATACGCAAGACTGGGTGGTGCTCAAGGCGCTGCGCCTCAAGCTTTAGGATCATACGTCACACGCTCAAGGTGCCGCGCCTAAGGCTCCAGGAACCTGGGTGGCTGCCTTAAGGCGTTGTGTCTCAATCTAAGTAAACCTGGGTGGTGCGCTTTTGGTGTCGCTTCTCCAGCTCCGTGAGCATTGTTGGCCCGCTCAAGAAATAATGCTTCAAGCTCCAAGAGCTCGGGTTGCGTACTTAGGGCGTCACACCTCAAGCTTTTTAAGACCGGTTGGCACGCTTAGGGCGTCGTGCCTCAGGCTCCGAGAGACTGGGTGGCGCTCAAGGCCTGCGCCTCCAACTCAAGAAGCCTAGGTGGCACGCTCAATGTGTCGCGCCTCATTCTCCAGGAGCCTGGGTGACGCGCTCAAGGCGTCACGCCTCAAGTTCCAGGAGCCTAGGTGGTGCTCAAAGAGTTGTGCCTAAAGATCAAGAAACCTAGGTGGCACGCTTAAAGTGTCGTGCCTCAGTTTTTGGGTGCTAGGGTGACGCGCTCAAGGCGTTTCACCTCAGCCTCATGGAGAGAAGGGTAGTGCTCTTCTGGTGTCACGCCTCAAGATCTTGTAACCTGGGGAGTGCTTTTAGGGTATCGTGCCTCAAGCTCCGAGAGCGTAGTTGGAGCGCTCAAATAGTCACTCTGCTAGCTTGGGTGGAACAATCAGGGCATCGTGCCTCAAAATCCAATAACCTAGGTTGTGATCATGCAGCATCGCGCTGCGAGATCTGGGAGCCTGGGTGGAGCGCTCAAGCATCGCGCCTCAAGCTATGGAAGCCTGGGTGGCAGGCTCAGGGCGTCGTGACTCAAGCCCCATTACCCTTTGTGGCGCACATAGGGCATTGTGCCTCAAGATTCTTGTGTCTAGTTTGCACACTCAGGGAAATGCTCCTCAATCGCCTGTAGCCTGGTTGGTTCGCTCAAGGTGTCGCGCGTCAAGCTCTAAATGCCTAGGTGGCATGCTCAAAGCATTGCACCTCAGGATCAGGGAGGCTCAGGCGCTAAGGGAATCATTCCTCAAGATCTTGCATCCTAGGTGGATTGCTTACGGCGTCATGATGCAGGATAGGCGAGCCCTGGGTGGTGCTCAAGTCACTACGCTTCAAGCATTAGGATCATAGGTCTAACTCTCAGGGCGCCGCGTCTCAGTCTCTAGGACCATGGGTAGAGTACTCAGGGCGTTGTGTGTCAAGATCTGTGAACCTAGGTGGTGCGCTCTCGGCGTCATTTCTCCACCTCCGTGAGACTGGTTGGACTACTCAAGAAATCACTCCTCAAGATCCAATTACTTCAGTGGCGCACTTAGGGCGTCGCACCTAAAGCTCTTTGAGCCCGATTGACACGCTGAGAGCATCATGCCTTAGGCTACGGGATCCTGGGTGGCACTCAAGGCGCTGCGCCTCAAGCTCAAGAAGCCTAGGTGGCACGCTCAGCGTGTTGCACCTCATTCTCCGAGAGCCTGGATGACACTTTCAAGGCGTCACGCCTCAAGCTCCTGGAGACTAGGTGGGGCTCGTGGCGCCGTGCCTAAAGCTTAAAGATCCTAGGTGGCACGCTCAAAGCGTTGTGCTTCAGGCTTTGGGTGCCAGGGTAAAGTGTTCACGTTGTTGCACTTAAGGCTCGTGGACCCACAGTAGTGCGCTCACGGCGTCACACCTCAAGATCTTATAGCCTGGGCGGCATTCTTAGGGTATCGTGCCTCAAGCTCCAGGAGCCTTGTTGGAGCGCTCAAAAGGTCGCTCCATTAGCTTGGGTGGCACACTCACGGCATCGTGCCTCAAGATCAATAGCTTGGGTGTCACACATAGGGAATAGCGTCTCAAGATCAAGAGCCTGGGTGGCACGCTCAGGCGTCGCGCCTCCATCTATGGGAGCTTGGGTACCGCGCTAAGGGCATCATTCCTCAAGCTGTCAGACTTTGGGTGGTACGCGCAGGGTGTAATTCCTAAAGTGCCCGTAGCCTAAGTATCACACCAAGGGCATTGTGTCTTTAAAATCCGAGACACGGGTTAGCACGCTAAAGGTGTCGCTCCTTAAGATCCGGGAGCCTGGATAATGTGCTCAAGGTGTCGCGCCTCAAGATCTAGGATCCTAGGTTATACCTAGAGGTATCGTGCCTCAATATCCAGGAGCATGGGTGGCAAGCTCAAGGCGACCTGCCTCAAGCTCTAGAAGCCTGGGGTGCTACGCCTCTAGCTAAAAGAGCCTTGGTGGCACACACATTGTGTCATCCCTCAAGCTCAGCGTACTTGGGTTTCACGCTAAGGGTGTCGCGCGTCAGGCTTTTAGATTCAAGGTAGGGCGATCACGACATCGTTACTCAAGATCTTTAAATCCTAGTTGGTGCGCTTAGGGCATCGCGTCTTAAGCTCTGGGAGAAAGGATGGCGCGCCTCAAGTTCCAAGAGCATGGGTTGCGCGCTAAAGGTATCGTCCCCCAAGATTTGAATGCCTAGTTGGTTTGCTTAGGGCGTTATGCCACAATCTCTGGTAGCCTTGTATACACGCTTAAGGCGTCTAACCTCAATCTCAGAGTGCGTGGTTAGAACTCAAGGGGCTGCGCATCAAGATCGGAGAGGCTCAATAACGCTCAGCCACTACCCCGCAAGCTGCAAGAGCCTTAGTGGTTCACTCAAGGAGTCATTCACCAAGCTCATTTAGCCTGGGTGGTGCGCTCAGGGCATCATTCCTCAAACCCCACGATCTTGGTTGGTGTGCTCAAGCCGTCACGTATCAAGTAACGAGCATCTGGGGGTTTCTCAAGGGTTCGCGCCTCTAGATTCAGGAGCCTTGGTGGTACTCTCAAGGCATTGAGCCTCAAGCTCCAAGAGATTGGGTGGTGCACTTTGAGCGCCGCGCCGCAAGCTATGAGAGCCTGGGTGGAACTCAAGGCAGTTCGCCAAAAGCTCAAGGAGCCTAAATGACACGCATAAGGCATGGCACCTCAGGCACCGGGAGCCTGCGTAGTACGCTAAGGGCGTCGAGCCACAAAATCTTATAGCCTAACCAGCACGCTTAGGGAATCGTTCCTCAAGCTAAGAGATATGGTTGGCACGCTTACGACCTTACGCCACAAGATCTAAGAACCTGGTGGGCGCACTCAAGGCATCGCGCCTCAAGCTCTAGGGACTGGCAGTGCTCAAGGCGGTGCGTCTTAAGCTGTATGAGCCTGGGTGGTGCACTTATGGAGTCGTGCCACAATATCCTATTGCCTGGGTGGCGTTCTTAGTTCATCGTCCCTCAAGATATGCAAGCCTGGTTAGCGTGATTAGGGCGTCAAATCTTAAGTTACGGGGGTCTTGGGGGCGCTCAACGCTTGGCGCCTCAAGCTCATATTGGCTGGGTGGCATGCTCAGGGAATCGTGCCTCAGTCTTTAAGAGCCTGGGTGGTGCGGTTGAGGCACCGCGCCACAGTCTACATGAGCCTGGGTGGCGCTCAAGGCGCTGCTCCTCAAGCTCAAGCAGCCTAGGTGGCATGCATAAGGTTTTGTGCCTTAGGCACCGCGAGACTTGGTAGTGCACTCAAGGCGTCGTGCCTCTAAATCCAATAGCCTAAGTGGCACACTTAGGGCATGGTGCCTCAAGATCAAAGATACAGGTTCACGCCGTACCACAAGCTGCGGGAACCTAGTTTGGGCAGTCAAGGCTTAGCGCCTCAAGCTCTGGGGGATGTAGGTGCTCAAGGCATTACGCCTTAAGCTCTAGAATCCTAGGTGTCACGCTTAAGGAGTCATGCCTTAAGCTCACACAGCTTGGGTTGCTTTCTTAGGGCATCATGTCGCAGGCTACGTGAGACTGGGTGGCGATCAATGTGTTGCGCCTCAATCTCAAATATCATAGGTGTATGCTCATGGCATCACGCTTGAGGCTCATGGACCCTAGGTAGATCGCTCAGGGCGTCGTGCCTGAAGATCATGTAGCCTAGGTGGCGCACTCAGGGCATTCTGCCTCAAGCTCTGATGGTCCAGGGGCGCTCAAGTTGCGGAGCTTCAAGCTCGAGGAGCCTTGTTGTCGCACTCAAGTCGTCACCCCTCAGGATGTGTGAGCTTGTGTAGTGAGCTCAGGGAGTTGCGCCATAAAATCTTGTAGCCTGGGCGATGCGCTTAGGGTGTCATGCCTCAAGCTCCAGGATCCTGGTTGGCGCGCTAAAGGAATCGCTCCTAAAGTTCCAATAGCCAGATTGGCACGCTCAGGGTGTCATGCGTAAAGTAAGGGGGCTGGGGTCACTCAAGGATTCACGCCTAAAGTACAAGGAGCCTCGGTGGCACGCTCAGGGCATTGTGCCTCAGGCTCCCAGATACAGGGTGGTGCGCACGGGGCATCGCACCACAGGCTATGGGAGCTTGGGCGGATCTCAGTGCATCATGTTGTACGCTATGCGAGACTAGGTGGCGGTCAAGAAGTTGTGCCTCAAACTCAAGTAACGTACGTGGCACGCTCAGGGCATCACACCTCAGGTTTATGAACCCTGGGTGGCACACTAGGGGCGTCAAACCTCAAGCTCTAGGAGCCTGCTTTGCACGCTAAAGGCATCGCGCCTCAAGTTCCAGGAGCCAGGGTGGCACGCTCAATGTATTGTTCCTCAGGCTCTAAGAACTTGGGTGGCGCACTCAAGGAGTCTCTTCGTAAGCTATGCAAGACTTGGTGGCGCTTAAGGCGCTGGGCCTCAATCTAAAGGTGCCTAGGTGGCACACTCAAGGCGTCTACCTCGGGATCCTTGGTGGAGCGCTCAGAGTGCCGCGCGTGAAGCTCCGGGTTCCTGGGGGGCACTCAAGACGCATCGCCTCAATATCAAGAAGCCTAGGTGGCACGATCATGGCGTCGCGCCTCAAGCCTGGGTAGCTTGAGTTGCACACTCTAGGCATCGCGCATCAGGCTATGGACCTTTGTTGGCGTTCTTAGGGCATCGTGTCTCACGATCCAGTATCCTGGGTGGTGCGCTTCCAGCATCATGCTTCAAGCTCGGGGAATCTTTTTGGTGCACATAGGGTAGCGCTCTCATGCCGGGAGCATTGTTGGCGCGCTCAAGGCGTGTCCTTTCAAACTATGGGATCGCGGGTGGCAGGCTTAGGGCGTCACACCTTAATCTTTGTGATCCTTGGGAGCTTAAGGCATTTCGCTGTAATTTATATGAGCCTTGGTGGAATTCTTAAGCCATCAAGCCTAAAGCTCTGAGAACCTAAGTGGCGCGCTAAGTTCATCGCGTCTTAGGTTCTTGGACCCTAAGTGATGCGCTCAGGGTTTCATGCCTCAAGCTATGGGAGCCTGGTTAGCGCGCTTAAGGTATTTTTCCTTATGTTCCTTGAGCCAGTTTGGCGCACTCAGAGCGTCGTTCCTCAAGCTCTTGGAGCCTGGTTGGCGCGCTAAAGACGTCGTGCCTCAAGCTCTTGTAACTTGTGTGTGCACTGTAAGACCCCCAAAATGATATAGGGTGTCTATATCCTAAAATATTTCTATTAAGGTACTAAAATTACTTATAATATGTTTTAGAGGCAGTGCATAAAGTTTATGGTTATTTGGAAGTCAAACGTCAAGGGACAACCAAGATGTTTGACGACTAGTCTCCTATGTACGTCATGTGTCTTTACGTGAATATATGTGTATATCATGAGGTTATGAAGTCTTAAAATGATTTAAAATGATGTTTGTAGTCAGTATAGGAAGTTTCGTGAAGTTGTGAGGTCAAACGTCCAAGACATTCGAAAGATAGCCAAAAGACATGCATGTGTGTGTCTTGATGAGACCTTGCATGTTTGGATGCGTTGCGTGTATTTGTTTTTTGTTAAACTTATGTGTAACGTCTAAAACATGTGAAGGATTGTATTTACATTGGAAACGTCATAGTACAAATTCTAAAGGGCCCCGCAAAAGGGCCCACAAGAAGGTTCCAAGTCTAGTCGAGACACGGCCTTGGAAGTGTCAATCGACTGAACCAAGTGACGCTCTCAGGCCATCACGCCTCAAGATTAGAGGGGCCGGGTGGCGCGCTCAGTGCTTCTCGCCTCAAGCTCCTTCAGCCATGTTGCGTGCTCAGGGCATCGCACCTCAGGCTCTGAGAGCCTTTGTGGAGACCTGACGGCATTATGCCTCAAGATCTAGTGTGCTAGGTAATGATTTCAAGGCATCATCCCTCAAGCTCCGACAACCTAGTTGGCCCACTCAAGGTGTCACATTTAAAGCTTCTGGAGCTTTTGTGTCACTAAAGGCACTGCGCCTCAAGCTCAAGGAGCCTATGTGTCACGCTCAGGGTTTCGCGTCTCAGGCTCCGGAACCCTAGGTGGCGTGTTCAGAGCATGGTGCCTCCAGATCCAGTACCCAAGTGGCGCGCTTAGAGCGTAGTGCGCTCACAGAGTTGCACCTCATGATCTTATTGCCTTGGAAAAGGTCTTAGCGTATCGTGCCTCAAGATCCAAAGGCCTAGTTGAAGCGCTTAAACGGTCACTCTGGTAGCCTGGGTGGCACACTCAAGGCGTCGTGCCTCCACCTCCAATAGACTACGTGGCAAACTTAGGGCATCATGCCTCATGATCTTGGAGTATAGGTGGACCGCTCAGGCGTCGTGCCTCAAGCAATGGGAGCCTGGGTGGCGCGCTCACGGCATCGTGACTTAAGCCCCATTACCCTTGGTGGCACTCATAGGGTGTCGTGCATCAAGATCCTTCTACCTTGTTTGCGCACTCAGGGCAACGCTCCTCAATCTCCTGTAGCCTAGTTGGTTTGCTCAAGGCTTCGCGCGTAAAGCTCCGGGTGTCTTGGTAGCACTCTCAAAGCGTACCGCCTGAGGATCAGGGGGGCTGGGGCGCTAAGGGCATCATTCCTTAAGATCTTGTAGCCTGGGTGGCGCGCTTATGGCGTCGTGCCTCAAGCTCTGCGAGCCTGGCTTGCACGCTTAAGTCATCGCGCCTCAAGCTCGAGGAGGTAGGTTTGAGCGCTCAAGGCATCACTCCTAAAGTTCAGGGTGTTTGGGCGGAGCGCAAGGCGCTGCGCCTTAAGCTCCAATAGCTTGGGTTGCGCTTTCATGGAGTTGTGCCTCAGGATTCGAGTGGAACCCTTAAGGTGTCGTGCCTCTGGCTCTGCAAGCCAGGGTGGCGTGCTAAGGGAGTCGCACCTGAGGATATGCAAGCTTGTGTGGCGCTCAGGGCATCGAGCCTCAAGCTCCAGGATAATGGGTTGCGCTCAAGCGCTGCGCCTCAAGCTGAAGTAGCTTGGGTGGCTTACTCAGCGCTTCGTGCCTCAAGCTCTGGGTGCTTTGGTGGCGTGCTCATGGCATCGCGCCTCAGGCTCTAGGAGACTAGGTAGTGCCTCCGGGCGTCGTGCCTCAAGTTCTTGTATCCTGGCTGCGCATTTAGGGAATCTTCCCTCAAGCTCTGGGAGCCTAGTTTGCGCATTCAAGGCATCACGCCTCAAGCTCCGGGAGCCAGGTTGGCATGCTCAAGGCATCCCTCCTCAAGCTCTTAGGGGGCTGATGTGGCGCGTTCAAGAAGTCTTGCCTCAAGTTTTGTGAGCCAAGGTGGCGTGCTCATGGAATCATGATGTGGTGATCAAGGCACTTTGCTCCAAGATTTAGGATCAAAGGTCGCACGTTCAGGCCGCCGCGCCTCAGGCTCCTTGACCCTGGGTGGCGGGCTCAGGGTGTTGTGTCTCAAGCTTTGTGAACCTGGGGGTTCGCTCTGGGCATCGCTGCTCAAGATTCGTGAACCTAGTCAGCCTGCTCAAGAAATTACTCCTCAAGCTCTAAGAGCTCGGGTGGCGCTCTTAGGGCGTCACACCTCAAGTTGTTTGAGCGCGATATGAATGCTTAAGGAATCATTCTCAGACTCTGGGAGCCTGGGAGGCGCTAAACACGCTGCGCGTCAAGCGCAAGGAGCCTAGGTGGCATGCTCAGCGTGTCGCGCCTCATGCTCTGGGAGCCTGGGTGACGCACTCAAGGCATTGCACCTTAAGCTCAAGAAACCTAGGTGGCGCTCAAGGCGCTGTACCAAAAGCTCAAGGATCCAGGGTTACACGCTTAAGGCGTCGTGCCTCATGCTTCGGGTGTGAGCGTTACGCGCTCATGGAATTGCACCTCAGGCTCGTGCAGCGAGGGTATTGCACTCTAGGCATTGCGCCTCAAGATCTTTTTGACAGGGCGATGCTATTGAGGTATCAAAGCTTAAGCTTCGGGAGCATAGTTGGAGAGCTCAAAGGGTCACTCCTTTAGCCTGGGTGGCACACTCAAGGCGTCGTGCCTCAAGCTCCAATACCCTGGGTTGCATACTTAGGGCATCGCGCCTCAAGATCCGGGAGCCTGGGTGGAGCTCTCAAGCATTGCGCCTCAAGCTATGGGAGCCTGGGTGGCGCGCTCAAGGGGTCGTGACTCAATCCCTATTACCCTTGGTGGCTCACATAGGGCGTCGTTCCTCAAGCTACTGGTGCCTAGTTCACCAACTCAGGGCAACGCTCCTCATTCTTCTATAGCCTGGTTGGTTTGCTCAAGGCGTCGCGCGTCAAGCTTCGGGTGCCTGGCTTGCATGCTCAGAGCGTCGCGCCTCAGGCTAAGGGGGGTAGGGGCGCTAAGGGCATCATTCCTCAAGATCTTTTAGCCTAGGTGGAGCGCTTAGGGCATCGTGCCTCAAGGTCTGGGAGTCTGGCTTACGCGCTCAAGGGATCACGCCTCAAGCTCCAGGAGGCAGGTTGGAGCGCTCAAGGCATCGCTCCTCAAGTTCTAGGGGTTGGGTATGTGCGCAAGGCGCTGCGCCTCAAGATCCTATAGCCTAGGTGGTGCTTTCAAGGAGTCGTGTCTAAGGCTCCAAGTGGAAAAATTAGGGTGTCGTGTCTCAGGCTCCAGGAGATAGGGTGGCCCGCTAGGGGAGTCGTGACTCTGGTTCTGAGTTGCACACTCAGGGCGTCTATCCTCAAGCTCTAGGATCATAGGTTGCGCTCAAGGCGCTACGCCTCAAGCTCAAGGAGCCTGGGTGGTACACTTAAAGGTTCGTGCCTTGGTGAAGTGGTCAGGGCATTGTTGCTCGAGCTCTAAGAGACTGGGTAGTGGTTTAGGGCATCGCGCCTCCAGTTCTTATAGCCTGGGAGGCGCATATAGGGCATTGTCCCTCAATCGCCGGGAGCATGGTTTGCATGCTCAGAGCGTCGCGCCTCAACCTACTGTAGCCAGGTTGGCGTGCTCAATGCATTGCGCCTAATGCTCTAAGGGAGATAGGGTGGCGCGTTAAAGGAGTCGTGTCTCAAGCTCCCTCAGAAAAGATGGAGTGCTCAAGGAATCATGATGCAGTATATGTGAGCTTGGGTGGTGCTCAAGGAGTTGCGCCTCAAGCTTTTGGATCATGGGTCGCACGCTCAGGGCACCGCGCCTCACGCTCTAGGACCACAAGTGGCGGGCTCAGGGTGTTGAGTCTGAAGCTCCATGAACCTGGGAGGTGAGCTCTTTCTGTCGCTCCTCCAGCTCCGTGTCTTTCACACTTATTCCACTTTGACGAAGGTTCATGAATTCAACCATCTTCTTCTCCCTCAACTCTAGGGGAAAGAACTTATCTAGGAAAGCTTATTTGAAATTTGTCCTAATCAACTAGACTTCTCTCCAAGGTTCTCTCAACCCTCCAATGCTCAAACAACACTTGAGCCATATCTTTGAGTTTGTAAGCGACTAACTCCGCTTTTTCCCTGGGGCTCACACTCATAGTATCTACCACTTTTAAAGCATAGTCTATGAAACCTTGTGGATCTTGATCCACATTATTGACATGAAAACTTGGAGGGTTCATCCTCATGAAAACCTGAATTCTAGAAGCGGAAGTACAAGCATTAGGTTGGGGCCTATCTCCATGGTTAGCTTGCGAAACAAAGTGATTGTTGACGACATGAGATTGAGTTCTCATGAGTTGTATCAAGTTCATTGGGGAAGCACTCAACTCCACATTAGTCATGTCCCACTCAACAAAAGGAGCTTGAGGCATGGAGGAACTTGGTGCACTTGAGGCTCTTGGGTTCAAGAAGCACATGAGGTTTTTGAAGAGGAAACTCCTCCTTCTCTTGCTCAAGACCAACAATAGGAACTTGGTCAACACCGGGAGGGATCCTCTCATTAGATAAACCTCCCTCCTCCCTTCTAGAGGTTTATCTCCTCGTATTCATGCCCTATAAACACAAAAAGAAGAGGTTAAGAAAAGACACCTTGTATGACTCAACTCTAAGGCACGCCATTAGAATAGAGAAGAATGTGAAACTTCTATCACCCAATAGCCTCTTGTACATGGATGTGTCGCGACTCACACAAATTACCAAGATAGTACTAGATGTGTCTTGTGAGACTTTAAGAACCTAAACAATTTCCCATAACTTTATGCTCTGATACCAATTATGTCATGACCCGAAAGTACCCCCTAGAAGTTAGGGAGAACCCTCATTTCATTACCGGGCGTATTTGACCCTTTGGGGTCTTGCCCAAGCCCTTTAACTATCGTTCATTACATAATACATGAAAAGTAGTGCAAAACTAAACCTTTTCACGAATAAATAATAAAAGACAATCTTTCATAAATACTTAAAAAATCTCATCGTCACAAGACAACTTAAGACACAACATAATATCATAGGGACATCAACCTCTACATTGAAATAAATCACATAGTAAGTCTTTAACTAAGAAATTAAGAAAAGGACAATGCCCTCGAATATATGAGGACATACTTTGTCTTGAGAGGAAATTTCCCTAGGTTCACCTTCAATCCTTCAAAAGCTTCCAACCTGTACTTATAGTATAGAAAAGTATGGGGTTAGTACATTATTTGAACTAAGTATGACATATGTAAAAACATGCGAAAAGGGACATCTTAGTAAAATAACATTTCATGCCAATTAAGTTAAACAATCAAGAGTATAAAAGTAAAACACCATAAGAATCATCACTTAACACATAGAGAAGAATTTCCATAATTTTAACCTCAAAGAACACTTTACTAAGAAAAATCCCAAACATTACAATAAGCTCAAATTGAACATTTACAATGAATTACGTAGACTAAAAAATGGTGAAACTTCCAAAGCATTGCCAATGAGGAATAAGATTCATTTACATAGGATTTTCACTTCAAAGGTCATTCAATGACTCACCAAGGTAATACATGAAGAAATTATACATATACCGTCTTCAATACACACTAAAAGTACCCTCTAGACTTCCTTCCTTTTGGCATAGTCACCTTAAGATAACAAGAACCCAATCACTAGAAATACAATAGTAGAACACCCAACAACACATCAAGAATTACCTTTCGTAATGCCTACTTAGTGCAATGAGTATATGGCGTCCCGTACCACAACCTACCCTAATTAGTAAACTCTTTAATAAGACTTGGCACAAAGACTCCGATTTAGCAAGGTCCTACCTAGTGGCATGGATGGATAGCGTCCCATACCACCACCTATCCTAAGTAATACATTCTTTAAGGAGACTTAATTAAATCAAGTCAAATAAGACTCACCAAGAATCCCCTTTCAGATTGCCGACTTAGTGCAATGGATAAATAGTGTCCCATTCCACTACCTACCTTAAGTAGAACACTCTTTTAGAGGATTTAGCACATTCATTTATTTTGTGGGAGTTAGCTTAACCGACATAGACCATAAGACCTAAACATGGAATACCGACACTAAGCCCTACTGGATGAGGGATCCTCACTTACCTATTGTAAGGTCATTCTCTTTAGCTTTTACATGGCTTATTAAATATCTACAACTATGCGGGCGCATAGTTAAAGGATAAGGAGATTTCTACTAAGTAACTCATTTTGTTCTAACGAGGAGTACTCATCTCAATAGGTACATTGGGATACAATATCTCACTTAGGAAGTGTAACCACCTCTTCTTCATATTTTCTCGATGCTAGATATAATCCCCATGGATTCTAAACACTTCGAACTATTTGTTAAGGATAGCTAGTGTACACCACATCTCAACTCACGAGGGGCACTCATCCTCCGACCTATGCTTTTAGGATGTAGCGAGGTTTCAACTAAACACTTCATCTGAACTCATGAAGAGTGTTAACATCAAAACTCCTCTATTTACTCAATTTAGATTCATACATTCATGTAAGTTTGTGTGTGTACTTATGAGCAAATCTTGCACTGAAATATCATTTAATTCACATTAGCTTCTATACATGCTTTAGAACTACATTCATTAATGTACACACTATACATGCTTCACAAAGTTATATACTTTACCTAGGCATAATCTAAGCCAAACATTCTATTCAACATCGTAAAATAAAATGCAAGACGTCATATGACTGTGTTAGCAATCCAAGGGCTATGGTGGCATGCGATGCCTGACGTCGTTCGTCCGTGTGTTTTCTCAAAGGGCTATGATGACATGCCACTCTTGATATCGTCTGATCGTGTGTGGTGTCCAATGGCTATGATGTCATGCCACGCGTGACATCGTCCGACCGTCTGTTCTCTCCAAGGATATGATTGCATGCCTTGAACGACATTGTTCAACAATTTGTGCTATTAAAGGGCTACGCTGGCATGCCACGCTCGAAGTCGAACGACCGTGTGTGTTGTCCAATGTCGATGATAGCATACAACGCCTGACAATGGCATGCCATGCCGTACATTGTTTAGCTGTGTGCATAGTCCAAGTGCCATGATGGCATGCCATGCCCAATGTCATTCGACCATGTGTGCTTTTTAAGTGACATGATGGCATGCCATTCCCAATGTCGTCTGACCATGTGTGCATTCCAATGAAACTATGGCATGCCATACTCGACATGTCTGAACGTGTGTGTAGTCCAAGGTCGATGATGGCATGCCATAACATGCGTCGTGCGACTGTGTCTGATGTCCAAGGTCTATGATGATTTTCCACCCCTGAAGTTGTCCGATCGTGTGTCCAATCCATGAGCTACATTTTAATGGCATGCCCGACGTCGTCCTTCCGTATGTTCTGACCATTGGCAATGATGACATGTTATGCCCGACGTTGTCAGACCGTGTGTGCTGTCTAAGGCCATCGTAGCATGTGACACCCAATTTCATTCGACCGTGTGTGTTATCCGAGGGCTATAATGGCATGCCACCCCAAATGTCGTTCGATCGTCTGTTATTTCCAGTGGCTATGATAACATGCCATACCTGACTTCGTTCGATCATATGTGCTCTCTAAGGGATATGATGGCATGCAATGCCCGATGTCATCCGATCGTGTGCGCTCTCCAAGGGCTACGCAGGCATACAAAACTTGACGTCATCTGACAGTGTGGTGTTGTCCAAGTGCTATGATATCATGTAAATCCCGATGTCGTCCGATCGTGTGTGTTTTCCCAAGGTCGATGATTGCATGCCACGCCAGACTCTGGCATGCCATGCCTGACATCCTCTAACCATGCGTGAAGTACAAGGGCCATTATGGCATGCCACATCTGACTTAGTCGAATCGTGTGTGCTGTCTAAGGGCCATGATTACATGCCACGCCCGATGTCATCTGACCGTGTGTGTTTTCCAAGGGAGATAATGGCATGATACGCCCGATGTCGTCCGATCGTGTATTCTTTCCGAGGGATATGATGACATATAATGCCAATGTCGTCCGACCATATGTGTTACCCAACGATAATGATAACATGCCACGTTTGACGTAGTCCAACCATGTGTGAAGTCCAAGGGCTATGATAGCCTAACATGCCCGAAATCATCCGACAATGTATATTGTACCAGGGCCATAATGGCATGCCATGCAAGACATCGTCCAATCATGTGTGTTGTCCAAGGGCTATAATATCATACCACGCTAGACATCATCCGATCATGAGTGTTGTCCAAGGGCAATAATGCAATACCACGCCCCATATTATCCGAACGTGTGTGCTGTCCAAGGGCGATGATTGCATGCAATGCCCGATGTCGTTTGACCGAGCGTGCTTTACAAGGGCCATGATTTCATGCCATGCCCAACATTGTCCATCTACGTCTGAAGTCAAAGGGCGATGAGAGCATTCCCTACCTGACGTCATCCGACCGTGTGTGCAGTCCAAGGATATGATAGCATGCCATGCCTAACGTCATCCTACTGTGTGTCCTATCTAAGGGCTATGATGTCATGGCACGCCCGAGGTCGTCTTACTATGTGTGTTGTCCGAGGTTGATTATAGCAAACTACACCACACGTAATTCAACCGTGTGTGCAGTCCAAGGGAGATGATGACATTCCATGCCTGACGTCGTCCGACCGTGTGTGTTATCCAAGGTCTACGATGATATACCAGGACCTACATCGTCTGACTGTGACCTATCCATGGGTTTTGCTTGCATGGAATGCTTGTCAGCGTCCTGTCATGTGTGCAGTCCAAGGTCCTTGATGGCATGTTACACCGGATGTCATCTGACCTCATGTGTTATCCAAGGGCCATGGTGGCATGCAACGTCCGACATCGTTCGAACGTTTGTGTTGTCCAAGGGCCATGATGACATGCCACCCGTGACTTCATCTTATCGTATGTGATGTCCATTGGCTATGATGACATGCCACGCCAAACATCGTCGGACCGTGTGTTCTCTCCAAGGTATATGATGGCATACCACGCCGGATATAGTCCGATTGTATGTGATGTCCAAGGGACATGATGCAATGCCAGGCCCGACCATCTCCGACAGTGTGTGATGTCTTAAGGCCATGATGGTATAACATGCCCAACGTCGTTCAACCGTGTGTGATGTGCAAGGGCTATGATGGCATGCCACGCCTGAAGTCGTCCGACCGTGTGTGCTGTCCAAGGGACATGGTGGTATGCCATGCCCGAAGTCGTCCGACTGTGTGTGATGTCCATCAACCATGATAGCATGCCACACTTGACGTCGTTTGACCGTGTGTATTTTCCAAGGGCTATGATGGCATGCAAGTCCCAACGCCGTCCAATCGTGTGCGCTGTCCAAAGGTTAAGATTGGATGCCACGGTCGACGTCGTCAGATCGTGTGTGCTGTCCAAGGTCTATGATGGCATTCCACGCCTGATGTAGTCCGAGTATGTGTGCTGTTGAAGGGCGACGATGGAATGACAAGCCAGACGTTGTCCATCCATGAGTTCTGCCTAAGGGCGATGATGTCATGCAATGGCTAACCTCGTCCGACCTTGTGTTTTCCAGCGGCGATAATGGCCTGCAACACTGGCATCATTCGATAGTGTGTGATGTCCAAGGGAAATGATGTCATGCCACACCCAACTTCGTCTAATCATGTGTGTTTTCCAAGGTTCATGATGGCATGCCACGCCTAACGTTGTCTGACCGTGTGTGCTATCAAAGGGCTATGTGTTGTCCAATGGCAATGATAACATGCAATGCACAACATCGTCCGACAGTGTGTGTTGTCGAAAGGCTATGATTGCATGCCACGCTAGACGTCTTCCGAACGTATAGGCTATCCATGGGCTTTGATGGCATTCTATGCTCGACGTAGTCCGATCGTGTGTGAAGTTCATGGGTGATGATGGCATGCCATACCCGACGTTTTACGACCATCTATACTATCCAAAGGCAATGATGGCATGCCACGCCTAACGTTATCTTACCATTTGTGTCATCCAAGAGCCATGAGACGTCGTCGCACCATGTGTGATGTCCAAGGGCCATGATGGCATGCCACGCCCGATGTTGTCCAACTGTGTCTGCAGTCCACGCGCAATAATGGCATGCAATCCCGACGTCATACTACTGTGTGTGGTGCCCAATGGCTATGATGGCATGCCACGCTCGACATCGTTTGGTCGTTTGTGTTGTCCAAGCAACATGATGGCCTGCCACACCCAATGTCGTTCGACCGTGTGTCCTATCCAAAGACCATGATGGCATCCCATGCCCAACGTCGTCCAATAGTGTGTACTATCCATAGGCAATGATGGCATGCGACGCCTGACATTGTCTGATTGTGTGTAGTATCTGAGACCCATGATGGCATGCCACGCTCGACGTCGTCGGACCGTGTGTGTGCTTTCCAAGGCCTATGATGGCATGCCATGTCCGATGTCGTCTGTCTTTGTGTGCTGTCAAAGGGATATGACAACATGACATGCCCTACATCGTCCCACCATGTGTTATGTCATGGAACGCCCAACGTCATCCTACTGTGTGTGTTGTCCAACGGCTATGATGGCATGCCACGCTCGATGTCATTCGATCGTTTGTGTTGTCCAAGAGACATGATGGCATGCCATGCCTGATGTCGTCCGACCTTATGGTATGTCAATGGTCTATTATATCGTGCCACATTCGACATTGTCCGGCCATGTTTGCTATCTAAGAGCCATGATGGCATGCCACACCCAACGTCGTTCGATAATGTGTATTATCTAAAGGAAATGATGTCATTCCACGCCCAACATCGTCTGATTATATGCAATGTCTGAGGCCTATGATGACATGCCACGCCCGACGTCATCTGACCGCGTGTGTTGTCCAAGGACCATGAATACATTCCATGCCTGACGTCGTCAGACTGTGTGTGGTCTCAAAGTGCTATGATGACATGCCTCACCTGACGTCATCCGACCATGTTTATTATCCAAGGGCTACATGGGAATGCCACGGCCGACATCATCCAACCGTGTGTGATGTTAAAGGGCCACACAGGCATTACACGCCTGAGTCGTTATACCGTGTGTGTTGTCCGATGGATATAATGGCATGCCTCACCAAATGTCGTCCGATAGTGTGTTCTGTTCAAGGTCAATGATGGCAATGCCACGCTCGATATCGTCTGATCGTGGGTGTTATGCAATGTCCATGGTGTCATGCCACGCGTGACAACATCTGACCGTGTGTGCTATCCAAGGGCGATGCTAGCATGCCATGCTAGTCATCGTCCGACCGTGTGTGCTTTCAAATTGCTATGATCGCATGCCACGCCTGGCGTCATCTGACCATGTCTTTTTTCCAAGTTCTATGCAAGAATTCCACGCATGAAATCATCCGACCGTGTGTGATTTAAATGGGCCACGTTTGTATGCAACGCTCGACCTCGTCCTATTTTGCGTGTTGTCCAATGGCTATGATAGCATGCCATGCACAAAGTTATTCAATCGTTTGTTCTGTGCAAGGTCTATGATGGCAAGCCACGCCCGATGTCGTTCGACTGTGTGCTATGTTGAAGGTCTATGATATCATGCCACACACAACTTAATCAATCCGTGTATGCTCTCCTAGGTACATGATTGCATTCCACGCCCGAAGTTGTTCGATTGTGTGTGTTGTCCAAGGGTTATGTTTGCATGCCACACCTGACGTCAATCGATTGTTTGTGTGATCCAAGGGCTATGATGGCATGCCACACACAATGTCTTCCCATCGTGTGTGATTTCCAAATTCTATGATATCATGCCACGCCCAATGTTGTTCGACTGTGTGTGTTGTCCAAGGGACATGATGGCATGCATTGCCCGACGTTGTTCGACCGTGTGTGTTGTCCAAGGGCGATGATGGCATACCACGCTTGACGTCGTCCAACAGTGTGTGCTATTCAAGGGTCATGATGGCATGCGACGCTCCACGTCGTCCGACTGTGTGTGGTTTCCAAGGCGGTGATCGCATGCCATACCCGACTTTGTTCCACCATGTGAGCTGTCGAAGGGATATGATAGAATCCCCTGTCTCACGTTGTCCGACCATGTGTGCAGCCAAAGGCTACGCGAGAACATCACGCTAAACTTCATATGACCGTGTGATCTGTTAAAGGGCCATTATGGAATTTCACACCCTTCATCGTCTAACTGCATCTGATGTCCTATGGCCACGCTTGCATGGCATACCTGACATCATCCTACAATATATGTTGTCCAATGGCTATGATGGTATACCACCCCGGATGTCATTTGATCTTTTGTGTTGTACAAGGGTCATGATTGCATGCCACACAAGATGTCATCAGATAGTGTGCTATTTTCAAGGGTCATGGTGGCATGCCACACCTGACGTCGTCCAACTGTCTATTTTGTTCTTCCGCCATAATGGCATGCCACACCCGATGTCGTCCAACCGTGCTTGCTATCCAAGGGCTATGCTGGCATGCCACACACAACATCGTCCGATTGTGTATGTTTTCCAAGGGCTATGATTGCATGTTACGCTCGACGTCGTCTGACTGTGTGTGATGTCCAAGGGCTATGATGGCATTCCACACCCGACGTAATATGAGTGTGTGTGCTTTCGACGAGCGATGATGGCATGCCATGCCCGATGCCGTCCGTCTGTGTGTTCTATATAAGGGAGATAATGGCATGGAAGGCCCGAGGTCATTCGACCTTTGTGTTGTCTAAGGGAAATGATGGCATTCCACCCTTGACGTCATTCAACAGTGTGTGTTGTCTCATATCCATGATAACATGCCACGCCCGACGTCGTCTAAACGTGTGTGCTTTCAAAGGGCGGTTATGGCATGCCACGCCCGACTTCGTTAAACCATGTGTGCTGTCCAAGGGCGATGATGGAATCCCAAGACTCACATTGTTCGACCATGTGTCCTGGGCAAATGCTACGCGGTAATGCTACACTCAAGGTCATATTATTGTGTGAGCATTTAAAGGGCTATTACGGAATGCCACACCCAATGTCATCCTATCTTGTGTGATGTCCTTGGGCAAGGCTTGCATGGTACGCGCAACGTCATCCTACTGTGTATATTGTCCAATGGCTATGATGGCATGCCACGCCCAACGTCGTTAAATCATTTGGGTTGTCCAAGGGCCATGATAGAATGCAACGCCAGATGTCATCCGACCGTGTTCTATTTCAAAGGTCTATTATATCATACTATGCCCGACGTTGTCAGATTGTGTATGCTATCAAAGGTCCATGATGTCATGCCACGCCAGAGTTGTCTGACCGTGTGTGCTGTCCAAAGGCAATGATGGCATGCCACGCCCGATGTCATTCGATTATTTGTGCTATCCAAGCTCTATGATGGCATGTCATTCCCGATGTCTTCCGACCGCGTGTGATATCCAAGGTCTATGATATCATGCCACGCCCGATGTCGTCCTACCATGTGTGTTGTCCAAGAGCCATGATGGCATGCCATGCCCGACGTTGTCCGACTGTGTGTGTTGTACAAATAATATATTTGCATGCAACAACCGATATCGTTCGATCCTTTGTGTTGTCCAATGGTCATGAAGGCATACCATGCTAGACGTAGTCCAACTGTGTGTTCTTTTCAAGAGACATGGTTGTATTCCACACTTGACATTGTTCGACCGTTTGTTATGTCCATTGGTCAAGATGGAATGCCACGCTCGACATCGTCGAACCTTGTTTTATATCCAAAGGTTATGTTGTAATGTCACGCCCAACATAGTCCTACCGTATGTTCTTTTGAAGGGCCATGGTGGTATACCACACTTGATGTTGTTCGACCGTGTGTTATGTCCATCGGCTATGATTGCATGCGAAGCTCGACGTCATCCAATCGTGTGTTCTTTCGAAGGGCTATTATTGCATTCCACACCCGAAATAGTCTGACTGTGTGTGCGGTCGAAGGATGATGATGGCATGCCATTCCAAACGTCATACGTCCCTGTGTACTGTCTAAGGGTGATGTTGCCATGCAACGCCCAAAGTCGTCCGACTGTTTGTGCTGTCAAAGGGAAATAATGACATGCCACGCTTGACGTCGTCTAACAGTGTGTGCTGGCTAAGGGTCATGATGGCATGCAACGCTCGATGTCGTTCGACCGTGTGTTCTTTCCAATGGCGGTGATGGGATGTCACACCCTACTTCATCCCACCATGTATGCTGTCCAAGTGATATAATGGAATCCCACGCCTGACGTTGTTAGACAATGTGTGCTGCCCAAAGTCTATGCGAGAACGCCACGCTTGATGTCATATGACCGTGTGACCTGTTAAAGGGCCATAATGGAATTTCACGCTCAACGTCGTCCGACCGTGTGTGATGTCCTAGGGCCATGCGTGCATAGCATGCCTGATGTCATCCTACCGTGGATGTTGTCCAATGAGTATGATGTCATTCCACAACCGATGTCGTTCGATCTTTTGTGTAGTTCAAGGGATATGACGGCATGCCACACTAGACGTTGTACGACCGTGTGTTCTTTTCAAAGGCCAAGGTGGCATGCCACACCTGATATCGTCTGATCATGTGTTATATTCGTCGACCATAATAGAATGCCACACTAACGTTGGCTAATCATGTTTGCTATCCACGGGTATGATGGCATGCCACGCCCAACGTCGTCTGATTGGGTATGCTATCCAAGGGATATGATTGCATGCCATGTTCGACGTCATCCAACAATGTGTGTTGTCCAATGGACATGATTATATGCCACACCCGATGTCATTTGATTGTTTGTGCAGTCCAAAGGACATGATGAAATGCCACCATAGACGTCGTCCGACCATGTGTTCTTTTCAAGAGACATGGTGAGATGTCACACCTGACGTCGTCTGACCGTGTGTCATGTCCATCCATGTTAGCTAGCAAAGGGCTATTTTGGCATGTCACCCCTAACATCGTCTAATTTAGTGTGTTTTCCAAGGGATATGGTTGCATGCCATGCTCCACATCATCCGATTGTGGATGCTATCAATGGATTATGTTGGCATTCCACGCCCGACGTAATCTGACTGCGTGTGCTGTCGAAGGTCAATGATAGAATTCCATGCCTAATATCATCGGTTTGTGTATTCAGTCTAACATTGAATGATGCCATGCCACGCCTGAGGTCGTCCGACCTGTGTGTTTTCCAAGGGCGATAATGGAATGCCACCCTTGACGTCGTCCGACAGTGTGTGCTATCTAAGGGACACGATGGCATGCCACGCCCGACGTCATCCGACCGTGTGTGCTTTCCAAGGGTTTTGATGGCATGCCACACCCGACTTCATCCCACCATTTTTGTTGTTCAAGGGCTATGATAGAATCTTGAGCCTGTCGTTGTCCGACCATTTGTGCTGCCCAAAGGCTATGCGGGAATACCACGCTCGACCATATGTGACCGTGTGATTGTTAAAGGGACATTAAGGAATGCCATGCCCGATGTCGTCTACCGTGTGTGATGTCCAAGGGCCATGCTTGGATAGAACGCCAGACGCCATCCTACTGTGTATGCTTTATAATGGCTATGATGGCCTACCACATCCGATTATATTCGATCGTTTCTGCTATCCAAGAGACTTGATGGCATGCCACGCCAGAATTGTACGACCGTGTGTTCTTTTCAAAGCCCATGGTGGCATGCCAGACCTAACGTCATCCGACCGTATGTTAAGTCCATTGGCCATGATGGAATGCCATGCCCGACGTCATCAAACCGTGTTTGCTATCCAAAGGCTAGGTTGTCATTCCATGCCCAACGTCATTCGATTGTGTATGCTTTTAAAGGGCAATGATTTAATGTCGTGCTAAATGTCGTCCAATCGTGCGTATTGTCTAAGGGCTATGTGGAATTCCACACCCAACATAATCAAACTTTGTGTTCTTTCGAGGGACGATGATGGCATGCAATGCCTTAACTGGTCTGTCCTTATGTTTTGTCTAAGGAAGATGACGCCATACCACGCATGAGGTCGTTTGACCGTGTATGCCGTCCAAGAAAGATAATGGCATACCACGCTTGACGTCGTCCAACAGTGTGTGCTGTCTAAGTGCCATGATGACATGCCACGCCTAACGTCGTCCAAACGTGTGTGTTGTCCAAGGTCTATGTTGGCATGCCACGCCAAACGTCGTCTTATTGAGTGTGTTGTCCAAAGGCTATGATTGCATGGCATGCTCAACAGTATGTGTAGTTCAAGGGTTATGATGGCATTCCATGCCCGACGTAATGTGAATATGTGCGTTGTCGAAGGCCAATGATGGCATGCTATGCCCAACATTGTCCATCTTTATGTTTAGTCTAAGGGTGATGATGACGTGGCACACCCATGTTCGTCCGACCTATGTACTAACAAAGGGCGATGATGGCATGCTTTGCTTGATGTCGTTAGATAGATTGTGTTGTCGAAGGGCCATGATGGCATGCCACGCCCAATGTTGTCCGACCTAGTGTACTTTACAAGGGCTGTGATGGCATTCCACGCCCGACTTCATCCCACCGTGTGTGCTATCCAAGGGAGATGATGGAATCCCGATCCTTTCCTTATCTGACCATGTGTTCTTCCCAAAAGCTATGCGGGAATGCGAAGCTCGACTTCAAATGACCATGTGAGATATTAAAGGGACAGTATGGAATGCCACGGTCGATTTCGTTCTACCCTGTTTGATGTCCTAGTCCACGCTTGCATGGCACGCCCGAAGTCATCCTACCTTGTATATTGTCCACTGGGTATGATGTCATGCCACACCCGATCTGGTTCGGTCATTTGTGCTATCCAAGGGACATGATAACATGCAACACTAGACTTCGTCTGACAGTGTGTTCTTTTCAAGGGCCATAATGGCATGCCACACCTGATATCATCCAATCGTGATTTATTTCCAACGGCCATGATGGCATGCCATGCCCGACATTGTCCAATCGTGTTTTCTATTTAAGGGCTATGTTGTCATGCCACATCCAAAGTCGTCCGATTGTATATGCTGTCCAAGGTCTATGATTGCATGACAAACGCAATGTCGTCTTACCGTGTGTTCAATATAAGGGATATATGGCATTCCACACTCGACGTAATCTGACTGTGTGTGCTGACGAAGGGCGTTGATGGTATGCCATGACCGACGTCGTCCATCTGTGTGTTTAGTCTGAGGGCAATGATGTCATGCCATGCCATAGGTCGTTCGACTGTGTTTGCTGTCTAAGGGAGATGATGGCATGCCACGCTTGAAGTCGTCCAATAGTGTGTGATGTCTAAGGGCCATGATGGCATGCCACACCCGACGTCATCAGACCGTGTGTGCTTTCCAAGGGAAGTGATGGCATGCCACGCCCGACTTCATCCCACTATGTGTGTTGTCCAAGGGCGATGATTGAATCCCATGCCTGAAGTTGTCCCACCATGTGTTCTTCCAAAAGTCTATGCGGGAATGCCACGCTCGACGTTATATGACTGTGTGAGTTGTTGAAGGGACATTATGGAATTCCACGCCTGATGTCGTCTAACCGTGTGTGATGTCCTCGGGCCACACTTGCATGGCATCCTACTGTGTATGCTGTCCAATGGTTATGATTGCATCCCATACGCAACGTCATTCAATCGTTTGTGTTGTCCAAGGTACATGATGGCATTCCACACCTGATGTTATCCGACCGTGTGCAATGTCCAAGGACTAAGATATCATACCACGCCCAATGTCGTTCGATCGTGCGTGCTATCCAAGGGCAATGATGCCATGATATGCCCGACGTTGTTCGACCGTGTATGCTGTCCAAGGGCTATGGTGGAATGCCAAGCCCAATGTCATTCAATCATTTGTGCTATCGAAGCGCTATAATGGCATATCATGCCCGATGTCGTCCGACCTTGTGTGATGTCCAAGGTCTATAATATCATGTCACGCCCGACATCATCTGACCCTGTGTGCTGTCCAAGGGCCATGATGGCATGCCATGCCCTATGTTGTCCGACCGTGTGTGTTGTCAAAGGTCTATGATGGCATGCCATGCCCGATGTGGTTTGATTGTTTGTTCTATCCAAGGGCTATAATGGCATGGCATGCTAGTCGTCGTACGACCATGTGTTCTTTTCAAAGGACATGGTTGCATGTCACACATGATGTTGTCCGATCGTGTATCATGTCCATCGGCCATGATTGCATGCGATGCCCGACGTCTTCCCACCGTGTGTACTTTTTAAGGGCTATTTTAGCATGCGATGCCTAATGTCGTGCGATTGTGTGTCTTGTCCAAGGACTATGATTTTTCTTGCCACGCTCGACATCGTCCGATTGTATGTGCTATCCAAGGGTTATGATGGTATTCCACATATGATGTAATCTGAATGTGTTTGTTGTCGAAGGGAGATTATGGCATTCCATGCCCAACGTTGTTCGTCTGTGTTTTCAGTCTATGGGTGTTGATGCCATGCCATTTTCGAGGTCGTCCAACCTATGTGCTGTTCAATGGCGATGATGGCATGCAACGCTTGAAGTCGTCCGAGACTGTGTGTTGTCCAAGGGACATAATGGCATGCAATGCTCAACGTCGTCCGACTATTTCTGCTTCCAAAGGGCGGTGATGGCATGAGACGCCCGACTTTCTCCCACCATGTGTGCTATCCAAGGGTGATGATAGAATCCAATGCCTGACGTTGTTCGACCTTGTGTGCTGCACAAAGGCTATGCGGGAATGCAACGCTTTACGTTGTATGACCATGTGAGCTATTAAAGGGAAATTATGCAATGCCACGGCTAATATGGTCCGATTGTGATTGATGTTCAAGGGAAATGAATACATGCAACAAACGACGTCGTTTGTCCGTGTGTGCAGTCCTAGGGCAATGATGTCATGCCATGCCCTACATCGTCGGACAGTGTGTGTTGTCAAATGGATATGATGACATGCCATGCCCGTTGTCGTCCGTCAGTGTGTGTAGTCCAAGGGCGATGACGACATGCCACACCCAATGTCGTCTGACCGGTGTGTAGTCCAAGTAGGATGATTACATGCCACATCCCACGTCGTCCGACCATGTGTGCTGTTCAACGGTGATGATGGCATGCCACGCCTGACGTCATCCGACCGTGTGTGTTGTCCAAGGGTTATGATGGCCTGCCACTCATGACGTTTGTAAGAACAATAAAATGACCTATGTAAATATAGAGCCTTAAATGGTTTTCATGATAGTCTAAAGTCTTAAAATGGTTAATCATGTTTGTTTGAGGCAGTGTCTAACAGTTTAGGTGCATTGGAAATCACACGTCAAGGAACGACCAATACGTTCAACGAATAAGTCACCTATGTGCATCAGATGTGGTTTTGTGTGATTATTTGATTAATGAGGTTATAAGGTTCTTACATTAGTTATGATAGTGTATATAGTCAGTGTATCAAGTTTCGTGATGTTTGGAGGTCAAACGTCCAAGAACATCCATGACGTTCGAAAAGATTTCATTGGAATGACCTATTGTGTCTATGTATGTTTCGTCGAGTTTTACGTGTTCATTTTGGATATAACTTATGTGGTAGGTCCTTAACTCGTATAGGAATATATTTGGGGTGGAAATTTAAAGTTACCACTCAATGTAGGACTTGCAAGGGGCCCTGAAGGAGGACCCCAATATTGGAGCTCAAAACAGCCAGGAAGTAGTAATTAACGACCCAAATGACGGGCAGTCGACCAGGCAACGTCCAGATGGGTCTCGTCTATGGAGCCATCTTACCTTTAGGTTGAGGAGTTTCATGTTCAACTCATGATACCACATTGACGGGGCGTGGGTTAGACCATGGACCGTCGACATGGATGTCGATGTTGCAGCCTATTATCCCTGCCTACTTTACTGTTATGTTGAGGGTGAATTTGTAAATTCACCCCAAGACCCTATAAGTCTTTGGACGGTTTTTTAGAGTGTTTATGGGTATTTTAAGAGTATATATGTCATTAAACTCTCATTATAACCGCAATACCTAAATCAAAACATATTCCCTCTAAAAGTTCCTCCAAAAACCTCCATGAGAGTTCAAGGTTAATATAGATCTTGAAGATGGTTCTTCAATGGATTTTTTGTTCAAGTATCATTGGTTTCTTATAATAAGGTATTAGAGTTCTTCATCTAAGGTTTAGTATCACCTTAGAGACAATTTCAAAGATGATTTTCAAAGGTGAAAAAAGATGAAAAAGTGCAATTTCTACTCTATATATTGGGTTCTTGCATAAATGGTTTCCAAACCTTTTATATGATGAAATTGATGTATAATTCATGTTTTCCTATGAAACTCTCCAATAACTCTTGACCTTCACTAATCTCTCAATTGGACTAAAATAAGGGTTATGTGATCATGCTTTAATACTGATAAATTTATTTGTAGGTTGTTATGGGCTTTTGATACATGTAAAGATTATGGTTAATTGGTTTTTAGCATGTTTCAATTTGATCAATCGAGTTTCTGAATATTCTCAGATCTATTGAATGTTAGACTTATTTAATTGATATTAACTTAAGCCTTATAAATTCTATTGTAGTTTTCTGTGGTCTATCTAATGATGAAATAATTATATTTAATTGATATATAGGTTGTATTGTATTTATGAGTATGAAATTAATTGACCTAGATTTATTGTTTATTAATATAATTATGTTGAATTGTTGCTTGTGGCCATGGTAAGGGCCTTGTGATATTGAATTGGATGATTTAAACTTGAAATCAAAGTGGTAAGATCGAGTGGGGTATTCTTCTCTAATATCTTTTATATTATGTTAATAAGACTTCAATTATCTAGTGATTAGCATGATCCACTTATGGTGGTGGTGCTATGTAATTTATCTGGCCTGGTCGGCGTTACTTTATGCAATATGAGGATCATGGACTTAACGGCACTACTTGATTTACTATGATTTTTTGTATAGTTGTTTTTTGTAAAGTATGAATATATCTATCTATTTGTGAATCAATGTGAAAGTATGTGTTCTTTCTATGTATGTCAGGAAATCATGTAAACTATGACTATGTGCTTATATGTGTAGTCTTAGGGTTGACGCATGGTTGTTTCTACTTGACTATATAAGTCTATAATAGTTATACTTATGATTGTTTAGTAATATATAGGATAAAAAAAAGATGATAAGGGTCATTCCTAAGTGCTTAAACGAATGATACGATATATGTGATAAGGGAATGGAATGTAGTGTCTTGTTTGGTAGACTTGTGTCCCTTACTTGATATATGAATGAATGTTATGGGATTATGACATGTCTTTACTAGGTAGGCTTAGTGCACCCTTGTCATGTATCAATGAAAGATATGTGAGACCCTAGAGGATGTTAGGAAAGTCATGTACGTGGTAAAGGTTATGTTATGAATGTTAAGTTGAGAGTCGTAATGGTATCCTTCATGTAAAGGAATGGAGGACTTAGGGTTGATTGTCTGGAACGACATCATATCATCTTTAAAATATTCGTAATGAGTTGTCTTAGTCGCCATCGATAGGTAGCCCTAGTGGACCTTTTAAGTAGGGTGAATGTGATAGCGTTATGAACTATATAAGGAACCATCTTTATTCATGTGATCCTTTAATGTCCATTACTCTATCTGAACAAAGGTTAGCACCGAGTGATTATGTTAAGGGAATTGGCTCTACATGAGAATAAGACTAGAGTACAATGTACCTCTACTAGAGAATGAGAACAAATTGCATAAAAGCCCTTTATGTTCCTTAACCATGTGCCTACATGGTACGTGTCTTAGTTCTACCCTTGGCAAGTAGAACACCCTTATCGGAGAAGGTTAGAACTCCGGATTGCATGTCTGTGTCGATTATTGCCTATTCTCATCATATGGGATACCTACTAGAATTAGCGAATTTGTATGAAGTTTAGGTGGTGGTATGGGACGCTATCTAGATATTGCACAATTGGCTTTGAAGGTGTTAGTGAGTCCCTAGGTCTCGTCCAAGACAATTACTTGAATGTCCTTTATGTGTTGAATGACTCTTAATGAACTACAGTGTGTGCTATCATAGAGCAATGACTGCATGCCACGACCGACATTATACGATCGTGTGTGCTTTCCAAAGCTTGTGATTGTGTGCCACTCCTGACATCGTTAGACCGCGTGTGTTGTCAAAGGGCTACGATGAAATGCCATACCCGACAATTTTTAAAAGTGTGTGCTATCAAAGTGCTATGATGGACTGCCATGCTTGAAGTAATTCGACTGTGTCTCTTGTCCAAGGGCAACCCAGGCATGCCATACCCAACATCGTTCGATCGTGTGTGATGTCCATTGGCCACGCTGGCATGGCACGCCCCACGTCATCCTACTGTTTGTGTTGTCCAAGGTCTATGATGGCATGCCACGCCCGACGTCGTTCGATCGTTTGTCTTATCAAAGAGCCATGATGTCATGCAACTCCCAATATTGTCCGACCGTGTGTGATGTCCATGGTCTATGATATCATGCCACGCTTGACGTCGTCCGACTGTGTGTGCTTTCCAAGGGCTATAATGCCATGCCACGCCCAATGTTCTCCGACCGTGTGTCCTGTCAAAGGGCTATGATTGCGTGTCACGCCCAAAGTCATTCGATAGTATTTTCTATCTAAGGGCTATGATGGCATGCCATGCCTGATTTCGTTAGACCGTGTATGATGTCTAAGGTCTATGATATCATGCCACGCTCGATGTCGTCTGATCGTGTGTGTTGTCCAAGGTCTATGATGGCATTCCAGGCCCGACATTGTCTGACCATGAGTGATGTCCAAGGGTTATGATGGCATGCCACGCCCGACATCGTTAATGCTGTCCTGGGGCCATGATTTTATGCCATGTCAGACCTCGTATGACCGTGTGTTCTTTCTAAGGATCATGGTGGCATGCTATGACTGACGTCGTCCGACCGTGTGTGATGTCCATCGGCCTTGATGGCATGCTATGCCCGACGTCATACAACTATGTGTGCTATCCAAGGTCTATCATAGCATGCCACACCCAATGTCGCCCGATCATGTGTGTTCTCAAATGGTTAAAATTGCATGCCATGCTCGATGTCGTCCGATTGTTTGTGCTATCCAAGGGCTATGATGGCATTTCACGCCTAACACAATCTGACTGTGTGTGCTATCTATGGGAAATGATGGCATGCCATGCCCGACGTCGGTTGTTCGTGTGTTCTATCTAAGGGCAATGATGCCATGCCACGCCCGAGGTCATCCGACCGTGTGTACTGTCCAAGTGTGATAATTTGATGCCACAGTTGATGTCGTCTGACAATGTGTGTTGTCTAAAGGCCATTATGTCATGCCACGCCCGATGTCGTCCGACTGGGTGTGCTTTCCAAGGATGGTGATGGCATGCCACGCCTGACTTCGTCCCACCATGTGTGCTATCCAAGGGCGATTATGGAATCCCACGTCTGACATTGTCCCACCATGTGTGCTGCCTAAGGGCTATGCGCGAATGCCATGCTCGGCGTCGTATGATCGTGTGTGCTATTAAAGGGCCCTAATAGAAGGCCATAGCCGACGTCATCTGATCGATATTGGCGTCCTAGGGAAATTATGGCATGAACTGCCCAACATCGTCGGTCCGGATGTGCAGTCCAAGGAATATTATGGGATGTCGTGCCCGATATTTTTGGACCATGTGTGCTATTTAATGGTTATGATGACATACAATGCCCGACGTCGTCCATCGGTATGTGCAGTCCAAGGGCGATAACGGAATATCACGCCCTACATCATCTGACAGTGTGTGCAATCCAAAAACGATGACGACATGCCACGCCCCACGTCGTCCAACCATGTGTCCTGTCCAATGTAGATAATGGCATGCGAAGCTCGACGTCATATGACCGTGTGTGTTTTCTAAGGATGGCATTCCATAGACGACGTCTGTAAGACCTGAAAATGACTTGGGTAAAGATAAAACCTAACATGGTTTTCATGATCGTCTAAAGTCCTAAAATTGTGTATAATGTGGGCTTGAGGAAGTGTCTAAGTGTTTAGGTGAATTGGAGGTCAAACATAAAGGGACAACCAAGACGTTTCACAACGAAGTCACCTATGTTGTTTATTTGTTTATCTGTGACTAATGAGGTTATAAGGTTCCTAAATGAGTTATTACAGTGTAAATAGGCAGTTTGTGAAGTTTTGCGATGTTTGCAGGTCAAACATTCAACAACGTCCATGACGTTCGAAGGTTTGCCTTGAAATGACCTTGTGTTTCTTATGTATGTTTTATTGAGTTTACGTGTTTTTTTGGACGAAATTTATGTTGTATTTCCTAAACTCGTATAGGAAAATATTTGGGGTTGAAACTTAAAGGTACGACTCCTTGCAGGACCCACAAAGGGACCTTATAGAGGACCCTAACATAGGAGCTCAACACTGCCAGACAGTGGTATTCGACGACCCAAACGACAGCTAGTCCACAAGGAAACGGCCGGTCGATGGAGCCATATTAATTTCAGGTTGAGGAGTTGAAGGTAAAACCTAGGGGACCCTATCGACGGGGCATGGGAGAGACCATGGACCGTCGACATGGGCGTCGATGGTGCAACCTCCAGTAAGCTTTACTATTAATTTGAGGGTGAACTTGTAAATTAACCCCAAGCCCCTATAAGTCTTTGGACGGTTGTTTTGAGTGCCTATGGATGTTTTAAGAGTATATAAGTATTTAAAGTCTCATTATAACCCTAAAACCTAAATCAAATAATATTCCATCCAAATCCAAAAAAACTCCATGAGAGTTCAAGGTGAATGTGGATCTTGAGGATTGTTCTTCAATGGATTTTCTTCTTCAAGTATCATTGGGATCTTCTAATAAGGTATGAGAGTTCTTCATCTAAGGTTTGCTATCACCTTAGAGCCAATTTCAAAGATGATTTTCAAAGATGTAAAAAGATGAAAAATTCCAATTTCTACTCTAAGTCTTGGGTTCTTGCATAAATGGTTTTCAAATGTTTATATATGATGAAATAGATGTATAATTGTTTTTTTTCAATGTAAGTCTTCATGAACCCTTGATATTCAAAATCTCTAAATTTGACTAAAATATGGGTTATGTTATCATACTTTGATATTGATGAATTCATGTGTAGGTTGATATGGGCTTTTTATTCATGAATAGATTAATCTTAATAGGTTTATAGGCTGTTTAAGTTTGATCAATTGAGTAATGAATATTCTTAGATCTATTTAATGTTAGACTTATTCAGTTGATACTGACTTAAGGCTTATGAATTATAATGTAGTTTTCTATGGTCTTTCTAATGATGCAATAATTATATTCAATTGATATCTACGTTGTATTTGATTGGTGAGTATGTAATGAATTGACCTACTTTTATTGACTTTTGATATAATTATGTTTAATTGTTGGTCATGGCCATGGTAAGTTCCTTGTGATATCGAATTGGATGATTTATCCTTGAAATTGAAGTTGTAAGATAGACGGGGGTATGCTGACCTAATTTATTTTATTTTATGTCAATTACACTTCAATTATGTTGTGGTTGGTATGATCAACTTATGGTGGCGGTGCTATGTGAATTGATGTGGCTTTAAATGCGTTACTTTATTAAATATGATGATCATGGCCTTATCGCCACTATTTGAAGTACTATGATGTTTTGTATAGTTGGTTTATGTGAAGTATGAGTATATCTATCTAGATTTGAAGCAATGGTAATGTATGTGTTCTTTCATTGTATGTTAGGAAATCATGTAAACTATGACTATGTGCTTTTATGTGTAGTCTTAGGGTTGATGCATGGTTTTTCCTACTTGACTATATGAGTCAATAATTGTTATGAGTCTATAAAGTAATGTATAGGATGACATGAAGATGACAAGGGTCATTCCTAAGTGCTTAAAAGAATGATATGTTATATGTGATAAGGGAAAGGAATGTAGTGTGTTTTTTGGTATACTTGTGTCCCTTACTTTATATATGAATGAATGTTATGATATTATGACATGTATTAAATAGGTAGGCTTAGTGCACCCTTTTCATCTATAAATGATATATATATGAGACCCTAGAGGATGTTAAGAAGGTAGTGTACATGGTAAATGTTATGTTATGAATTTTGAAGTTGAGAGTCGTACTGGTATCCTTCATGTAAATGAATGGTGGAATTAGGGCTGATTTGCTGGAATGACATCATATCATCCTTAGGACAGTCAAAATGACCAATCTTAGTCACCATTGAAAGGTAGCCCAGTGGACCTCTTTGGTAGGGTGAATGTGATTGGGTTATGAACTAGATAATGAACCCTCTATAAGTTATACTTTAATGTTAATTACTCTATGAAAACCAAGGCTATCACCGAGTTATTATGCGAAGGGAAGTGGCTCTACTTGAGAATTAGAGTAGAGTAAAATGTACCTTTACTTGAGAATGAGACGAGAGTGCATAAAAGCACTTCATATTCCTTAACCATGTGCTTACATGGGATGTGTCCTAGTTCTACCCTTGGCATGCAGAACACCCTCATCAAAGTAGGTTAGAACTCCGAATTCCATGTATAAATATATCATGGTCTATGTCATTTATGCCTTTTCTCATCATATGAGATACGTACTACCATTAGAGAAATTCTTTGAAATTTCTGTGGTGGTATGAGATGCTATATAGAAATCGTTCAATCGACTTTGAAGCTGTTAGTGAGAGTTCCTAGGTCTTATCCAAGACCATTACTTGAATGTCCTTTATGTATTGAATGTCTCTTAATGAACTACCGATAGTAATGACTTAAGCTAATAAAGTATGTTAAATTATGTATTACTTACCTAGAGTAGTTAAGGGTTGTCTAGTTAAGGTGTGAAGGGGCATAGGAATGGTCACTGATTATCTTACCTAGATAAATCTTAAGAATTACTCTAGTTATGAAAGTATGTTTATTATGTGGACATGATCTAGGCCTTAGGCAGTCTTAAGGATTACTTATGTAATCTGGAAGAGGTCACTACGGATGTTATCTTCTTGATTTACTTAAGTAAGTATTTTCATATCCTTGGGAATGAGAATGTCATATGATCTATGTGTTAATGTACTAGGTGAGACTTATTCAATCATAGCTAATCTATGAGATCTCTTAATTTTGTATGAAAGGGTTGTATGTACAGTGGCTTCACAACTCACTCAAGTGAACCTTAGAATCCCCTTTGGTAGGATGATGTCATATTCATATGTTTGATTTCATATAAATGTATATTCATCCCATTATGGGTTTTCTTAAGAATCTTATTGGTGTAATTAGAGAGGGTGTATGGGCGGTCTCTATTTGTATTACTTAAGAGAGTCTTAGGATAGGTTCTAATGAGGGACTTATATGCTAAAAGGTGTGCAAGGTGAAGTGAAGGAACTTCACTGTAATAGTGAATTGAGTTCACTGTACAGTGAAGTGAATTCAATGTAATGTTTCCAAAAATGTGGATTTTTAATTAAAGGATTTCTTATGTGGTTCTAAGTTGTTAAATATTGTTCTTATGCTTATAGTATGATGTTTTAATCTAAATTCATAAAAAGAATGTTATTTACTAAATGTCCCTTTGTTCATAGTTTTTGCATGGGTTCCATACTTAGTACATATAATGTGCTAACCCCTTCTTTTCCCTTTTTGACTAATGTGTAAAGAATTTGAAGTCATGACATATCATGGAGGATGGATAGGTTTGTAAGGCTTAAAGATAAAGTATTGGTGAGTCCTCATTGATTAGAGGACAATATCCACATGTCCCTCATGACATAGTTTTATTTAATTTTATTATATGGATTTTTCCCAAGTATTGTATATTGTAAAGTTTAGATGGTTCAAGAAAATATTGTAAATGTTTAATATTTTAAACAGGAGTCTACGCCTTGCGCAATATTGATGAAAGAGTTCTTCATGTGTGAAGAAAATTTTGAAATTCTTACATATTTTAGTATGTTTATTATGCAATGAATTATATGAGAGGCTTAGATGAGATTTCTTGAAGACTCCTTTGCCGTGTGACGGCATAAGGATACCCTAACTTCTAGGGTGTACTTGCGGGTCGTGACAATGTCATCCGATTGTGTGTGCAGTCCAAGGGCCATGTTGACATGCGACACCCGACGTTATCCAACCATATGTGTTGGTCAAGGGATATTATGACATGGCACCCATGAAGTCGTCCTATTGTATGTGTTGTCCAATGACAATGATTACATGCCACGCCTGACGTCGTCCAACAATGTGTGCTCTCCAAGGAATATGATGCCATTCCATGCAGGACATTGTTCAACCATGTGAACTATCCAAGGGCTACGCAGGCATGCCACGCCCGACGTCATATGACCGTGTGTGTTCTCCAAGGTCAATGATGGCATGCCACGACTGACGTCGTCCAAAAGTGTGTGATGTCCAAGGTACATGATTGCATGCCACGCCCGACATTGTCCAACTTGTGCTAAGTACAAGGGCATGATGGAATGCCACACCCGACGTCGTCCGATCGTTTGTGCAGTCCAAGGCATATGATGGCATGCCATGCTCAATATCGTCCGACCATGTGTTAAGTCCAAGGAAACTATAGTATGCCATACTTAACATTGCTCGATTGTCTGTGCATTCCAAGGTCGATGATGGAATGCAACGCCCGACGTCGTGCGACTGAATGTGCTATCTAAGGTCTATGTTGATTTTCCATGCTCAAGGTCGTCTGACCGTGTGTCCTATCAAAGCACTATGCTTGAATGGCACGCCCGACATCATCATACCGTATGTTTTATTCAAGGACCATAATGGAATGCTACGCCTGATGTCGTCCGATATTATGTGTTTTCCAAGGGCTATGATTGCATGCCACCCCTTACGTCGTCCAATCTTATGTTCTGTTCAATGTGTATGATGAAAAACCACCCCTGACATCGTTTGACCATGTGTACTCTCCAAGGGATATGATGGCATGCGATGCTCGATGTCGTCGGACCGTGTGCGCTCTCAAAGGGCTATGCGGGCGAGCCACACCCGACTTCGTCTGACAGTATGTGATGTCCAAGGGCTATTATAGAATTCTAAATCCGTTGCCGTCCAATTTTGTGTGTTTTCTGTAATCGATAATTGCATGCCATGCCTTACATCGCCCGACCGCATGTGATGTCCAACAGCCATGATGGCATGCCACGCCGAACATCCTCCAACCGTGTATGTAGTCCAAGGTCCATGATGGCAAGCCACACCCAATGTCGTCCGACTGTCTGTACTGTTCAAGGTCCATTATGGCATGCCATGCCTGATTGTGTTCGACCGTGTGTGTAGTCCATGGGCGATAATGGAATGACACGGTCGACGTCGTCCAACCATGTGTGCTGTCTGAGGTCAAAGATGACATGCCATGGTCAAGGTTGTCCAACCATGTTAGTATAACATACCATCCTCTATATCGTTCGACCGTGTGTGTTCTCCAAGGAATATGATGGCATTCCACGCCCAATATAATCTGTCCGTGCGTGTAGTCCAAGGGAAATGATGACATGCCATGCCCGATGTCCTTCCGACCATGTGTGTTATCCAAGGGCCATGATGGCATGCCACGCTAGATGTTGTCCGGCCGTGTGTGTTTTACAAGGGCGATGATAGCATGCCATGATGGACGTTTTTTGATCGTGTGTGCTATCCAAGGTCCATGATGGCATACCATGCCCGATATCATCCGAACGTGTGTTCTATATAAGGGCAATGATTATATGCAATGCCCGATGTCATTTAACCATGCATACTTTACAAGGTCCATGATGGCATGACACGAACAATATTCTCCATCCTTGTCTGATGTCCAAGGGCGATGATGCATGCCCCGCCCGATATCATCCAAAAATTTTTGCAGTATTAGGATGCCTGACGTCGTCCGATCGTGTGTCCTATCAAAAGGCTATGATGGAAAGTCACGCTTGACATCGTCTTGCCGTGTGTGCTATCCAAGGACCACGCTGACATGCTACACCAAACATCATTCGATCGTGTGTAAAGTCCAAGGCCGATGATGGCTTGTCATGAACGACGTCATCCAACCGTATGTGTTGTCCAAGGTCTATGATTATATGTCACGCTAAACGTCATCCGACTGTATTTCCTATCTAAGGGCTATGCTGGTATGGTATGCCTGTCCTTATCCTAACATGTGTGCTTTCCAAGGTCCATGATAGCATGCTCCACCGGATGTCATCCAACCGCGTGTGTTGTCCAAGGGACATTGTGGCATGCGACGTCAGACGTCGTCCGACCGTGTGCGTTCCCCAAGGAATATAATGACATGCCATCCCTGACGTCATCCGATCATATATGATTTCCAGTGTGTATGATGACATGCCACGCCCGACATCGTTCACCATGTGTGCTACCCAAGTGCTATGCGGGTATGCCACGCCTAACGTCGTTCAACCATAAGTATTGTTCAAGGTCAATGATGGAATGCCACAACCTACATCGTCCGACCGTGTGTGATCTCCAAGGGCAATGATGGCATGGCAAGGCCGACGTCATCCCACCGTGTATGCTATCCAAGGGCCATGATGGAATGCCACAAGTGATGTTGTTTGACCATATGTGTTGTCCAAGGGTCATGATGGCATGCCATGCCCGAGTTCGTCTTATGGTGTGTGATGTCCATCAGCCATGATGGCATGCCACGCTCGACGTCATCTGACTATGTGTGTTGTCCAAGGTCAATGATGGGATGCAACACCCAACATTATCCGATTGTGTATGCTGTCCAAGGGCTATGATGGCATGTCATGCTCGACGTAGTTCAACCGTGTGCGCTATCCAAGGACTATGATAGCATTCCACGCTTTACGTAATCTAACCGTGTTTACTATCGAAGGGAGATGATGGCATGTCATACCTGACGTTATCAATATGTGTGTTCTGTCTAAGGGCAATGTTATCATGCCATGCCCGATGTTGTCCCACTGTGTGTGCTTTCCAAGTGCGATAATGGCATGCCACACTTGACGTCGTCCAAAAATGTGTGTGCATTCTAAGGCAAATGATGGAATTTCATGCCCGACGTAGTCTGATCGTGTGTGTTTTCCAATGCCCATGATGGCATGCCATGCCCAAAGTCGTTCGACTGTGCGTGATGTCAAAGGGCTATGATTGCAGCCACTGCTGATATCGTCCAACCGTGGGTGTTGTCTATTGGCAATAATAACATGTGACACATAACGTCGTCTGATTGTGTGTGTTGTTGAAGGGCTATGATTGCATTCCATGCTCGATGTTTTCCAACAGTCTGTGCTATCCATGGGCTATGATGGAATTCTACACCCGAAGTAGTCTGACCATCTGTGCATTTCAAGGGCGATGATGGCATGCCCCACCCTACGTCGTCCATCAATCTGTGTTGTCTAAGGGACATGATGGTGTGCCACGCCTAACATCGTCCAACCGTGTGTGTTATCCAAGGTGGCTGATGGCATGCCCCACCCGACGGTATTCGAGCATATGTGATTTCAAAGGGTCATGATGGCATGCCACGCCCGACGTTGTCCGACTGTGTGTGCAGTCCAAAGTCAATGATGGCATGCCACGCCTGAAGTTGACCTACCATATGTGTTGTCCAATGGCTATGATGGCATGCCACGCCCGATGTCGTTTAATCATTTGTGTTGTCCAATGGCCATAATGGCATGCTACGCCTAATGTCATCCGACCGTGTGCTATGTCCAAGGTCTATGATATCATACCACGCCCGACATCGTCCGATCGTGTGTGCTATCAAAGGTCCATGATGGCATGCCACGCCCGACGTCGTCCGACAGCGTGTGCTGTCCAAGGGCAATGATGACATGCCATGCCCGACGTCGTCCAACCTTGTGTTTTACAAGGGATATAATGCCATGCAAAGCACGACATTGCCCGATCATGTGTGCTGTCCAAGGGCTATGATGACATGCCACGACTAACGTTGTCCGACTATGTGAGTTTTCAAATGGCAATGATAACATGCCAGGCTGAACATCATCCGACTATGTCTGTTGTCCAAAGGCTATTATTTAATGCCACACTCAACGTCGTTGGACAATGTGTGAATTCCAATGGCTATGATGGCATTCCACACATGACGTAGTCTGACTGTGTGTGTTGTCAAAGGTCGATCATGGCATGCCAAGCCCGATGTTATCCATCTATGTGTTCTATCTAAGGTTGACGATTTCATGTAAAGCCCAATGTCGTACGGTTGTGTGTGCTGCCCAAGGGCAATGATGGCATTCCATATTTGATATCGTCCGGTAGTTTGTTTTTTCTAAGGGAAATGATAGCATGCCAAGCCCGACGTCGTTTGATCATGTGTGTTGTCCAAGGCCTATGATGGTATGCCATGCCCTACATCGTCCAATTGTGTGTGCTGTCAAAGCGCTATGATGGCATGCCACGATTGACGTTATCCGATCGTGTGTGTTATCCAATGGAAATAATTACATGTGAAGCTTAACATTGTCCGATTATATGTGTTGTCTAAGGGCTATGATTGCATGCCATACTTGACGTTGTTTGACCATGTGTGTTATCCATTGGCTATGATGGCATACCACGCCCAATATAATCCGAATGTCTATGTTGTCCAAGCGCAATGATTGCATGCAATGCCCGATGTCGTTCGACTATGCGTACTTACAAGGGCTATGATGGCATGCCACACCCAACATCGTCCTACTGTGTGTGCTGTCCAATGGCTATGATGACATTCCATGACCAACGTACTTCGACCATGTGTGTTGTCTAAGGGCTAAGAAGGCATGCCACGGCCGACGTCGTCTTACCATGTGTGCTCTCCAAGGGGTATTATGGCATGCCACGCTCGACGTCGTCCGACTGTGTATGCTATCCAGGGGTATGATGGCATTCCACCCCCGACGTAGTTCGACCGTGTGTGCTGTCGAAGGGCAATGATGGCATGTAAAGCCCAACTTTATTCGTCCATGTATTGTGTGTAAGGGCGTTGATGTCATGCCATTCCTGATGTCGTCTAAACGTGTGTGCTTTCAAAGGGCGATGATGGCATGCCACGCTGGACGTAGTCCGATTATGTATGTTGTCTAAGGGAAACGATGGCATGCCACGCTTGATGCTATTGAATCGTATGTGCTGTCCAAGGCCCATGATGGCATGCCACGCTCGACATCATTCAACCGTGTATGTGATCAAAGGGCTATGATGTCATGCCACGGATGATGTCGTACGACCGTGTGTGTTGTCCAATGGCAATGATAACATGTGACACTTCACGTCGTCCGATCGTATCTGTTGTCCAATGGCTATGATTGCACACCACACTCGACGTTGTCCTACCATATGCATTGTCCAAGGGCTATAATGAAATTTTACACCCAACGATGTCCGATAGTGTGTGCAGTTCAAGGGTGAGAATGGCATGCCACGTTCGACGTCATTCAACAATATATGTTGTCCAAGGGCCATTATGGTATGCCATACCAAACATCATCCCACCATGTGTCTTGTGTAAGGTCAATGGTGGTATGCCACGCCCAACGTCCTCCGACCATATGTGATGTCCAAGGTTTATGATGGAATGACACGCCCGACGTTATCCGACTATGTGTGTAGTCCAAGGGCCATGATGGCATGCCACGCGTAACATCGTCCTACCATATATGCTGTCCAATATCTTTGATGGAAGGCTACACCCTATGTCCTTCAATCATTTGTGTTGTCCAAGGGCCATGATGGCATGCCACGCCCGACGTCGTCCGACAATGTGTGATGTACAAGGGCAATAATGGCATGTCACGCCCAACGTCGTCTAATCGTGTGTGTTGTCTCAAGCCCATGATGTCATTCCACACCAAACGTCGTTTGACTGTGTGAACTATCCAAGGCCCATAATGGCATGTCATTCGAGACATTGTACGAGCACGTGTGCTATCAAATGGCTATGATGACATGCCACACCTGATGTCGTCCGTCTGATTGTGCGTTTAAAGTGCTCTGATGGAATTAAACGCTTGACGTCATTCGACTATGTCTGTTGTCCAAGGGCTATGCAGGAATTCCACGTCCGATGACATTGGACTGTGTGTGATGTGATGGCACACCCAATGTCATCTTACCATGTGTTGAGTCCAATGGCTATGATTGCATGTCGCGCCCGATGTCATTCGATTGTTTGTGATGTCCAAAAGAAATGATGGCATTCCACGCTTGATGTCGTCCAACTATGTAGTATGTCCAAGGTCTATGATATAATGCAACGCTCGATGTCATCCGACCGTGTGTGCTATCCAAGAGCCATAATGGCATGCCATGCCCGACGTTGTTAGAAAGTGTGTGCTGTCCAAGGACAATGATGGCATATCATGGCCGACGTTGTTTGATCATGTGTGTTATCTAAGGCCAATGATGGCATGACACGCACGACGTAGTTCGACCATGTGTGACGTTCAAGGCCATGATGGAATGCGACGCCCGACATCGTCCGACCGTGTATGCTTCCAAAGGGCTATGATGACATACCACGCCCAACTTCATCCGACTGAGTGTGCTGTCAAAATTATATGTTGGCATACCACGCTTGACGTTATCTTACCATGTCTGTTGTTGAAGGGATATGCGGGAATTTCACGCCCAACATTGTCCGATCGTGTGTGATGTTAAAGGGCCACGCTGACATGGTACTCCGTGTTGTCCTACCGTGTGTGCTGTCTAATCGCAATGATGGCATGCCTCACCCGACTTCGTTTGATCTTTTGTGTTGTCCAAGAACCATGATGGCATGCCACACATGATATCGTCCAATCGTGTGATATGTCCATGTTCTATGATATAATACCATACTCAACGTCGTTCGAACATGTGTGCTATCAAAGGGCCATGATAACATGCCATTCCCGACGTCGTTCGACAGTGTGTGATGTACAAGAACAATGATGGCATGCCACGCCCGATGTCACCTGATCGTGTGTTCTTCGTAAGGGCAATGATGGGATGCCACGCCTAACGTCGTCCGACTGTTTGTGGTGTCCAAGGGCGGTGATGGCATGCCACGCTAAACATCGTCTGATAATGTGTGCTATCAAAGTGCTATGATGGCATGCTTCACCTGACGTCATTCGACCATGTCTGTTGTCCAAGGGCTACGCCGGAATGCCACGCCCCACCTCGTACAACCATTTGTGATGTTCAATAGCCAAGCTGACATAGAATGCTTGACATCGTCCTACCGTGTGTTCTATCCAATGGTTACTATGGCATGCCACGCCCAACGTCCTTTAATAGTTTTTGTTGTTCAAAAGCCATGATGGCATTGTCACGACTGATGTCATCATACCGTGTGCTATGTCAAAGGTCTATGATATCATGCCATGCCCGACGTCGTCTGACCGTGGTTCTATCAAAGGGCCATGATGGCATGCCACGCAGGACATTGTATGATTATGTGTGTTGTGCAAGGCCTATGATGGCATTCCACGCACGACGTCGTTTGATCATTTGTGCTATCCAAGGACTCTAATGGAATGCCACACCCGATGTTGTCCCACCGTGTGTGATGTAAAAGGTTTAGGATATCATGCCATGCCTGACGTCATCCGACCATAAGTGTTATCTAAGGGACATGATGGGATGCCAAGCCTGACATTTTCCGACCGTCTGTGTTGTCCAAGGGTTATGCTTACATTCCACGCCCGATGTCGTTAGATCATTTGTGCTGTCCAAGGGACATGATGGCATGCCATGCAACACGTAGTTCGACCGTGTGTTCTTTTTAAGGTCCATGGTGGCATTCCACACCAGCCATCGTCCGACCGTGTGTCATGTTCATCGACCATGATGGCATGCCACGACCAACGTCGTCCAACCATGTCTGTTGTCCAAGGGATATGTTGGGATGCCACTCCCAACATCGTCCGATTGTGTGTTGTCCAAGGGCTATGTTGACATGCCACGCCCAACGTCGTCCGATTGTGTGTGTTGTCTAAGGGCTATGATTGCATGCCAAACTCAAAGTTGTCTGACCGTGTGTGTTGTCCAAGGGCTATGATGGCATTCCACGCCAGACATCGTTCGATCATTTATGCTACCCAATGGGTATGATGGCATGCCACGCCCGATGTCGACCGATCGTGTATGATGTCCAAGGTCTATGATATCATGACACGCCTGACTTCCCTCTGACCGTGTGTGTTGTCAAAGGGCTATGATGGCATGCCACGCTCGATGTCGTTAATTGGTTGTGTTGTACAAGATCCATGATGGCATGCCACGCTAAACATCGTCCGAACGTGTGTTCTTTTCAAGTGCCTTGGTTGCCTGCCACACCTGACGTCGTCCGATCGTGTTTCATGCCCATCAGCCATGATGGCATTCCACGCCCGATGTCGTCCAACCATGTGTGTTGTCCAAGGGCTATGTAGGCATGTCATGCCTAACGTCGTCTGATTGTGTGTGATTTCAAAGGGATATGATTACATGGCACGCTCGACATCGTCCGACCGTGTGTACTATCAAAGGGCTATGATGGCATTCCATGCCTAACGTAATCTGACTGTGTGTGCTGTCGAAGGTCGAAGATGGCATGCCATGCCCGACGTCGTCCGCTCATGCATTCTGTATAAGGGAGATGATGTCATTCCACGTCCAAGGTTGCCCAAACTGTCTCCTCTCCAAAGGAGATGATGGCATGCCACGCTTGACGTCGTACAATAGTGTGTGCTTTCCAAGGTCCATAATGGCATGCCACGCTCGACGTCATCCGACCGTGTGTGTTTTCCAATGGCGGTGATGGCATGCCAAGCCCAACTTCGTCTCACCATTTGTGTTGTCCAAGGGCGATGATGGAATCCCACACCTAGCATTGTCAGACCGCGTGTGCTGCCCAAGGGCTATGCGGCAATGTCACGCTCTACATTGTATGATCGTGTGAGCTATTAAAGGGCCATAATGGAATGCCACGGCCGACGTAGTCTGATCGTGATAGATGTCCAGGGGCAATGATGGCATTCAATGGCCGACATCATTCGTCAGTATGTACTGTCCAAGGGCAATGATGGCATGCCATACTCGACGTCATCGGACCGTGTGTGATGTCCAATGGTTATGATGACATGCCATCCTGACGTCATCCGTCTGTGCGTGCAGTCCAAGGGCGATGATGGCATGCCACGCCCGACGTTGGTCAACATGTGTTCAGTCCAAGGATGATGATTACATGCTACTCTCCACATAATCAAACCATGTGTTCTGTCCAATGGCGATGATGGAATGCCACGACCGACGTCATCCAATCGTGTGTGCTATCCAACTCTTATGATGGCGTACCACTAACGATGTCTGTAAGACCACGAAAATGATTTAAGTATATCTAGAGCCTAACATGGTTTTCATGATGGTCTAAAGTCATAAAATTGTTTATGATGTGGTTTTGAGGCAGTGTCTAAGAGTTTAGGTCTTTGGAAGTCAAATGCCAAGGGATGATTAATACGTTCGACGAATTAGTCACCTATGTACCTTTTATGTTGTTTCATGTGTTAATGTGTGATTAATGAAGTTATAAGGTTCTTAAATGAGTTATTATAGTATATATAGGCAGTGTTTCAAGTTTCATATTGTTTGGAGGTCAAACATTCAAGAACGTCCATGACGTTAGAAATGTTTGCCTTTAAACGACCTTGTGTGTCTATGTATGTTTCATTGAGTTTTACGTGTTCGTTTTGGATGAAACTTATGTGGTACGTCCTACAATCGTATAGAAACATATTTGGGGTGGTAATGTCAAGGTACCACTCCATGTAGGACCGGCAAGGGGCTCTGAAGAAGGTCCCCAAGTTGGAGCTCAACAATGCGAGGCAGTGGAAATCGATCACCCAAATGACGGCTAGTCTACCAGGCAACTTCTCGTCAATGGGTCTCTTTGATGGATCCATCTGACCTTCAGGTTGAGGAGTTTCAGGTGAAACACATGATACCACATCGATGAGGCGTGGGTGAGACAACAGACAGTCGACATTGGCGTTGATGCTACAGTCTATTTTTCCTTCACGCTTTACTATTGTAAGACCCCAAAAATGACCTAAGTTAACTATAGCCTAAAATGTTGGTATTTATGTTCTATGGTTCTAAATATTTATAGTATATGGTTTAGAGGAAGTACCTAAAGTTTTAGGTGTGTTGAAAGTCAAACGTCAAGGGAAGACTAAGGTGTTTGACGACTAAGTTACCTAATTGTCTAAAATGTGGTTCTATGTGTTTATGTGCGTTTTATGGTATTTTAGGTATATTAATCGAGTTAATATATCATTAATAGAAAGTGGTCAATGTTTCATGAGGTTTTGAGGTCAAACATCAAAGAACATCCATGACGTTCTAAAGATATGCCTTGAGTTGACCTTGTACTTCTAGGCATGTTTTGTCTAGTTTTACGTGTTCGTTTTGGATGAAATTAATGTAAGAGATGTTAAAATTATAGACGATCATATTTGGATTGGAATTTCTGGGAAATTATCCCTAAGAACCATGTAAGGGTCCTTGAGGAAGGACCCAACACTGTTGGCATGGTAGTCCCAGCCAGATCCCAAACAACGTAGCAATCGATGGCCAGTAGTGGCTGTGACGCCCTATAAAAGGGTTTAGTCGATGGGGAATTAACCATGGGATGGAAAAGAAGCTTGGCCAGCCACTGTAGCCAACGACGAAGGGGTGTGACACCCCGTGGTGGCGGTGACGGCCCATCAAGGGCAGGCGTAGCATGCCACTGCCTTACTAGGCAAGCTACTGCCAAGTCAAGGGGTGAATTGGTAAATTCACCCCACTTATAAATCAATTCATGGACGGTTCATTAAGGGATATTTGGATATATTAATTAAGTATATAAAGGGTAATCACATGGAAGAATTCATTCTTAAAAACAATATACCCAAAACGTCCATTGAAGTACACCTTGAAGAGGAAGCTTGGTGAGGGTTTTTTGTGTCAAAATTCTTCATCAAATTGAAGAATTATAATCCTTTAGGTATGGATTTTAATCGTTGAAAATCGCTCATCAAGGAGCCCAATTCTCAACATGTTTTAAAATTTTGTAAAGTGAATTGTCCAATTTTATGATTTTACCATGGATTCTTGCATAAATGATTTCTAAACATTGAATTATGATAAAATTGATATTTTATTGATTATTTCAATCTAAATTACCTACGAACCCATGTAAGTTGATGAACCCTAGATTTTGACTATAATGTGGGTTATTTCATATTAAATTAATATTGTTGAATTGTTATGTAGTTTCTTATGGGCTTTCTAATTATATAACAATTGTGTTCAAATGATATCTTATTGATCTTAGATTATTAAACCTATATTTAATTGATGTATATTAATTGAGTTTAATGGTTATTGCTTTGAATTATTGTTCGTGGTCATGGGTAAGGGCCTTGTGATGTTGAATTTGACGATTTAGCATTAAATTGAAGTGTGAATAAGGGAATGAAGGTATACTTCCAAGATTTCTTTAATCATATATTAATTATATTTCGATTCTATTGTGGTTATTATGGTCCACTTATGGTGGCGGTGTTATGTGTTTTACTTGCAATTGACGTTGCCTTGTCGGCGTTACTTTCTGCAATATTATGAGCGTGGACTTATTGGAAACTACTTGAAGTTATGTGGCTATTTGTGTAGTTTAATTATGTGAAGCATGACATTATATATCTGCATGTGAAGTTATATAGTCATATCTACCTATGTTGCCTTAAGTGATCATGTTAGACTATGACTTTGACATTATTATTATAGTGTAAGGTTAAGTCTTGGTTATTCCGAATTGACTTTATGAGTCTATGTGGAGTATATTAATGATACTATTATGATATATATGATTACTTAAAGATGTTAGGTTGTTTTAGAGGTATTTCTAGAATGACTTGCATTATGATTTATAAGTGAAGTAGGTGATGTCTTTTCTTTATTGACTTGTATCTGTTGCTTGATGTATATATGATTATGAATATTTGATGTCTTGATTACGGGAGTTTTAAATCTTAGTATTGAATTGATGAATGGCATGTGACTTTAAAAGAAGTTATGAGAGTCTCATGTGTAAACCTTGACTTAAGGGTAAGGTTAAGATTGATTGAAGTGTAAGTCGTACTGGTATCCTTCAAATTAAAGGAATGATAGACTTAAGGTTAGTTGGCTGGAACAGTATCATATTAATCCTTAGGAAAGTCATCATGAGCTTCTTGTCTCCATTGTGAGGTAGCCCTAGTGTACCTTTATTGGTAGGGAAAATGTGATTGGGTTATGAACTTGTTATGTAACCCTCTTATGCGAACCTAATGTATGAATTCCTCTATAAGAATGAAATCTAGCACCGAGTGAGTATGGTAAGGGAAGTAGTTCTTGTTAAGTATGAGACTATAGTACAAAGAAACCCTTCATATTCCTTAACCATGTGCCTACATTGGATGTCTCTATGTTCTACGATTGACAAGTAAGACAACCTCATCAAAGTAGTTTAGAACACCGGATTCCATATCTTTCTATCATCGTATAGGTCGGTTATTTCCTATTATCATCGTATGGAAAACCTATTAGCACTTGCGGAGTTAATTGATTTTAGTTAGTTGTATGGGACACTATCTAGACATTGGATAATAGACTTTGAAGGTGTTATATGGAGTTCCTAGGTCTTGTCCCAGACCATTATTGGAATGTCCTTTATGTGATGTATAAGTCTTAATGAACTATTGAACTAATTACTTATGTTAAGGAGTATGTAAATACATGACTACATAATGTAAATTGACTTAAAGATTCCTTATCTAAAGTGTGGAGAGGGCATAAAGGATGATCTCTTCATTTCTTATCTTTGGAAGTCTTGAGGATGACTCTAGTTAGAGAAGTTGGTTGAATTTGTGGACATGATCTAAGCCTTAGGTAGTCTTAAGCATTACTTAGGTAATTTTGAAGAGTTCACTATGGACGTTATCTTCTTTATTTATTTAAGTAAGTTTTTGATAGTCTTTGGGAAGAAAATGTCATATCATCTATGTGTTTGTGATTTATGTGAGCATGATTCTATCTTAGGGAGTCTATTGGATCTCTTAAGTGTGTGTGTAATGGATTGTATGGACGGTCGCTTCACAAATTACTCAAGTGAGACTTAGAATTCACCTTTGGTAGAAGAATCTAACCTTGATGCTTTTGATTGCTTTGTAATTATGTATGTGACTTATGATAGGTATTCTTAGGGTTGTTTAGGCACATCTACAGATGGTGTATTGGTGGTTTCATTTTATGTGACTTAAGTGAATCTTAGGATGACTTTAAATGAGGAAATTACATGCTAGAAGTATCTTATGTGTTTCTAAATTGATTTATGATTTTATTATGATTATAATATGATTTTGAAATGAAACGATGCATATTTCCAATAAAGTTTGTTATCATGATTTTTAGGCATAAGCCATACTTAGTACATGTGGTTGTACTAACTCCATGCTTTTATCTATCTATATAGTTCTTTGTAGGTGAGGTGATTTGAGAAGTGAAGACTTGGACTTAGTAAAAGAGAAGTTGAAGTATATCCTAACTTTACTCGAGGGCATACATGTATTTTATGTTTCTTATTGAATTATTGTAATAGACTAAGTATTTCTATATTCGTATTGTGAATTATGGGTCTTGTCTTAAGTATTCTTGTGTTTTAAGAGATTGAGTCTTAGTATTTCCTATTACTTTTATATGAAAGATATTTTGAAGACTATATTATGTTTGTGAAAAGTTTTAACTCCGCACTACTTTCTACTATGTATATGCAATGAATGATGTGTAAGAGGATTGTCTAAGAACTCCGAGAGTTCAACGAAGCCATGCCACAATACGAGATTGTTCCATAACTTCTAGGGTAGGGTTTCGGGTTGTGACAACTATCAAGTTGAGGGTGAACTAGTAAATTAACCTCAAGCCCCTATAAGTCTTCCAACGGTTTTATGGGTATGTTAAGAGTTTATATATCATTCAACTCTCATTATAACCCTAACACCTTAATCAAAATATATTTTCTCCAAAAGTTCCTCCCAAAACCTTCATGAGAGTTCAATGTGAAGATGGAGCTTGAAGATAGTTCTTCAATGGAGTTTCTTCTTCAAGTATCATTGGGTTCTTCTAATAAGGTATGGCAGTTCTTTATCTAATGTTTTCTATCACCTTAGAGCAAATTTCAAAGATGATTTTCAAAGATGAAAAAGTCCAATTTCTACTCTACGTCTTGGGTTCTAGCATAAATGGTTTCGAAAAGTTTTATATGATGAAATTGATGTGTAATTGATGTTTTCTAATGATAGTCTCCATGAACCCTTAACCTTCACAAATATCTCAATTTTACTGAAATATGGGTTATCTGATCATGCTTTAATATTGATGAATTCATGTGTAGGTTGTTATGGGATTTTTATTCATGTATAGATTATGTTTATTTGGTTTATAGGTTGTTTCTATTTGATCAATTGAGTATGGAATATTTTTAGATCTATTGAATGTTAGACTTATTGAATTTGTATTGACTTAAGGCTTATGAATTGTAATGCAGTTATCTACGGTTTATCTAATGATGCAATAATTATATTCAATTGATATCTTGGTTATATTTTATTGATGAGTATGGTATGAATTGACCTTGTTTTATTTATTATTAATATAATTATTTTTAATTGTTGGTTATGGTCGTGGTAAGGGCCTTCTGATATTCAATTGGATGATTTAGCCTTAAAATCAAAGTGGTAACATGGAGTGGGGTTTGCTTCCCTAATTATATATATTTTATGTTAATTAGCTTTCAATTATATTGTGATTTGTATGATCCACTTATGTTGGCGGTGCTATGTGAATTAATATGGCCTTGTCGGCGTTCCTTATGCAATATGATGATCATTGCCTTATCGACACTACTTGAAGTACGATAATGTTTTCTATAGTTGTTTATTGTGAAGTATGAGTATATCTATATATTTGTGAAGCAATGTGAAAGTATGTGTTCTTTCTACGTAGGTTAGGAAATCATGTAAACTATGACTATGTGTTTATATGTGTAGTCTTAGGGTTGATGCTTGGTTTTTTCTACACTACTATATGAGTCTATAATAGTTATACTGATGATGATATAGTAATAAATAGGATGACATTAAGATGATAATCTTCATTCCTAAGTGTTTAAAACAATGACATGCTATATGTGATAAGGTAAAAGGAATGTAGTGTCTTATTTTGTAGACTTGTTTTCCTTACTTGATATATGAATGAATATATGGGATTATGAAATATCTTGACTAGGTAGGCTTAATTCACCCTTGTCATGTATGAATGAAAGATATGTGAGACCCTAGAGGATTTTAAGTAGGTCATGTACGTGGTAAAGGTTATGTTATGAATGTTAATTTGAGAGCCGTAATGGCATCCTTCATGTAGAGGAATGTGGAATTAGGGATGATTTGCAGGAACAACATCATATCATCCTTAGAAAATTCATAATGAGCTATCTTAGTCGCCATTGAAAGATAGCCCTAGCCGACCTCTTTGGTAGGGTGAATGTGATTGGGATATGAACTAGATAATGAACCCTCTTCATGTGATCCTTTAATGTCAATTAGTCTTTGTGAACCAATGCTAGCAGCAAGTGATTATGTTAAACAAAGTGGCTCAACTTGAGAATTAGACTAGAGTAGAATGTACTTCTACTTGAGAATTAGCCGAGAGTGCACAAAAGCCCTTCATGTTCCTTAACCATGTGCTTACATGGATTGTGTCTTACTTCTACCCTTGGAAAGTAGAACACACTCATCTGAGTAGGTTAGAACTCCAGATTCCATGTTTAGCTGTCATGGTCTATGTCGGTTATTTCCTATTCTAATCATATGGGATGCCTACTAGCATTAGAGAAGTTCTTTAATGTTTAGGTAGTGGTATGGGACGTTAGCTAGACATTGCACAATAGGATTTGAAGGTGTTAGTGAGAGTTCCTAGTTCTTGTCCAAGACCATTACTTGAATGTCCTTTATGTATTGAACGTCTGTTAATGAACTAGTGAATGTAATGACTTAAGATAAAAAAGTATGTTTAATGAAGTAGTACTTATCTAGAGTAACTAAGGGTTTTCTAGATAAGGTGTGAAGGGGCATAGGAATGGTCACTTATTATCTTACCTTGATAAGTCTTAAGAAAGACCCTAGTTAGGGAAGTATGTTTATTATGTGGACATGATCTAGGCCTTAGGTAGTCTTATGAGTTACTTAGGTAATCTTGAAGAGGTCACTATGGACGCTATCTTCTTGATTTACTTAAGTATTTTGATACCCTTTGGAAGGAGAAAGTCATATTATCTATGTGTTGATGTATTAAGTGAGAATGATTCTATCTTAGGTAATCAATGAGATGTCTTAATTGTGTGTGAAAGGAATTGTATGTGCACTCGCTTTACAACTCACTCAAGTGAGCCTTAGAATCACCTTTGGTAGAAGGATGTCATATTCGTATGTTTGATGGCATATAAATGTATATTTATCCTATTATGGGTTTTCCTAAAAACCTTTTAGGTGTGCATAGAGAGGTTGTATGGGGTCTCTCTTTGTTTTACTTAAAAGAGTCTTAGGATATCTTCTAGTGAGAAACTTATATTCTAAAAGGTATGCAAAGTGAAGTGAAGGAACTCCACTATAACATTGAATTGATTTCACTGTACAATAAAGTGAATTCACTTTAATGTTTCCAAAAATGTGGCTTTTTGCTTAAACGATTTCGTATGTGTTTCTAAGTTTTTCAATGTTGTTCTTATTCTTATAGTATGATGTTTAAATTGAAATTCATGAAAAGCATGTTATTTACTAAATATCCCTTTTTTCATGGTTTTTGCATTGCTTCCATACTTAGTACATTTAACGTGCTAACCCCTTCTTTTCCCTTTTTTGACTAATGTTTAGGGAATTGGAAGTCTTTACGTAGCATGGATAATAGATAGGCTTTTAAGGCGTGAAGATGAAATATTGGTGAGTCCTTATCGATTTGAGAACAATATCCACATGTAACTTATGTCATAGTCTTTATTTAATTGTCTTTTATGGGATTAGTCCCAAGTATTGTATACTCTAAAGTTTAGACGGTTCAAGTAAATATTGTAAAGGTGTAATGTTTTAAATGAAAGTCTACCACTTGTTAATGTCTATGAAAGAATTCTTCATGTGTGAAGAAAGTTTTAAATTCTTACCTATTTTAGTATGTTTATTGTTCAATGAATGATACGAGAGGCTTAGATGAGACTTCTTGAAGTCTCATTTGCCGTGTGACGACATAAGGATGACCTAACTTCCAGGGTGTACTTACGAGTCTTAACAATGTCGTCTGACCGTGTGTGCTATCGAAGGGCGATGATGACATGCCACGCCGGACATCGTTTGTCTGTGCATACAGTCCACGGGAGATAACTCCATGACACGTCCAACGTCGTTCGAACGTTTGTGTTGTCCAAGGGATATGATGACATGTAACACCCTACATCGTCCTGATCGTGTGTGATATCCAAGGTCTATGATGGCATGCCACACCCGATGTCGTTCAACCATGTGTGATGTCCACGTTCCATGATGTCATGCCACGCCAAACCTTGTACAACCATGTGTGCTGTCCAGGTGATTTGATGGCATGCCATGCCCGACGTCGTCCGAACGTGAGTGTTGTCCAAGGGACGTATTGGGATTCCATGCCCTACATAGTCCAACCATGTGTGATTTTCAAGGTCAATGATGGCAGGCCATGCCTGACATCGTCCATTCATGTGTGGAGTCCAAAGAAGTGATGGCATTCCACGCCGACGTCTTCCAACAGTGTATGTTATCTAAGGGCTTTAATGACATGCCATGCCCTATGTATTTCGATCGTGTGTGTTGTCTTATGGCGATGATGTCATGCCACGCTCGACATCATCCGACAGTATGTGTTGTCCAAGTGCCACGATCACATACCACGCTAGAGGTCGTCCGATAGTGTGTGATGACCAAGGGCTAGGATGGCATGCAACGCCAGATGTCGTCCGACCGTGTGTGCTATTCAAGGGGTATGATGGAAAGCCACACCTGACATCATCCTACCATGTGTGCTATCGAAGGGAGGTTATAGCATGACATGCAAGACATCGTCACGTCGAGTTAGCAGTCCAAAGGCGATTAAGGCATGCTATGCCTAATATCCTCAGACTGTGTGTGCTTTCCAATAGCGATCTTGGCATGCCATGCTTGACGTCTTCCGACCATGTGTGCTTTCCAAGGGCTATAATGACGTATGTTTTTCTAAGTTTTCCAATGTTGTTCTTATTCTTATAGTATGATGTTTAAATAGAAATTCATGAAAAGCATGTTATTTACTAAATGTCCCTTTTTACATGGTTTTTGCATGGCTTTAATACTTAGTACATTTAACGTGCTAACCCCTTCTTTTCCCTTTTTTGACTAATGTTTATGGAATTGGAAGTCTTTACGTAGCATGGATAATAGATAGGTTTTTAAGGCGTGAAGATGAAATATTGGTGAGTCCTTATCGATTTGAGAACAATATCCACATGTAACTTATGTCATAGTCTTTATTTAATTGTCTTTTATGGGATTAGTCCCAAGTATTGTATTCTCTAAAGTTTGGACGGTTCAAGTAAATATTGTAAAGGTGTCATGTTTTAAATGAAAGTCTACCACTTGTAAATGTCTATGAAAGAATTCTTCATGTGTGAAGAAAGTTTTAAATTCTTACCTATTTTAGTATGTTTATTGTTCAATGAATGATACGAGAGGCTTAGATGAGACTTCTTGAAGTCTCATTTGCCGTGTGACGACATAAGGATGACCTAACTTCAAGGGTGTACTAACGATTCTTAACAATGTCGTCTGACCGTGTGTGCTATCGAAGGGCGATGATGACATGCCACGCCCGACATCGTTTGTCTGTGCATACAGTCCACGGGAGATAACTCAATGACACGTCCAACATCGTCCGAACGTTTGTGTTGTCCAAGGGATATGATGACATGTAACACCCTACATCGTCCTGATCGTGTGTGATGTCCAAGGTCTATGATGGCATGCCACACCCGATGTCGTTCAAGCATGTGTGATGTCCACGTTCCATGATGTCATGCCACGCCAAACCTTGTACAACCGTGTGTGCTGTCCAGGTGATTTGATGGCATGCCACGCCTGACATCGTCCGAACGTGAGTGTTTTCCAATGGACGTACAGGCATTCCATGCCCTACATAGTCCAACCGTGTGAGATTATCAAGGTCAATGATGGCAGGCCATGCCTGATATCGTCCATTCATGTGTCGAGTCCAAAGAAGTTATGGCATTCCACGCCTGACGTCTTCGAAGAGTGTATGTGATCTAAGGGCTTTAATGACATCCCATGCCCTATGTCATTCGATCGTGTGTGTTGTCCAATGGCGATGATGTCATGCCACGCTCGACATCATCCGACAGTATGTGTTGTCCAAGTGCCACAATCACATACCACGCTAGAGGTCGTCCGATAGTGTGTGATGTCCAAGGGCCAGGATGGAATGCAACGCCAGATGTCGTCCGACCGTGTGTGCTATTCAAGGGGTTTGATGGAAAGCCACACCTGACATCATCCTACCATGTGTGCTATCCAAGGGCGGTTGTAGAATGACATGCAAGACATTGTCACGTCGAGTTAGCAGTCCAAAGGCGATTAAGGTATGTTATGCCTAATATCGTCAGACTGTGTGTGCTTTCCAATAGCGATCTTGGCATGCCACGCTTGACGTCTTCCGACCGTGTGTGCTTTCCAAAGGCTATAATGACGTATATGTTTCTAAGTTTTTTAATGTTGTTCTTATTCTTATAGTATGATGTTTAAATGGAAATTCATGAAAAGCATGTTATTTACTAAATGTCCCTTTTTTCATGGTTTTTGCATGGCTTCCATACTTAGTACATTTAACGTGCTAACCCCTTCTTTTCCTTTTTTTGACTAATGTTTATGGAATTGGAAGTCTTTACGTAGCATGGATAATAGATAGGTTTTTAAGGCGTGAAGATGAAATATTGGTGAGTCCTTATCGATTTGAGAACAATATCCACATGTAACTTATGTCATAGTCTTTATTTAATTATCTTTTATGGGATTAGTCCCAAGTATTGTATACTCTAAAGTTTAGACGGTTCAAGTAAATATTGTAAAGGTGTAATGTTTTAAATGAAAGTCTACCACTTGTTAATGTCTATGAATGAATTCTTCATGTGTGAAGAAAGTTTTAAATTCTTACCTATTTTAGTATGTTTATTGTTCAATGAATGATACGAGAGGCTTAGATGAGACTTCTTGAAGTCTCATTTGCCGTGTGACGACATAAGGATGACCTAACTTCTAGGGTGTACTTACGAGTCTTAACAATGTCGTCTGACCGTGTGTGCTATCGAAGGGCGATGATGACATGCCACGCCCCACATCGTTTGTCTGTTCATACAGTCCACCGGAGATAACTCCATGACACGTCCAACGTCGTCCGAACATTTGCGTTGTCCAAGGGATATGATGACATGTAACACCCCACATCGTCCTAATCGTGTGTGATGTCCAAGGTCTATGATTGCATGCCACACCCGATGTCGTTCAACCATGTGTGATGTCCACGTTCTATGATGTCATGCCACGCCAAACCTTGTACAACCGTGTGTGCTATCTAGGTGATTTGATGGCATGCCACGCCCGACGTAGTCCGAACGTGAGTGTTGTCCAAGGGACGTACTGGCATTCCATGCCCTACATAGTCCAACCGTGTGTGATTTTCAAGGTCAAAGATGGCAGGCCATGCCTGACATCGTCCATTCATGTGTGGAGTCCAAAGAAGTGATGGCATTCCACGCCTGACGTCTTCCAACAGTGTATGTTGTCTAAGGGCTTTAATGACATGCCATGTCCTATGTATTTCGATCGTGTGTGTTGTCCAATGGCGATGATGTCATGACACACTCGACATCATCCGATAGTATGTGTTGTCCAAGTGCCACGATCACATACCACGCTAGAGGTCGTCCGATAGTGTGTGATGTCCAAGGGCCAGGATGGCATGCAACGCCAGATGTCGTCCGACCGTGTGTGCTATTTAAGGGGTATGATGGAAAGCCACACCTGACATCATCCTACCATGTGTGCTATCCAAGGGCAGTTATAGCATGACATGCAAGACATCGTCACGTCGAGTTAGCAGTCCAAAGGCGATTAAGGCATGCTATGCCTAATATCGTCACACTGTGTGTGCTTTCCAATAGCGATCTTGGCATGCCACGCTTGACGTCTTCCGACTGTGTGTGCTTTCCAAGGACTATAATGACATGCCACGCTCGATGTCGTTCGACCCTATGTGTTGTCCCAGTGCTATGCGGGCATGACACGCCCGACATCGTCCAACCATATGTGTTGTTCAACGATTTTGCGGGCATGCCACGCCCGACGTCGTCAGATCGCGTTTGTTTTCCAAGTACCAAAATGGCTTGAAACAGCTGATGTCTTCCCACCATGCGTGCTATCCAAGGTGTATGATAATATTCCACGCCTGATATCATTTGTTCGTGTGTGCAGTCAAAGGGCAAGACATGCTACGCCCGAAGTTGTCTGACGGTGCTTGCAGTCAGAGGGCGATGATAGAATGCGACACCTGACATCTTCTGACAGTGTGTTCTTTCCAAGGGCCATAATGGAATGCCATGACCGACGTCGTCCGATCATGTGGGATGTCCAAGGGAGATGATGATATGTTGTTGTAACAACCCTAAAATGACTATGATAAGTAAGGCATGTTGTATGAATAATTCCTAGATTATACGGGTTCACACGGATTGATGCGCATAGAAACAGACCTGAGAACCTCTAGAATAGCCAAGTAAACTAACTTGCTGAGTTAGTTTATCTAGGAAAAGTTGGGTCCAGCCATAAAGGCACCCGAATATGATGATTTACCCGAATTACTCTTAACCAAACATAGAAAGGGGTAATCATAAGTTTGGAGGGTCTAGGGGTACAATGGTCTTTTCCAGGCTAATGATAGTACTAAAATAACAATAAATATTTAATTTATAAATTAATTCATATGGTAGAGGGGCATTTTGTGTAGAGGTTACCAAATTTGTCCCTTTAAGCAAAATCTAGCTTCACACGGCTTCGAGCCTTGGTGGAGGCAAGGATTAAATTGATTTAATTTTATTTAGTGAACTAACTGAATTAATAAATATTTAAAAAGATTATTTAAGTAAGGTAAAATCAGATTGTTTATTAAATAATAATAATAATATAATTAATAAATAATTAAGAGTCCTAGTTTGACTAAATCTCCACCTTACTGTCCTAATCCTAATCCTCTCATTCTCATGTTTTTTATCGTTAAAAGAACTGAAAATAATAGATCTTCACTCTTGAAGAACTTGCACTCAAATGCTCAAACGAAAAGCTATGCTAAAACGAAAATCAACAACATTATTCTCAACTGATTGTGTTTGGGATATTGGTGTTGAGGCAGTGGTGTTGTAGGAATTAGTAGCATTAAATAAAAAAGAAACGACATTAAGGTATGTGTTTTCTTCTCTCTTTGTCCCCCTTTCCCAAGAGACCCTTAAGGTTTAGTTCATACGCGATTGAAAAACATAGGTTGTCCCGTTGCATACCCTTATGATTAGATCCTTTGAAAGATTTAAAGCATGCATTGGTATGTTTTTTGGTAGATAATTTTAGGTCTGGTTGTGATTTTGTGTTGGGCCTGTATCCAGAAATTAAGTAAGTGATTAAAAATATATTCCGGAAAAGTGTATTAAGTTGGCTATATTGAGCATACAACCAATATACTATGTTTGCTGCCTGAAATTTGTATTGTAAAATGTTTTGTTTCTCGTGTATAAAAATGTTAAAAATGTGATGTTCAAATAAGGTTAATGTGGCTGACTAGATATCACTCAAAATACTATAAAAATAAATATAAGGATGAGAGAAAAATGGATCAGAAGAGACCAAATTTCCAGCTTACTGGAAATTGGTGGTCTCGGCCAAGGATATGAAAAATGAACTATGTTTTCAAACTTTATTTAAAATGTGAGGTCATTGGGGATTTAACCCAAGACCTCACCAAATGCAAATTACATAAAATTTCATTAGAAAAACGAACGAAAAAAATAAATGTGGTGAGTGGGGATTGAACCCACAATCTCTTAAATAGATGAGACAGTTAGGAGAAAAATAAATGTGAAGAGTGGGGATTAAACCCACGACCTCTCTTAATGGATGAGACAGTTAGGAGAAAAATAAATGTTAAGAGTGGGGATTGAACCCACAACCCCTTGAATAGGTGAGAAGGTTAAGAGATAAATTAAGAGAAAAAGAATGAGCTTGTGGGGAATTGATCCCACAAACTCCTTACCTTAAACGAAAAAAAGGGAGGAAAAGAAAGAAAATATTATGGTAGTGATACTAGGGTCTCCCAAAATCTGAAAAATTCAATTATCAAGTTTAATATAAGATTAAGTGCTGGTCAAGGGATTCAAAATCGGGATCCCTTTTCATATCTCGTATTGATACATATGTCACACGTGAACAAATAGTTAGTGAATGTTGTCTGCAATGATCAAAAACAATATCTTTGCATATCTACAAAATTCATAAGTCTTATACCACGTAATCTTGGGTAAATATAAATTACTTAGACAAACTATGAATGTTGCCTCATGGCTTGTATGTGTGGACTCATAGGTTTATCATACATTAAAAGTAAGTAAACCTAAGATTTTATGTGATGAGATAATGAAACCCTGAGGGGTTATGTAAGAGTGTGACAAATACCAAAGGGCCAAGTGCATTGGCATACGATCAAATGAACATTCACATAAAATTGTGAGTAATTATGAAGAGTAAATGTGCTAAAATTAAAGAATATGGTGACAACATGATAAGAGGCTAATGCGAGAGGTGAGATAAATCTCAAAGGAGCCTAATAAATGGTAGCCAGACGTACTACCCTATGAGAGTGTAAAATTATGAAGCGATTAGTCTCTATGAAAACTCTAATGAAAGTATTGAAGTTAATGCATACTTAATACTAATGATGAGACAAGAAATCATCTATTGAGCTATGATTCCCTCATTCTAGAAGCCAACTTCTATGATGTATGAGATGAATGTAATGGAACTTTATACTTAGCATCGATAGGTTATCGATGGGTTGAAATTCCTTCTTTCGGAAAGACAGAGGTTCGTGTATTTTTCATAAGTTGAGAAAGTTCGTCCAGAGGAGTATGGGTCTCGTTATATATCCTAGTCTTTGAACCTACACTGTAAATATAGTGTTCGAGCAAGGTTTGATTCGTATATACACTAGGATGTTTTTGTTTCACTTTGGCTGGTTATTCCACCTCTTTTTTTGGTGTTGGGTTAAACACTGGATTTCATGATGCTCATATGATCTATGTCGATTAAGGTAAAGTTCCCAAAGAAAGAATGAGGCCAGCCTCAAGTAATGCACATAAGAAAATGAATGATACCAAAGGTGTTAGGATAGGATAATCAGTAGGTGAGCTAGACTTAAGTATTGACACTAGGTCCTTCTTGGTCAATTCACAGCGAACCTGATGAAAGTCTTAAATTAATTCCTAGGTAAGGCTGGTATTTACACTAGCTTACAAATGAATAAAAATGAAGTACGTATGAATGAATGAAGAAGACTCTGTGTTTGCTAATGAAGGCTCCCTAGTTGAGGTCCCATATGTTGAGCCCTCATTTTGGGAAGTCCTAATGTCAAGTCCATGATTTGAAGGTCTCATGGCATATGAATGAATGAAATGAACTATGATATGTTCTACTTGCAATATTTTATATGTTGTATGCAATATGCTACGTATGATGAAGCATGTTACTCTCATGGCATGACTTTCCTAATCCGATTTGGCAATTCCACAGAGTTGTCCATGACTCAGATCGTTAGAAGAGAGCTTTTCAAAATCATACATGTCCGTGGTATGTTCTTTCATATACACATACTTAGTACAAGTGTGTACTAATTCCATACATTTATCTACGTTTACGTGCAGGTAGATTTGGACGCTAGAGCTTATGAGTCGATGCTGAACTTATCCGGACGTGGAGCTTTCATCCGAATTTTGTAGGCCATCATGCTTTAGAAGAAGCTTGACCGTTATATTCTTGCTAAGATGTAGTCTTGAGCTAGTAGAGTATGTTCCACTACCATTTCTTTCTCCATTATTTTCAGACATTGTATTGGTGCCATTCTTGCAACATTATATTTTATGATATGACTATTTCATTTAGTTGAGTATCTTGGTATTAGATGGTTGTTATGAACGATTATGAACTGATGTAAAAAAATCTTATATGAGTATAATGTATTCTACTATGAAGTCTATGTGTACTTCAAGTAACAAAAAGTTTCAAATTTTCTGCTAAAATTAACCCAGATGAAGTAACGATGATATATGTATGCTTGTATGTGACCTCTGAGAGGTCACGACGCCGGTATCTTCTGATGTCTAGATTCTGGTCCTAAAAAAGTTTGTATAAGAGTGTTAGGTTAAATTCCGAGGTTAATAAGTTCACATCAACCACATCGAGTAGTTTCTAAGTCATGGTAGTGAAGTGCTTCACTATCCTTAATTAGAGACTGCATGATGCATAGGAAAAATTACCTTCTTCTGATCTTATCGTGCCTTCTCTAATGTCTTATTTCTTGGTGTTAAGACTGTATCTAAAAACAACTCTTGAGATTCAGAAAGATGAATACGAGGAGAAACACAGGTGGAGAGATTGGAGGAGCAGCTGCTATGGTAAATCAAGTTCCTCACTAGGCTCCAGGTGCTGAAATAGAGATGCATGTAAACCCAGCTAAGTTAATAGATGGAGAAGTAACGACAACCCTAGTACAGATGTCCCAAAAAATCACCTTACAAGCTCACGCTATGAAAGCTCAAGCAGAAAAACAAGGTGTTCCTAAGAAGAACTCACCTGCCAACACCATGGCTTATAGGTTAAGGGACTTCACGAGGATGAATCCTTCCGTTTACACTGGATCTAAGATTGTTGAGAATCTAGAGGAGGAGTGTAGGGTAGCTATGCTGCATGCAAGCATGGGAGTTTCAAGGCTTATGGTCCATGTCCAACAACTGGAGGAAAGCAGGAAGAGGAAGCATACTAGGGAAAGGAACAACTCAAGGCAAGATGAGAAGAATTTTTCGAGGAAGAATATTACTGAAATCAAGGATAAGGCAAGGTTTAAGAATGTGCTCTCCCACCAAGGCGAGTCAAATTCATTCAAGGGTCGTTAAGATAGGGATTCCGAGCAAGAAGTTAAAAAATAAACTATGAAGTAGATACACCTTAGGAGAGGCCACCTTGTAGGAAGTGTGGCGAACATAATGGAGGAGAGTGCAGGAGTGACACTAACGCTTGTTACAGTTGTAGAAAACTGGGTCACATGATGAAGGATTGTGCGTATATTAGAGGTAAAGAAAAAGGGAAGGAGAAAGTTCAACCAAATGGTTTAAGTGAGGAGTCTCCAAGGAGGCAACAATTCTTTGCCCTCAAGTCTAGGGGGGTATGTGAAGACACCTCAGGTGATGCCTCAGGTGCATAGCGTAAATTAGTTTTTTCATGTTTATGGTTTTATGCTGTAGTATGAAGTTAATAGGTTGGAGTCATCATGTTGGTTGCTAACTTATGTGTCTTATGTGGTTATTTATGTTGTATGATTTGATGCGACTATTTTAATAAGTAGTTCCTTGGTCTATTAATGCGAAGCTACTAGTAGGTTTCAAGGATGTGCACCAACGTCCTAATATGTGAATCAGATATTCATCAACAAAAAACATTGAATAGCTTAGGTATATACGTGTTATGCTACCATAGACTATCAAACCAGGGTAGTGAGGTTTCAGTTGCCAAATGATATAGGGTATAAAGGGGCAGGGCGTGGATCAAATCAACAAAGCCATATAATTTAAAATCTTAACGCCAAGAAGATGTTATCTAATAGATTAGATATACTCCTCCTAAGGCTGGTTTTGTTAAACAAACTCTAAGTATTAGTGCAATAGATGACTTAACAATGTAAGTCCAAAAATCGTATGCGTAATAATTGCACTATGTGAGTTAAAATGCATTCATGTTTGCATGTCATGTTGTTGTTTTTGTATAGCGCGGACATGATTTTTTTTGTGTTGCATAAGTTGCAAGGTGCATCATGTTAAGTTCGATTGATAAGGAAGTTCCTCTATCTCAAGTACGAAGCTTTAGATAAGCTTGAGTAATATGAATTATCCAGAGTAAGTGTGAAACAGAATCTTTCAAAGAGCAAAATCTCAAGTATGTTAAAATATTTCGAAAATAACCCACTTTATTTTAAAATGATGTGTATTGCCATTGGGGGAGAATGTTCCTAAGGGAGAATAATGTAACAACCCTTAAAATGACTATTCTACGTAATGCCTAATATATCTAGAATGCCTAGATAAGGCCGGGTTCACACGGATTGATACGCGTAGAACCAAACCTCTAAATCTCTGCAAGAGCCAAGCCAACTAACATGGTGAGTTAGTTCAGCTAGGAAAGGTTGGGTACGGCTATGTAATGTATCCGAATATGAAGATTTACCAGGAAGAGTCTTAGATGAGTTATTTCAGATAGGAAAGGTTGGGTCCGACTATGTAGTGTAGCCGAATATAAAGATTTACCCGGAAGAGTCTTAACCGGACTTAAAAAAGGGTAATCTTAAGTTTGGAGGTTGTAGGGGTAAATGGTCTTTTCCAGTCTAATGGTAGTATTATAGTTATCCTTAATATTTATTTAATTAATTAATTAATATGGTGGAGGGGCGATTCAGGTAAAGGTTGGCGAATTTGACCCTTTAAGCAAAATCTAGATCCACCAAGCTTTGAGCCTTGGTGGAAGCAAGGATTAAATTGATTTAATTTTATTAAGTGAATTAGTTGAATAAATAAATATTTAAAAAGCTTATTTAAGAAAGGGAAAACAAAAATTTTTAATTAAAAAATAATAATAATAAAATTAATAAATAATTAGGATGTTCAAGATTTTTATTAGTAAAAGAACTGAAATAATAGTTCTTCATTCTTGAAGAACTTACACAAAAAAGCTCAAACGAAAATCTAACTAAAAAAGAAAATCAACAACATTCTTCTTGACGAATTGTGTTTGGGATTTTTGTAGGGAGGCAGTGGTGTCGAGGGAATTGGCAGCATTCAAACAAGAGTGCAACGACATTAAGGTATGGGTATTCTTTTCTCTTGGTCCCTTTTCCAAGAGACCCTTAAGGATAAGTTTAATCGCGATTGAAAGACTAAGGTTGTCTTCGTTGCATGCCCCTGTCATTAGATTCTTTGAAAGATTCAAAGCATGCGTTGGTACGTTTTCTGGTAGATAATTTTAGGTCTGGTTATGATTTTGTGTTGAAGGTGTATCCGGAAATCATGTAAGGGATGAAAAATATATTCCAAAAAAGTGTATAAGTTGGCTATTTTGAGCATGTGTGTGCTGTAAATTTACTATGTTTGGTGCCTAATATTTTTATGTTAAAATGTTGTGATTCACTTGTATATTAATGTTAAAAACGTGATGTTCAAAAAAAGTTTGTATGGCTGACTAAATGTCAGTCAAAATACAATAAAAATCAATAAAAGTATGAGAGAAAAATGGATTCGAAGAGACCAAATTTCCAGCTTGCTGGAAATTGGTGGTCTCGGCCATGGATATGAAAAATGAACAATGTTCTAAAATTTTTTTAAAATGTGAGGTCATTGGGGATTGAACCCAAGACATCACCAAATGCTAATTACATAAAAATTTCATGAGAAAAATGTAATGAAAAATAAATGTGGTAAGTGGGGATTGAATGCACAACCTCTTGAATAGCTGAGAGAGTTAGGAGAAAAATAAATGTGGAGAGTAGGGATTAAACCCACTACTTCTTGAATGAATGCGAGAGTTAGGAGAAAAGTAAATGAGATAAATAAATGAGAAGAGTGGGGATTGAACACACATACCCTTGAATTGGTGAGAAAGTTAAGAGATAAATTAAGACAAAAAACATGAGCTTTTGGGGGATTGATCCCACAACCTCCTTGACTTAGACGAAAAAGAGAAGAGGAAAAGAAAGGAAATATTATGGAAGTGATGGGGAGCCAACTACGGTCCCCCAAATATGAAAAATGCAATCATCAAGTTTAACATAAGATTAAGTGTTTCTCAAGGGATTTGAAATCGGGTTCCCTTGCCCAATCCTATAATTATACATAAGTTATATGTGAAAAAATGTTTAATGAATGCTGCCTCCAATGATAGAAATCAATATTATGGCATATCTACAAGATGCATAAGTCTTTTATGAAATCTTGAATAATATAAATCACTTAGAGAAACTATGAATGATGACTCATGGCTTGTATGTGTGGAATAATAAATCCAAAATACATTTAAAATTAAGTGAATCTAAGATTAAATGTTATAGATAATGAAACCCAAGAGAGGTTTAAGTTAGAGTGTGAAAAACACTAAAAGGTCAAGTGCATTGGCATACGATGAAATGAACATTCACTTAAAGTGGTGAGTAATTATGAATAGTAAATGTTCTAAAGTTAAAGAATGTGGGGAAAATATGATAAGTGGCTAATGGAAAAGGTGAGACAATTCTGAAGTGAGCCTAAGTAAATGTTACCAAGACGTACTCACCTATGAGAGTGCAAAGTTAATGAAGAGACCGGTCTCTATGGACACTCTAATGAAATTATTGAAGTTGATGCATACTTAATACTAATGATGAGATGAGAAATCATCTAATGAGCTATGATTCCCTCATGCTAGAAGCCAACTTCTATGATGTATGAGATGAATGTAATGGAACTTTATATTGAGAACCGATAGGTTAGCGCTGAATTGCGATTCCTTCTTTAGAGAAGGCAGAGGTTCGTGTATTTCTCATGAGATGAGACAATTCGTCTAGACGGGTATAGATCCCTTGTATATCCTTATTTTTGAACCTATACTGCAAATATATAGTTCTAGCAAGGTTTGATTCTCTATATACTCTAGCATGTTTTGGTTCACTTTGGCCAGTTACTAAACCTATTTTTTCGGTGTGGGGTTAAGCACTTGATTTCATGATGCTCACATAATCTATTTCCGTTAATGTTAAAGTTCCCAAAGAAAGAATAAGGCCAGCCTCAATTAATGCACATAATAAAATGAACGATACCTAAGGTTTTAGGATAGGATAATCAATAGGTGAACTAAACTTAAATTATGACACTAGGTCTTTCTTGGTCATTGCACAGTGAACCCGATGAAAGTCTTAAATTACATCCTAGGTATCAGTGGTCTTTACTCTATCTCACGAATAAATAAAAATAAATTACGTATTATTTAATGAAGAAGACTCTGTGTTTGCTAAAGAGGGCTTCCTTGTTGAGGTCCCATATGTGGAGCCCTCATTTTGGGAAGTCCTAATGTCAAGTTCATGATTCCAAGGTCTCGTGGCATATGAACGAATCAAATCAAATATGATATCTTCTATATGCAATATGATAAGTATGACGATTCATGTTTCTCTCATGTCATGACTTTCCTAATATGATTTGGCAAGTCTACTAACTTTACTTACCATAACTCATATTGTTAGCAGAGAGATTTTCTAAATCATGCATGTCCCTGGTGTGTGCTTGCATATACACATACTTATTACAAGTGTGTACTTATTCTATACATTATCTACTTATAGGTGCAGGTACAACTTTAATCTAGAGCTTACAGGTCAACGCTGAAGTTATCAGGATATGGAGCTTTCTTCTGGATTTGGTAGGCCCTCATGCTTTCGAGAACGCTTGCCCATTACATTCTAGCTTAGATGAAGTCTTGAGCTAGTGGAGTATGTTCCACTAGCATTTCCTTCTCCATTATTTTCAGACATTGTATTGGTGCAATTCTGGCAACTTTATATTTTATGATATGACTATTTCATTCAGTTGAGTATCTTGGTATTAGATGGTTGTTGTGAACAATTATGAACTGATGTAGAAAAATCTTATATGAGTATAATGTATCCTACTATAAAGTTTATGTATACTTCAAGTAACTAAAAGTTTCAAATTTTCTATAAAATTAAGTTAGATGAAGTAATGATGATGTATGTAGGCTTGTCTGCCACGTCTGAGAGGTCAACGACGCCGATCTCGTCTACAGTCTACATTCCGGTCATGACAGCTGTAAGACCCCAAAGATGACCTTGATTAAATAGAGACTAACATGTTTGTAATGATGTTTTAAGGTCCTAAATATTTCTAATATATTGTACAGAGTAAGTATCTAAAGTATTAGGGGTGTTGGAAGTCAAATGTCAAGGGACGACCAAGACGTTTAACAACTAAGTCACCTAAATGTCTAAAATGTGGTTCTATGTGAGTATGTGTGTTTCATGTGTTTTAAGGTTATTAATAGTGTTAATATATCATGTATAATCATTGGTTAAAATTTCATGAAGTTTGGAGGTCAAATGACCAAGAACGTCGAAGGCACTCGTAAGATATGCCTTGAGTCGACCTTGTACATCTAGGCAAGTTTCATCGAGTTTTACGTGCTTTTTTTGGATGAAATTCATGTGAGAGGTCTTTAACTTATATATAATTATATTTGGATTGGAAAAATCCAGGAAACTATCTCCAAGGACCATGCAAGGGTCCTTGAGGAAGGACCCGAAACTGTTGGCATGGCAGTCCTAGGCAAACCCCAAACAATGGAGCAGTCGACGACTGGTAAGCCATTTGACGCCCCGTCAAAGGGTGTCGTCAAAGGTAACTTATCTATTGGAGAGATAATAAGCTTTTCCAGCTACTGTATCCAACAACGGAGGGCTGTGACGCCCCGTCGTGGCTGTGACGGCCCATCAAAGGCAGGCGTCGCACGCCACTGCCTTCCTGCGCAGGCTCCTGCCAAGTCAATAGATGAATTGCTAAATTCACCCCACTTCAAAATTAAATCATGGAAGGTTTTTTAAGGGTTATTTAGGTATTTTAATTAAGTATATAAAGGGTAATCACATGGAAGACCTCATTCTTCAAAAATAATATACCCAAAACTCTTAGAAACTATTCCAGAACCTCCATTGAAGTCCAGCTTGAAGAGGCAGATTGGTGAGGGGTATTTGTGTAGAAATTATTCATAAAATTGAATAATTATAATGTTTTAGGTATGGATTTTGATCCTTGAAACTTGTTTCGTCAAGGAGCCTAATTCTCTACATGTTTTTCAAAGTTTTCCAAAGTGAATTGTCCAATTTCATGATTCTACCATGGATTCTTGCATAAATAATTTCTTAAAATTTAATTCTGATGTAATTGATAATGTATTGATAATTTCAATATTAATTACCTATGAACCCATGTAATTCGGATGAACCCTAGTTTTTTTACTAAAATGTGGGTTACTTGATATTAAGCTAATATAGTTGAATTGTTATGTAGTTTCTTGTGTGCTTTTTAATGATATAAGAATTGTATTCAATTTTTATCTAGTGGAAACTAGATTGTTAAAAATATATTTAATTGATAGATATTGCATTGGATTTTATGATTATTGCTTGAATTGTTGGTTATGGCCTTGGGTAAGGGCCTTGTGATGTTGAATTGGACTATTTAGGATAGTATGAATAAGGGAATGAAGGTATGCTTCCCGGATTTATTTAATTTGATGTTAATTATTCTTCTATTTTATTTTGATTGGTATGTCCACTTATGGTGGCGGTGTTATGTGATTTACTTGCAAATGACGTGGTCTTGTCGCAGTTAGTTTATGCAATATTGTGAGCATGGATTTATTGTCAACTACTTGAAGTTATGTGTCTATTTGTGTAGTTTTATTATGTTAACCATGACATTATCTATCTACGTGTGAATTTATATAGTAATATATGTATTTTTTCTAGTTATGTTGCTTGAAGAGATCGTGGTAGACTATGGCTTAGACATTATGAGTATAATATTAGGGTTAAGTCTTGGCCATTCCTAATTGACTTTATGAGTCTATGTGGAGTATTTTAATGATGTTATGATGACATATATGATGACTTGAAGATGTTATGTTGTTTGAGAGGTGTTTCTAGAATGACATGCATTATGAATTAAAAGCGAAGTATATAATATCTTGTCTTGGTTTACTTGTATCTCTTGATTGATGTATATATGATTAGGGATATACTATATCTTTATTAAGTGTGTTAGAGATATTAGTGTTGAATCTATGAATGACATGTTACTTTAAATGATGTTACGAGAGTCTCTTATGTGCAAACCTTGACTTAAAGGTAAGGTTAAGATTTATTGAAGTGTAAGCCGTAATAGTATCCTTCAAAGTAATGGAATAATGTACTTAAGGTTAGTTTACTGGAACGACATCATATTTATCCTTAGGAAAGTCTTCATGAGTTTCTTGTCTCCATTATGAGGTAGATCTAGTGGACCTTCCTTGGTAGGGTAAATGTGATTGGGATATGAACATGTAATCGAACCCTTTTATATGAATCTAATGTATGAATTACTCTATGAGAACGAAGGCTAGCACTGAGTGAGTATGGTAAGGGAAAGTATATCTAGTTAAATATGATAATAGAATACAAAGAAGCCCTTCATATTCCTAAACCAGGTGCCTACATAGGATGTGTCCAAATTCTACCATTGGCAAGTAGAACAACCTCATCGGAGTAGGATTGAACTCTGGATTCCATGTCTTGCTATCATGGTCTATGTCGGTTATTTCCTATTCTCATCATATGGAAAACCTATTAGCATTTGAGGAGTTTATGGAATTTAGGTAGTGGTATGGGATGTTATCTAGAGATTGCACAATAGACTTTGAAGGTGTTATGTGGAGTTCCTAGGTCTTGTTAAATACCATTATTTGAATGTCCTTTATATGATGTATGAGTCATAATGAAATAATGAACTAATGAATTATGTTAAGGAGTATGTAATTAAATAATTACCTAATCTAAAGTGATCTAAAGTGTGAAGAGGGCATAAGGGATGATCTGTTCATGTCATCTCTTTGGAAGTCATGAGGATGACTCTAGTTAGGGAAGTTGGTTGATTTTGTGGACATGATCTAAGCCTTAGGTAGTCTTAAAGATTATTTAGGTAATCTTGAAGAGGTCACGATGGACTTTATCTTCATGATGTACTTAAGTAGGTGTTTTGATAGCCTTTGGGAAGAGAATGTCATATTACCTATGTGTTGTTGTATTATGTGAGAATGATTCAATATTAGGTTTTCTATAGGATCCCTTAAGTGTGTGTGTAAGGGATTGTATGGCCGGTCGCTTCAAAACTCACTCAAGTGAGACCTAAAGTTCACCTTTGGTAAAAGAATCTTACCTTGATGTTTATGATTGTTTTTTTAGTATATATGTGACTTATTATAGGTAATCTTAAGGGTCATTTAGGCACATCTAGACAGGGTGTATGGGCGGTCTCTCTTTGTGCGACTTAAGTGAATCTTAGGATGACTTTAATTGAGAAAATTATATGCTAGAAGTATCTTATGTGTTTCAATATTGATTTATGATGTTATTATAATTATAATATGATTTTTAAATGAAAAGATGCATATTTTCAATAAAGTCCATTTTCATGATTTTTATGCATATAGCCATACTTAATACATGTGGTTGTACTAACTCCATACTTTTATCTATATAGTTCTTGGTAGGCGGGGAGCTTTGAGAAGTGAAGACTTGGACATAGAAGATTGTTCAGGAGAAGTTGAAGTATGTCCTTGCTTTACTCGAAGACATATATATGTCTTTTATGTTTTTATTCAAAGTATTGTAATAGACTAACTATTTCTATATTCATATTTTGAAGTATGGGACGTGTCCCAAGTATTCTTGTGTCTTAAGATGATGATATTGAGAATTGGTAGTTCCTATTACTTATATATGAAAGAGATTTTGAAGACTATATTATGTTTTGTGAAAAGTTTTAATTTCTCTCTACTTTTCACTATGTATATATAATGAATGATATGAAAGAGACTTGTCTACAAACTCAGAGAGTTCAATGATGTTGTGCCACAATCTGAGATTGTGCACTATTTTCTACGGTATGGTTTTGGGTTGTGACAGCTATGCCAAACTTCGTCCGTCCATGTGTGCAGTGCAAGGGTGATGTTGGCATGGCACACAAAACTTCATCTCATCGTGTTTGTTTTCCAAGCTCTATGATGACATACCATGCCCGAAATCATTTGATCGTGTGTTATCCAACGGCTATGATTGCATGCCAGTTCTGACGTCATCAGATAGTGTGTGTTGTCCAAGGGCTAGGCGGGCATTCCACGATCGACTTTGTACGACTTTGTGGGCTGTCTAAGGGCTGTGATTACATGCTATACTCGATGTCATCCGACCGTGTGTCTTTCCAAGAGCTATGATGGCATGCCATGCCAACGTTATCTGACCGTGTGTGCTGCCCAAGGGCTACACAGGCATGCCACACCTGAAGTCGTCTGATCGTGTGTGATGTCCAAGGGACATGACGGCATGCCACGCCCGACTTTGTCAATTCGTGTATGATTTCCAATGGCTCAAAGGCATGCAACGCCCGACATCGTCTGATCGTTTGTGATGTCCAATGGCTACACAGACATGCCACATTTGACGTAGTTCGACCATGTGCACTGTCAAAGGGCCATGATGGCATGCCACGCCCGACTTTGTCTGATTGTGTGTGTTGTCCAAGGGCTATGATGGCATGCCACATCGGGTGTCGTTCGATCATTTGTGCTTTCCAAGGGCTATTATTACATGTCATGCCAGACGTTGTCTGACCGTGTGTGCTTTCCAAGTGTCATGATTGCATGCACACTCAATGTCCAAGGAGGTCCTCTAGGATTACCTTATAGTGGCGACAAGAAGCTCATGATGCCTTTCTTAAGGTTTGATATGATGCCATTCTAGCCAATCAACCATAAGTCCATCATTCCTTTACTTTGAAGGATACCAGTACGACTTTCTACTTCAATATTTATAACATTACCACTAGGTTCAAAGTTTCACATAAAAGACTTTGTTAACGTCATTTAAGGACTCATGTAATTCATAAATACAACACTAAGTGTATTTAGCATTCTAAGTCAACACATCACATATCACTTTCATACATGCATCAAGTAAGGGACACAAGTTAACCAAGAAAAGGCACATCATACTTCAGTTTAACACATATTACTTGTCTTTTTAGAAAACATATAGGCATAACCATATTCTATTCAAGTCATCCTATGCTCTATCATGTAATCCTTAATATAACCAACATACATTCATATAGTCAAGTAGGAATAACAAAGCATCGACCCTAAGACTATACGGACAAGCCATAGTCATAGTCTAACATGATAACCTAAAAAAATCAATAGAAGAAAGCACATATAATTTCTCATTACTTCATATGTAAATAGATATTTTCATACTCCACATGATAAAATAAACAAATAACCACAATACTTCAAGTAGTTTCCGACAAAACAATGATCATCATAATTCATAAAGTAACACTGATAAGGCCACATCAATTGCAACTAAAGCACATAACAACGCAACCACATGTGGAACAAACCAAATATAACATTATTTAAGTAAAACTAACATCATAATAAGGGAAATAGGTCAGCGTACCACCACTCCATCAACAACACCTCAATTCAAGGCTAAATCATATCATTCAATACCATAAGACAATTACTAATGGCCATGAACATCAATTCAGTGCATAAATAATAATAATCAATGAAATTAGGTCAATTCAATGTAAATTAATAAATCTACGAAAATCTAGATATCAATTGAATACAATTATTACATAATTAGATAGCCCATAGAAAACAACACTAGAATTCATAAATATTAAGTAACCAATAAATAAATAAAAAAACTATGGTTCATTAGTTACATGGATTCATAGATTAATTGATTTAAAATCATAAATTTAATAACAATTTAATAAATATTTAATACATAAAAACCATTAATGCAAGAACCCATGATCGAACGTAAAATTGGATAAGTTCGTCTTTGAAAACATTAGAAAACATCTTTGAACGTTGGGCTACTAGATGAAGAAGTTTGAAGGATCAAAAAAATACCTCAATGATGTTAATACTTCATATTTTTGAAGAATCTTCACTTAGTTCTCCAATCCAATTCTTTCCTTGAGTTATGGCTTCAATGGAGTCTTTCGGAATTTATAAGGAATTTTGGGGTTTTGATTTAGAAGAATGAATTCTTCTAAATGTTAAAGATTTATATGCATATCTAAAAAACCCAACAGACCATTAAGAAGAATCCAATACTCTTATTTGCGCGTTGTTTGAATTTACACTTGCACCCCTCACTTAAAAGTGGCCTGCACGCAGGGACAGTCTTAATGACGGTAGCCCATCGATGGCCTGACCCTTGACCAATAGACCATCTTGTTGGTCAGTTGTCTAGGACTGAGGCTTCTGTTAGACTCCTCTCCCCTAATACTACTTCTTGAAATACACTACACCACCAGTGGGGCGTTGACTAACCTATAGAGCATCTATTTCCAACCGTTTGTTTGGTTGTCTTGGACACTCTTGGGCACCAAGAAGTGTCCTTCCTCAAGGACCCTTGGATGGTCCTTGGGGATGTTTACCCGGACATTACCAACCCAAACATGATTTTTGGTGATACAAGGATCTCTCATATAAATTTCATCCAAAACAAACACGTAAAACTAAATGAAATATGCTTAGACACTCCAGGTCGTTAATAGGAAAATCTTTCAAACGTCATAGACATTCATGGACGTTTGACCTTCAAAGATCACGAATAATGACACACTTCCTATATACGTAGTAATAACTCACTTAAGGACCTTATATACTAATGAATCACACATAAATACATAAAACCACATATGAAGCACACAGGTGACTTAGTCATCGAACGTCTTAGTCATCTATTGACATTTGACTTCCAATGAACCGAAATGCTTAGAAACTTGCTCAATACCATATTATAGACCTATTTAGGACCTTATATCATCAATAAAACATGTATGGCTCTAGTTCACCTAACATGTGTGAAGTTCATTGGCGATGATAACATGCGATGCCCGATGTCATTCATTCGTGTGAACTGTCGAAGGGCGATGATGGCATGCCCAAACGACATCGTTTGCCTATGTTTGCAATCTAAGAGATATGATGAAATTGAGCACCCGACGTCGTCCTACCCTGTGTGATGTCCAAAGGCTATGTGGGCATGCAACGCCTCACGTCGTCTGAATGTATTTGATTTCCAAGGGACTTGATGGCATGACACACTTAACATCGTGTGTTCGTATAAGCTGTCAAAGGGCTATGAAGGCATGCCACGACTGATTTCCTCAGACCATGTGTGCTGTCTAACGGCCATGATGGTATGTCAATCCCGACGTTATTGACCGAGTGTGATGTCCAAGGACTATGAGTGTATGCCACACCCGACATAGTCTGTTTATTTGTGAAATACAAGGGCGATGATGGCATGCCATGCCCGACGTCGTCTAAGTGTGTGTGTTTTCCAAGGGCTATGATGCTATGCCACGTCTGACGTCGTCCTACCGTGTGTGTTGTCCACAAGCTATAAATGCATGCCACGCCAGACGTCGTTCAACCGTGAGCGTTGTCCAAGGGATAGGATTGCATGTCATGCCCGATGTCATCTGACCGTGTGTGCTGTCAAAGTGAGATGATGGCACATCATGCCCGCCATCGTCCTTCCGTGTGTGTGCAGTCCAAGGTCTTTGATAGCATGCCACGCCCGATGTCGTCTTACCGTGTGTGCTTTCCAAAGGAAATGATGACATGTCACGTCCGACGTTGTCCTAGAGCGTTTGCTGTCCAAGAGATTTGATAGCATTGCATGCACAATATAGTCCGACCGTGTGTGTTACCCAAGGGACATAATGGCATGCCACTCCCGACATCGTCCTACCGTGTGCGCTTTCCAAGTGAAATGATGACATGCCACGCTTGACATTGTCCATCCATGGGTGCTATCTAAGGACAATAATGGCACACCACTCCTGATGTCTTTCGACCATGTATGATGTTCAATCGCTTTGATTACATGGTACGCCCCATGTCATCTGACCGTGTGTGCTGCCCAAGGGATACAATGGCATGCCATGCTCGATGTCATCCGACCGTAAGTGATTTCCAATTCTATGATGGCATGCCATGCCCGACGTTGTCCGATCTCGAATGTTATCTAATAGCTTTGATAAATTGCCAACACAGACGTCATCCGAACGTATGTGGTATCAAAGGGATTTATTGGAATACCACACCTCACATCGTTTGACCGTGTGTGTTGGATTAGAGCTACGCGGGCATGCCATGCCCAACGTCGTCCGGGCGTGTGTGTTGTCCAAAGGCAATGATGGCATGCCACTCTCGACGTTTTCTGACCATGTGTGATGTCAAAGGTAGATGATGGAATACCAAGCCTGATATTGTCTGACCGTGTATGCTTTTCAAGGGCCATGATGGCATGCCACACCTGATATCGTCCAACTGTGTGGGCTTTCCAAGGGTGATAATGGCATGCTACGCCCGAAGACTTTCAATCGTGTGTGCTATCCAAGGGCTACGCAGGCATGCCATGTTGGACGTCATCTCACTGTGTGTGCTTTTAAAGGGCCGTGATGACATGACACACCTCATGTCGTCAGATAGTGTGTGCTCTAAAAAGCCTATGATACTATGTTATACCCGACGTCCTCTGATTGTGTGTGTTGTCCAAGGGCCATGATGACATGCCAGGCCTAACGTTGCCGACCGTGTGTGCTTTCCAACGTCTATGATGGTGTGCCAAACTGAACAAAGTCCAACTTTGTGTGCAGACAAAGTGTGATGATGACATGCCAAGCCTGACGTCATCTGACTATCTGTGTTGTTCAAGAGCTATGATGACATGCCACATTCGATATCATCCTACCGTGCATGCTGTCCAAGGGATATTTTTGCATGTCACTCGCCGAGATCGGTCGACCGTGTGTGCTGTCAAAGGGACATGCTAGGATTCCACGTCGTATGTCGTCCAACCATGTGTGTTGTCCTAGGACCATGGTGGCATGTGACGTCCAACATTGCTCAACCGTGTGATATCCATAGGCCATGATGGCATGTGATGTATGACGTCGTCCGACCATGTGTGATGTCCATCGACTATGATGACATGTAACTCGCGATGTCGTCTGATCATGTGCGCTGTCCAAATGCTATGATTGCATGTCACGCTCAACGTCATTTGACCGTGTTTGTTTTACAAGGATCATTATGGCATGCCACACCCGACGTCGTCAACCGTGTGTGCTGACCAATGGAAATGTTGGCATGCCACATCCAACGTCGTCCAACTGTGTGATGTCCATCGTCCATGATGGAATACAATGCCTGAGGTCGTCCGGCCATGTGTGATGTCAATCGACTATGATGGCATGCCATACCTGATGTCGTCCAACCGTGTGTGCTGTCCAATGGCTATTATTGCATGCCACACTCAACGTCGTCTGACCCTGTGTGTTGTCCAAGGATCATGATGGCATGCCTCGCCTAACGTCATCCTACCATGTGTGCTGTCCAAGGTGTATGATTGAATGCCACACCCAACGTCGTCCAACCGTGGGTACTATCAAAGGGCTATGATGGCATGCCACCCCCGATGTCGTCTGACCGTGTTTGTTTTCCTAGGGCAATGATGGAATACCATGCTTCACTTTGTTCGATCATGTTTTCTTTTCAAGGGCCAATCAGGGATGCCACGCCCAATGTCGTCCGACCCTGTGTGCTTTCCGAGGGTAGTGATGATATGCCACACCCGACTTCATCCCACCGTGTGTTCTTGAAAGACCCCAAAACGAGATAGGGTGTATAGATCCTGACATGTTTGTATTAAGGTTTTAATGTCCTATAATATGGTTTAGAGGCAATTTGTAAAGTTTGACGTTATTTGGAAGTCAAACGTCAAGGGACGACAAAAACATTTGACGACTAGTCATCTGTGTTCCTCATATATCTATGAATGCTTATGTTTGTATGTAATGATATTATTAAGTCTTCAAAATAGTTATATTGATTTTTAAAGATTGTTTATGGAGTTTTGAGAAGTTTGGAGGTCAAACAACCAAGAACATCCAAGGCGTTCAACATGTATCTTGATGGGGCCTAGCCTGTTTGGGTGAGTTGTAGGTGTTTTTTTTTGGGTGAAACTTATGTGGGAGGTCTAAAACTTTTTAAGGGTTGTATTAACACTGGAAAGGTTTGGGTATGACTTCAAAAGGGCCTGCAAAAGGCCCCACAAGCCGGACCCAAGGCTGGTCGAGACACTACCGTGGCATTTTCAATCAGCGGACCAAACGATGGCTAGTTAGTCAACCAATTGCCTATAGGTGAGGTCTCGTCTATTGGTACCTCAAAATTTGCCAAGGACTAATCTACGGAAGCTAAAGGACAGCCAGTAGAGTTACCTTTGGCCAGTCGATGGGTATGTCGATTGTGACATGTAAGCTGTTATCTTGCATCTGTTTCATTAAAAAGGTGAATGTGAAATTCACCCCACGTCCTAACCTGACTACAATAGGTTTATTTAGATAATTTTGGGTGTATATAAGTAAGTTAAAACTTGATAACCCCATTCCAAATCCTCTCCCACGAATTGAACTTTTCCTTCCAAAAATATTCTCTCTAGAAACCGCCATTGTTGGTGAAACTCGAGAAAAGATTGGAGCTTCGATTTCCATGTATGAATCATAAAGTTTTAGAGGTTTTAAAATATACAAAGGTATTGTTATCCTTCATCTCTAAGTAACCTTTCACTTGGAAAGTTCTTCTCAATAATTTCATTGAAGATTTTATGATCAATCTTTTAATCTTTCAATCTAGCCATGGGTTCCTTGTCAAAATGTTTTTATTGTTTAATTAATTAAGAAATGATGTTAATTAAATTGTTTGAACGTGATATTTATTCCAATTTCATGATGAACCCATGCTCCTTCCTTAAATCGATTCAGTGTTGCATGAGCTTTGTGATTATGGCTTGTTAATGGTTGAATTGAGATTTTTTTACGTTAAATTTTCTACATCTACTGTTATTTATGTTAATCGATTATGAATTGATGATGAACGATCTATGAGGATCAATATATGAAGATATAAGTATGAATAGCATATGTTTTGAAGTGTTACAGTGAGTTTCAATTATAGCAATTGTGTATGATTTCAATTATGAAAAGCATCACTGTAGCTACTGCCTTCATCTGGTATTATGGATGAATTGTGGGTGTGAATAATTGATGATAACATTAATGAAAGGATTATATGAATTGATCTAGATTTTTTCAGTCAATGAATTGATAATGCTATATAGGTGATGTGATGTATGTTCTAAGATGAATAAAGTATGAATAACACCTGATTTCCTATCTCATTAGCTACTGACTAGCATGTAATTTATTGGTAAAATATGATTGATGATTAATGCATTGGTAAAATTAGTAAGATGTCCTATTCTCTCTAATCTATATTGAATTGATACTTTAAACCCCTACGATAGCATGTTGATTTTGTAGGGATGTAAGCATGATTTCGATATGATTAAGTGTATATTTAGATACTGCCTTAGATTGATATTATTGATTATATATGATCTATAATTCATGCAAGATCTAATGGTTTTTGGTCTGTGTCCTTCTACACAATAGTTTGTTAATGTATTGTACTAGTTGTAACATGACCTTGTAGAAGCTTATGCTTAACTTCATGTATTATTATGGTACCTTAATCTACTTCACTATACTTGATTTATTGATAAAATGGTAGTAATTTTCAATGATGACGAGGGGCTAAAGGATTTGTAAGAGTTCATCTACTCTTCTTCTTCCCTATTTCTTTATGGTATTGTTAATGAAGCCTTGTATGTCATTGTTTGGTATGGTCCACTTAATGTGGTGTTGTTTACTTTATTTTAAATCTATATATATGTTGACCATGGCCTTGAAGGCAAACGTGATGAATGTATGAGTGTTTGGTTATGACTATTATACTATGTGAAGTTTATGCCTACTTTCGTATTCTAGTTGTGATCTAGTTTTTATGGATGTTCTATAAGCATGTGTATATCCATGGTAGGGTAAACTATAGGTGCTCCCATTAATAAGATAAAAAATTCTTAATAATACCTTACCTATGTACCCCTATGTGAATGCATGACAAGTTAGGAGTCTTAAGGGTAATATGAAGTTGACTTATCTTTTATACTATTGTATGTTGTGTGGTCTATTTTCTAAAGAGTATTATGGTCCAAGAGGATGGCTTCCTCTGTGTGTTGTTGATCAGGTTGACAAATGAACACACACACTCATTTACATTCATGTTACAAGTAGTATAGGTCAGGGTGTCTAAATTAAAGGTAGTTCTCATATTCACTAGTATCTATCATTGCATGTTAAGATGATGTTTATGAAAGTATGATATGGGTTCCTTTAGCTAGGATTACATGATAGGTGTACTAGTATGGGAAAGATATGTGACTTTGCCTATGCATTGCACATGTGTACCTGTATAGGATATTAGTTTTAGTTTCTATATGTATGAATATGTATATATGAACATGTGTGACTTAATGTGTTATGTGAAATATTTTCTCACATATGTGTATACACACACACAAATGATTTATGATCTAGTCAATAGAGGAGACTTGAAAGGTATGCTCAAGTGTATCCTAAAATAGATAGTGCTAATACATATGTTATGTCCATGTGAAAGGATCTTCTCACATGATTTAGGTTGATGAAATTTCATATGTGACCTATCATCTAAGGATATGAGAGGATGAATCTCCTAAGCCTATATTTTATAAAATAATGTTAATGATGGCTATTCAATAAAGGGAACTTAGGTTAGCACCGAGTGAACTTGAATATGAGTGTGTGTCCCTTCCTATCGTTATAAGGTAGGTCACCATACACCTCATGGGGTGGATAGGCTCATGACCTAGAGGGGTGTTATAGTGATGTTTCAATAAGTGAATAACTACGATTCCTTATCTTCGCATAAAGAGGGTTTTCACATGTACCCTGAAGTTCCATAGCTATGTTTCCACCAAAGAATACTAGCTAGTGTATCCACCTATAAAGCTGTGTTTGGTTCTACTTTGGCCGGTAAACCACCTTTTTTTTGTGTGGAGTTCTATGACACCGGATTCCATGTTTAGTATTACAATATCTATGTCGGTTAAGGCTATAGTTTCCCTGAAGTAAAATGGACACTGGAAGTAAATGACTAGGACTCTAACAAGAATGACTTATGAAAGGTTACTTAGGATAGGTGGAAGTAATGAACCCATATATACATTGCACAAGTATCTCCTTAGGAAGTTCTAGGAAAGTGTTCTAATGCATGTCCCTATGTATGTGTTCTTTATGCATGACATTGTAGTTTTGTCTACTTGTTATGAAGATATGCATGATTGATTCTTTATGCATGATGTTAATCTTGTTGACTATATGAATAAGGTGTTTCTTGACATAAATGAAGTGGTGTCCTCTTACTATGCTTATATATGACTTGGATGTAAAGGCTTGTGGTCTCATGATAGGTTTACAAAGTATGTGTCAGGTTCTTACATGTACATTTCACTAGTAGACTTAGATTAGGGGAATTAGTTATGTCTTATAAGGTTCTATGTGAAGTAAAATAAGTATATGTGCATAATGACTAGGAGTTAAGTGTAATGTCCTTATAGTTTTGGCTTAGCTATGTCTATGTCGTACTATACTTCTATGATGATATATCTTGTCTTGTGTAGATCAGATGTATGTTTCCTTGTGGCCTTAAGGTGATGCATTGCACCAAGTGTCACTAAACGGTTACTTGTGAAGTTAATGAACAAAAGAGAAGGTGGTTCATTATTAAGGGCAAAAGATCATACTCTAATGTGTCTTAAAAATGCAATAAATTATATATGTGATCTTATGTGATGTTTGGCCTTTGAATATGTTTATACGAAGTATGTGAATGATATAAATGCTATGGTATAATTTTTTATGAAGATTTACTCAAAAAGGCATGAAGTATAATTTAAAGAAAATGTCCCTTTTAAATGCATTTTTTTGCATGGTTGTTATACTTATTGCATTCTTGTACTAATCCCATTATTCTATACTTATTACAGAAAATGTAGGTTATGGATGATTAAAATATGTCTTGAATAGTGAAGAACTTGTTAGATGATCCCCAAACTCAAAGAAAGGAATACTTAAGTTCAAGGATCTCCTACTTATGTCTTTACTTTAAAGTGTCTCAATATTGTATAGTTATGCAATGTGTTATAAGGTACTGTTCCTAATGTACTCTACAATTATTGAGTCTAACATGGCAAAGAGAGTTAGCATCTAAATATGTATTATGACCTATATATATATATATATATATATATTATATATATATATATATATATATATATATATATATATATGAAGTTAAGTTTCTAGCATATGATGTGCTATGAAAAGTTTAAAATTTCCACTAAATTTACTTTGTCAATGTGATAAATGATAACAATGGGCTTGAATAAGACCTCTGAGAGGTCAAGTACGCCATATTACTTCTTGGTGGCGCTCCCTGGATGTGAAAGTTATGTCCATGGGCGATGATGGAATCTCACGCATGATGTCGTTCGACCGTGTGTTCTGCCCAAGGGCTACGTGAGCATGCCACGCTCGACGTTGTATGACCATGTGTGCTTTTAAAGGTCCATAATGGCATGCAAAGAACAACGCCCTCTGACCATTATTGCTTTCCAAAGGCTATAATGCCATACAACGCCTGACATCGTCTGTCCTTGTGTGCAGTCCAAGGGTGATGACAGCATGCCACGCCTAATGTCGTCCGGCCATGTGTGCTGTCCAACGGCTATGATGACATGACGTAACCAACGTCGTCCATCGGTGTGTGAAGTTCAAGGGAAATGATGGCATGCCACGCCTGACATTGTCTAATTGTGTGTGCAGTCCAAGGGCGATGATTACATGACATGCCCCCCTCCAACCATGTGTCCTGTACAATCGGGATGATTGAATTTCACTCCCAACATCATCCGAATTTGTGTATTGTCCAAGAGCTATGATGGCATGACACGCCCGACGTTGTCCGACCTTGTATGTTATCAAAGGGCGATGATGACATGCCACACCTGACCTTGTTCGTTCATGTGTGTAGTCCACATGCGTTAATGGCATGCCAAGCCTGACCTCGTCCGACCGTTTCTGTTGTCAAAGTGCTATGATGACATGCCACACCCAACGTCATCCCGACCATGTGTGTTGTCAAAAATATGATGACATGCCACGCCCCACGTTGTTCGACCAAGTGTGATGTCCAAGGGCCATGATGTCATGGTACGCTCAATGATGGCATGCAACACCCGGGCTTTGGCTATCCCCAAAATCCACAGTGGTGCATGCCTCATGTCGATCGGTAGACCGGCTCGTCATCGTTGCACATCCGACAAGGGTGCATCTCTGACACCCATTCACTTCCCTCCCTATAATTTCAAGCACTCTTTGATATCTTTTCAACGTCCTTTTCATCTTTTCCTTTCTATACATGTTCACTCTCAGTTTATCGCCCATATTTAACCTTGGACAAAATTCACCGCCCTATTTCTCCTGCATTCTTAAACAACCTGACTCGTAGATAGCGACTCGTGGTGCAATTGGGTCCGAGAACATCGGGGCATTCACCCTCTTTGGCACCCCATTCTAGGGAACTTTGGCCCGGTCTGCCGCATGAGTTGGAAGCATTGATAGTAAATAATGGAAAATAGATGAATATATTTCTCATTCATGAAGGTTGTTTAAAACTCCATTGATTTATGTATGACATTAACATCCGCTTGTTTCGATAAGATCATAATTAATATCGTGCAAGCCATGACTAATGCGGGCATGCCATGACCGACATTTGTGTGATTCCACACCCCACATGGTCCATTCGTGTGTGCAGTCCAAGGGCGATGATCGCATGCAAAGCTCGAGGTCATCCAACCGTGTGTGCTATCCAATGACTATGATGACATGTCATGCCTAACATCGTCCGTTCGTGTATGCTATTTAAGGCCTATGATGGAATGCCACGCCTTACATCGTATGACCTTGTGTTCTATCTAAGGGCTATGATTGGATATCATGCCTGATTTCATCTAACTGTTTGTATTTTCCAAGGGCGACGATGGCATTCAACACCTGACGTCTTCTTAACATATGTGCTGCCCAAGGTCCATGTGGTCATGTCACACCCTACGTCGTCAGATCGAGTGTGCTGTCTAAGGGTGATGATGACTTGACACGCCCCACGTTGTCCAACCATGTGTGTTTTCAAAGGGCAATGATGCCATGCCAAGACCGAGATTTGGCCATCCCCAAAATCCACACTAGTGCGTGCTCTGAGTTAATCGGCGAACCGACTGGTAATCTTTCAACATTCGACTGGGGTGCATCCAGATCCACATTTGACTATTTTTTTAAAGACATTTTAATCTTTCCCTCGTAGTACACGTTCACTCTCGGTCTCTCACTTGTATTTATCCATGGGAATAAATCACCACCCAATTTGAGCTGCATTCTCAAACAACCCAACTCGTATATATAGCGTCGTTGTGGAACAGGGTCCGAGCACATTGGGGTTTTTACTTTCTTTGGCGCCCGTTTCAAGGGGACATGGGCCCGGTCTAGCGCATGAGGTGGAAACGTTGATAATAGTTAATGGAAAATACATGAATATGTTTGTTATTCGTGAAGGTTTTTTCAAACTCCTTTGAAGTATGTACGACATGACATCCGCATTTTTAGACTAGAGCTTAACAAATTTCGCGCAAGCCACGACCGACGCGGGCATGCCACTACCGGCAGTTGTGTAATGCCACGCCCAACATCGTCCGTTCATGTATGCATTCGAAGGATGATGATGGAATACCACGCCCGACGTCATCTGACCATGTGTGCTATCGAATGGCTATTACAATTATCCATACCTGTCATTTTCCGATCATGTGTGTTGTCCAAGGGCTATGATGGAATGCCACGCCCCCGACCGTGTGCAGTTTAAAGGTGATGATGGCATGCCACGCCCGACGTCATCTAACGAGGAGTGTTGTCCAATGTTATGATGACATGCTATTCCCGACGTCGTCCAACCGCGTGTGCTATGTAAGGGCTATGAGAAAATGCCACATCCGGCGTAATCCGATCATGTGTGCTATCCAATGGCTATGTGGGATTGCCATGCTTGATGTTGTCCGACCATTTGTGCTATCTAAGGGCAAGGATTGTATTCCATACCCAACGTCATGAGAGCGTGTGTGCTGACCCCGGGCGACGATGCTGCTACGCCAAACATCATCCGTCCTTGTGTGCAATACGAGGGCATTGATGGCATGCCGCGCCCGATGTCATTCGACCATTTATGCTGCCCAAGGGCTATGATGACATGCCATGCCTGACATCGTCCCAACGTTTGTGCTGTCTAAGGGATATGATGACATGCCACGCTTGATGTCGTCCAATCCCGTGTGATGTACAAGAGCTACCCAAGCATGCCACTCCCGACGTCGTCCTACAGTGTGTCTTGTCCAAGGGTAATGATGGAATTCCATACCCAATGTTGTTCGACCGTGTGTGCTATCCAATGGCGATGATGGCATGCCACACACCATATGGTCCGTTCGTGCGTGCACTCCAAGGTGATAATGGCATGCCATACGCAATGTTGTCCGACCGATTGTGCTATCCAATGGTTATGATGACATGCCATGCCCAACGTCCTTCGACCGTGTGTGCTGTCAAAGGGCTATGATGGCATGCCACAACCTACATAGTTTGATCATGTGTGCTATCCAAGGGACATGATGGCATGGTACGCTCGATGTCGTATGACCGTGTGTGCTGTCCTAGGGCCATGATGGCATGCAAGGCCCGATGTTCCAAGGATGTCCTCTAGGGTCATGTTATAATGGTTACAATAAGCTCATGGTGACTTTTATAAGGTTTGATATGATGTCAATCCAGCCAATCAACCTTATGTCTATCATTCCTTTACTTTGAAGTACACCATTACAACTTTCTACTTTAACATTCATAACCTTACGACTAGGTTCAAGGTTTCACATAAAAGACTCTCTTAACATTATTTAAGGTCACATGTCATTCATAGATACAATACTAAAGACTTAAGCATCCTAATTTAAGACATCACATATTCACTTTTATACATGCATCAAGTAAGATACATAACTCAACCAAGACAAGGAAAATCATACTTCACTTTATCACATATTACATGTCATTATAGAAAGTACATAGACATAACGATATTTTCTTTAAGTCATCCTATGCACTATCATCTCATCCTTAATATGACAAACATAGATTCATATAGTCAAGTAGGAATAACCGAACATCGACCCTAAGACTATACGCATGTAAGACCCCGTAAATGACTTAGGTGAAATAGGGCCTAACATGTTGGTATTGATGGTATAATATCCTAAATAGGTCTTGAATATGGCATTAAGGCAGTGTCTAAAGTATTAGGTGCATTGGAAGAAAAACGTTAAGGGACAACTAAACAATCGACGACTAAGCCACCGATGTGCCTCATATGCGGTTCTATGTTTTTATGTTTAATTCATGAGGTTATAAGTTCATTAAATAATTTATAATGATGTATATAGGAAGTGTGTTAAGTTTCGTGAAGTTTGAGGTCAAATTTCCAAAGACGTTCAAAACGTTTTACTTGAAACCACCTTGTGTGTCTAAGCATGTTTTGTTGAGGTTTACGTGTTTGTATTGGATGAAATTCATGTGGCAGGTCCTAAACATGTAAACGGTGATGTTTGGGTTGGAAATGTTTGGGAAACATCCCCAAGTACCAACCAAGGGTTTTAGAGGAAGGACCTTAAATTGGTGTCAAGGCTGTCGAAGATAGCCCAAACTACAGAGGCAGTCGATGCCCAGTGGGTCAATCGACACCCCCTTAGTTGAGTCTCGTCGTTTGGGACTTAGACTGGGGACCTATCCTTCTATCTTCTAGTCTATGAACCCATCAACAAAGGACAGTATGGTACGTGTGTTGGCCTACGCCCCGTCTGCAATATTCCAGAAAATACACCCATCTAGTAAAGAGCCCAGTAAGTCCGTTAGAATGCGTATTGAGGTACATAGGTATCCCAATGCCTAATATTGAGAAATATTGAGCATATTATATAATATTGGCTAAGGTGTTTTAGCCAGTTTCTATGTATACACAGGTACTTAAGATAACTATATCATTCATATATAACCACATCAAGTAATAGGCATCCCAATGCCCAATATTGAGAAATAATTGGCATAGTATAGAAAATTGGCTAAGGGGTGTTACCCAATTTCTATATATACCCAAATAAAAAAAATATATTCCCATATTGTTTAGAATTGAACTGAAAATAATAACCTAATCTATGATTTTTTTGTTTTTAATAATACCAACATGAAGTACTAGGCATACAAGTGTCAAGCCTCATACCATAGTACATAACCATGTAAAATGATCATGTAGATTAAGCATTTCCCAAGGACGTACTGAGGATCGATGGAACAATAAGTAAGAATTCCTAAATTAACCACAAATAATAGTTATCTAGGAAAGTTCAAGAAACCCATGTACAAACCCATGTGAAATCACATGGGGAGAAACGGCCAAAAGGGGACCACCCTAATCGAATTTGGTTAGGGTAGTTAGGGGGCAGGCGTGCACATGGGTTCAATCATTTGGGGCCTACCTCTCTAACTAATATTAAACTCTAACCTACTTTTATAAATATATAACTATCCTAGGACAAACCGAAATCAACTTATTTGTGCACCCGACAACCCATGACTTAACCGAGTGACACTAACCTAGTAACTAGATAAAGAGACAAAATAGTACCTAACCTACGATGGTCCAAAAGGATGGTTATGGTCCTATAAACTTAGTTATACTTGATAAATTATTCTAGGTTACTTAATTAATTAATTTAGCAACTTATTTTATTAACTTAAATGGACAAAACCGAAATCACAAAGAAATTTCTAGATTTCAGTTAAGGCAAGAAAAAGACAACCTAGTATCTAGCCTAGAATTGTCCAAAGGGTTAGTTATGGTCCTAACAACTTAGGGATACTATAGTAATTACGCTATGTTAATTATTTAATTACTTTAGAAGTTCAGTTAATTACCTTAAAGGACAAAACCGATATCACAAAGTAATTTTTTAGATTTCGATTAAGACAAGAAAAAGACAATCTAGTACTTAAATTAGAATGGCTGAAAGGGTCAGTTATGGTTTTAACGACTTAAGGTTACTTTAGTAATTACCCTAGATCACTTAATTAGTTAAATTAGACATTACTTATTTCAATAATGGGGTAAACCGAAATTCATAAACTAACATAGTATAACTCAAGAAATATCCTAGTACTGAATCTATGATGGTCCAACAGGGTTAGTTATGGTTCCAATTACTTAGAGTTAGTTTATTAGTTACCCTAGGTACCTTAATTAATTAATTTATCCATTTAATTAATTAAATAATTTAAAGGGTTCAAAATGAAATTCTTATGAAAAATTTCACATTTGACTAAGTGTTGGGTTTTCCTAGTTCTAATCAATCTAGTAGGGGCTTTTTAGTAATTAATTTATTAATTTAATTAATTAACTTATTAATAAATAGTTGAATGAGTCAAAATCAGTTTATAAACCTAAAATTCACGATTAAAACTCTTAGAGAACACAACTCTAAAACAAACGAATGAAAGAGGCAGAAAGTTCATAGACGTTCTAGGCGATTTCAAGGTTTCTTTGATTTTTCGTACAACGTGGGTTTTGTAGATTAATATCTACATAAGGTATGGGTTTATATCCTGGAATTATTTATTCAAGAGTCTTTTACTTCGGATAATTCATAAGATCTTGATAACTAGGGTTATTCTCGTCGAACTTCCTTTCCCGAATATCCCTGTACTATTTCAATGTTGAATAGGCTAGAGATCATGTTATTGGTATGTGGTACTGTCTTATCTTAATGTTCAGGGTCTTGAATTATAAATTTCGAATGAACCTATGAAATTGTAATCGCATTAATTTTAATGTTTACAACGTGAATTACGAATCGAGGATATGCTAGTTACATCCGTAAATGTTTAAGTGTTGATGCGTTTGTCCGAATGTTGACTTGCTTTTATTGTGACGTTATGAAGATTTTTTATTCATCAAATGTTAATATGATGCTGTACAAGATGTTTAAAAATGTTATCCCTAAACTCATGGACTAAGATTGGTTAAAAGGACCTCCGTGAATTCACATCTTGAGTGTATTGCTTATCTTATGACAATAAATTGGCTAACAGTACATTGTTCAAAAAAGGATGCATACAAATGTCTATAAATATATGTTAAATGATTATAGTATTGGATAATGTTTCATACATATTATATTTAAATATGAACATACTTAAAATTTGCTTATGACAACAAAAATGGTTATGTAGTTTAATGTTCAAGTGTTTTGTACAGGACCAATCATATGCCAACGTTGTGTAGTTAGAGTAAAGATATAACAACATAAGAACCTCTAAACTAATTAAATGAAACCACGTAAAAGGGCATCCCATTCATTGGGATAACTCCCAGCATGTTCTACAAGAATGATTTATTAACTTATGAAACTCATCGAATGAAGTACTCATCATCCATAATCAATGATATGAAACTACTAAAGTAAAGTGCGTAATTAAGGTGAGAAATAACATATATAATGAGGTCTAATTTAAAGAAATGACCAGAATTAGGTTTTAAAGGAAGTGAGACAAGCATCACTTACACCTAAGCTACTATGTTAAAAATACTCATGAAGGTGTTATAATGTGTGAAACTAGTCTCATAAACACCAAAGGGTGATATGTAATGACAATTCACATTTCATCAATGTAAAGTAACGATGAAAAGTCATCAATAGAGTAAGTAAATCTCAATATTGAAGAAAGATTAAATAATGTTTTAGTCAACTCTAAAAGATAAAGAAGATAATGAAAGTGAGCAAACCATTGATAGAGTACTTATGAGCATGTTCTTGCACGTGTATGTATCATGAGATGAGGCTACCACCAAGGTGGATAAGTAGTCTCCTTAGTTCCCTAGTCTTCCAAATATTTCTAGCCAACATAGGAACTAGCCTGTGGTTTCCACCTAATAGAGCTAGGTATATTGTGATTTCACCTTGTCCATTGAGATCACCTCTTTTCGGTGTAGGGTAGACTCTGGATTTCATGTTTAGCTTACATGATTTACATCGGTTAATGATCAAAACATGTTCTTGGTTCACTATATCTGTTATGCACTCATTTTAAGTGTGGAGTGAACACCTAAGATGGATTCGCCTTAGCCGCGAATCAATCATTTTCGGTGTAGGGCAGACACTAGATTTCATGAGTAGCTCACATGATCTAGATAAATGTTAATCGGTGAATCACCACTTTTTGGTGTGGGGAAGACAGTGGATTTCATGTTAGCTCGCATAATATTACTTGTAAAGATGCCTCTATGAAAGAAAGAAATAAAGATGATGGAACGTATGTTCATAGTGAGCTATGAAGAAGAAATTAAGAATGTGAATTGTCATTATCAATACTTATGAAGTTTCAGCAAATAATGGGTAAGGCCAAATAATATTAGCTTAAATTGACTTAATATATGATGCCAATAAAGTGAAGTAGAAACATAATGACAACTAAAAACTTCATAAATTCCTTAACATGAATGTAATGAAACAGATTGCATAGCCAATAGATTGGCCTATGAAATGTTAATGGATACATAGAGTAACGAATGACTCATTGTAGGGTAGTGAAATCATTCTTTAGTCCTCGGATTACTTACTTAATTCATTGTGTTTACGGGACTACAATGAATCATTGCTCTTGTAAGTAAAACATAGGATCAAAGGAATCATTGAACTAGACAACAAGAAGAAGTAAAAGACTAAAAAAAATTTCCAAGTGTAAAAAAGGGGGCTCTCGGGTTTTGCATAGAAAAATTTCAAATTTTTGGTCGAGTTCTTTTAAAAATATGTGGATGATTCTAATGTCTTGTAATCACATAGAAAATGAGTAGTGTCATTTGATTGCATTAAAAAGCATCATATTCATACCACAATTCACAACTGACGAATTAGGGAAGACTTGTGACTGCACATTCCAAAAATGACATGCTTTTCAGGAAGAGTTTTCCTTGATCATGCATAGCCTTATGTGTATGTGTACATACACCTATACTTAGTACAAGTGATGAACTATTTATATACAATTTACAATTTTTATAGGTGTAGGTCATAGAGCAGATTGAAGATTCATTGCAGCGGTTCGGACATCTACGTTCTCCAGACCATTTGGTAGGTCTTCTTGCTTTTGAGGATGCTACAATTTTTAGTCTAGCATTAGTTTTATACATAGCTAGTGGATTTTATCTCTAGCGTTTCTTTCATACTTTTGTTTTCGAAGCTTTTGGATGTTAGTCCGTTTTGGCAACTTAATATACTATATTCATCTTTTTTATCAAATTGGTTCTTTAATGGTAGATGGTTGTTCTTTTCTTTGAGCTTAGGATTTGATGTAAATAGGTAATAACTCTATGAATTCTATGTATACTTCATATGTTTCAATTTTTTATAATTTTTTTAGCTAAAATTAACCATATGAATGTGATGAATGCAAGAAGAGTCTTCTCTGCGACCTCTGAGAGGTGAACGACGCCGGTTGCGTTTAGGATTCAAGAATCTGGGTTGTCACAGACTTTGTATCAGAGCATGAGGTTAAATTACCTAGGAACTAGAGATCAAAACAACCACATTACAAAGCTTCTAAATTATGGTTTTGAAGCGCACCTCAATCATGACTTAGAGACTAAGTGATGTTACAAATCTTTTCTTCTTCTACTCTTTATCGTGTTTTCTAGAGTTTTGACGTTTTGTGTCATTCTAGGATAATTACATTCTTTGTGTGCGTGAATGCAAGAAGAAACATATGAAGGAGAGTTGGAGAAGCAGCTGTTGGGGGAAACTAAGATCCTCCTCAAGCCCCATCTGCTGGAGTGTGCGGTAAGTGTGGCCGTTTGCATGGAGGTAAGTGCATGGTAGGTTCTAATGCCTTCTATGGGTTTCAATGAAGAGGATAAGGTGGAGATCGTTGCATACCAGCTCAAGGATGTGTCTAAGTTATGGTACAAGATATAGGTCAGGATGACCGATTGATCTAAGGCGCCTGACTCAAGGTCTTGGTCTTTGCAAAAGGAGACAACATTAGAGCTGAAAGTGTATATAGAGATTGTCCAATAACAGTTCTTGATAAAGTAACCTATGCTGACTTAATATAACTAACCATATTTGACCTTAATATAATTTTGGGTGTGTATTGGCTCCATTGTTTTATGCTACCATAGACTATCAAAACAGGGTAGAGGTTTCAATTTCTAATGAGTTAGAGCTCTAAGAGAAAGAGTGTGGTTTAAATCCAACAAGCGAAGTAGTTTCAAATCTTAAGGCCAAAAGATGTTATATAAAGGGTTAGGAGTCGATAAGGACCTTTCTTACAAAGAGGTTCCCATGGAAATTTTAGATCTCTAAGTAAAACGGTTGTTAACAAGGAGGGTGCCTCCGTAAAGGTGTTATGGAGGAACCACCTTGTTGAGGGGGCAACATGGAGGCCGAGGACGACATGGGATCCCATTACCCTTACTTGTTCTGTTGTTGAGGTTATATATACTCTTCTAAAGTCTTATTTTGTTTAAGAAACTCTAAGTTTTATTCCATTTGTTGATTTTGATGTTTTAAGTCCATAATCATGTATCTTATACATGCACTATATGAGTTAAAATAAGTTCATGCTTGCATTAATGTCTCTATTTTTTTATGACGTAGGCATGATTTTTATGTTCCATGAGTTGTGATGTGCATTAGGTTAACTCCGATTGAGATGAAAGTTCCTCAATCCCAAATATGAAGATTCAGATAAGCTTCAGTAATATGCATTATCAAGAGTAAGTGTGAATATGAAATTCACAATGAATAAAGTCTCAAGTATGTTATGGTGTTTTAAAAAATTACCATCTTTGATTTAAAATGACGTGAAGTGTCATTTTAGGACAAATGTTCCTAAGGGAGGGATAACGTAACATTCCATAAAATATACCCGTCTAGTGAAGAGCCTAGTAAGTCCGTTAGAATGCGTATTGAGGTATATAGTCATCCCAATGCACAATCTTCAGAAATATGGGGCATATTGGCTAAGGGTTGTTAGAAAATTGCTATGTATACACTAGTACTTTAAATAACTATATCCTTCATTTATAACCACATCAAGTAATAGGCATCCCAATGCCCAATATTAAGAAATATTGGGCATAATATAAAAAATTGGCTAAGGGGTGTTAGCCAATTTGTATATATATATCCAAATAAGCAAAATATATTCTAAGCTTGTTTAGAATTGTACCTTAAAAGAAGACCCTAAAGTAAGAAAAATATTTTGTAACTATACCAACATCAAGTAGTAGGCATCCATGTGTCATGGTACCATAGTGCATAACCATTTAAAATCATCATGTAGATTAAGAAGTTCCCAAGGACATAGTAAGGATCCTTAAGAAAATAAGTAAGCATTACCAAATATTGTAGTTAGTTAGGAAAGTACAACAAACCAATGTGCATTCACATGGGCAGAAACGGCCAAGGGAGGACAACCCTAACCGAATTTGGTTAGGGTGGTTAAGGGGCAGGCAAGCACATGGGTTCACCCATGTAGGGCCAAGCTCTCTAAATAAGTTTAGACTCTAAACTACTTCCATAACTAGCTAAATAACCTATAAACAACCAAAATAAACTAATTAGTGCACCCAACAACGTAAGACTTAACCAGGTGACACTAACCTAGTAACTAGTTAAAGAGAAAACCTAGTACCTAAACTAGGATGGTCCAAAATGTTTGTTATGGTCGTAACAAAATTAGGGATACTTTATTAATTACCCTAGGTTACTTCATTAATTAATTTATAAACCTAATTAATTAAATTAAGTTGACAAAACTAAAATCACAAAGCAATTTCAATATTTCGGTTAATGCAAGCAAAAGACAACCTAGTACCTAGCCTAGGATTGTCCAATCGGTTGATTAGGTTCCTAAAAACTTAGGGATACTTTATTTACTACCCTAAGTTACTTAATTAATTAATTTAGAAGATTAATTAATTAATTTGAAAGTACAAAACCGAAATCGAAAATCAATTTCCAGATTTTTGTTAAGTTATGAAAAAGACAACCTCCTACCTAACCGAGGATGGTTCAAACAGTTAGTTATGGTTATAAAGACTTCAGGTTACTTTAGTAATAACCCTAGTTCACTTAATTAATTAAATTAGACATTTAATTAATTAAATAAAAAGGTTCAAACAGAAATTTTTACACTAACCTAGTATAACTCAAGAACATCGTAGTATTTAACCTACGATGGTCCAAAAGGGTTAGTTATGGTTCCATTGACTTAGGGTTACTTTAGTAATTACCCTATGTCCCTTAATTTATTAAATAATACAATTATTTAATTATTTTAGAGGTGTTTAAAGGAATTTCTTAGGGAAAAAATTCAGATTTGACTAAGTATTGTGTTTTTCTAGTTGTAGTTAATCTAGTAGGGGCTTTTTAGTAATTAATTAATTTAATTAAGCGTTAGTTGACTGAGTCAATATCAGTTGCTCAACATAAAATTAACGATCAAAACACTCAGTGAACACAACGCTAACACAAATGAAAGAAAGAGGAAAAAGTTCATAGACGTTCTAGGCGATTTCAAGGTTTCTCAATGTTTTCGTTCATGGTGGTCTTCTAAGATTAAGTTCTGCATATGTTATGGGTTTCTCTCCTGGAATTATTTCTCCAAGATTAATTTCCTTCGGATGATTCATGAGATCTTAATAACTAGGGTTGTTCTCATCGTTCTCGTCGAACTTCCTTTCCCTAGTATCCCTGTACGATTTCAATGTTGAATAGGTTAAAGATCATGTTGTTGGTATGTGGTGTTGGATTATATTAATGTGTAGTGTTTTTTAATAATGACTGTCTATTGAACCTATGGAATTGTAATCGTATGAAGTTAAATGTTTACAATGTGAATTAAGAATCGAGGATGTTCTAGTTACGTCCGTAAATGTTAATGTGTTGATGTGTTTGTCCGAATGTTGACTTGTTGTTATTGTGATATTATGAAGATGATATTTCAATCAAGTATTAATAGGACGCTGTCCAAGTTTTTTAAAAACATTATCCCTAAAGTGATGAACTAAGATTGGTTAAAAGGACCTCCATGAACTCACATCTTGAGTGTATTACTTATCTCATGCCAATAAATTGGCTAACAATACATTGTTTCAAAAAGGATGCATGGAAATGGCTATAAATTTATGTTTAATGATGAAAGTATTGGATAATAGTTCATACATATTAAAATTGAATATGAACACACGTATAATTGGCTTATGCCAACATAAATGGTTATGATGTTTAATATCCAAGTGTTTAGGCCAAGACCAATCATATGACAATCTTGTGTAGTTATAGTAAAGAAATGACAACATAAGCACTTTTATACTAAATCAATGAATCCATATCAAAGAGCATGCCATTCATTGGAAAAACTCCAAACATGTTCTACGAGAATGATATATGAACTTATGAAACTTATTTAATGAAGTGCTCAGGGTCCATAATCGATGATACACAACTACAACACTAAACTGAGTAAGTAACGTGAGCAATAAAATAAATAATGAGGTCTATGTTAAATAGATGACCAGAATGAGGTGTTAAAGGAAGTGAGACAAGCCTCACTTACACCTAAGATACTATGTTAAAAATTCTCATGAATGAAGGTGTTAGAATGTGTGAAACTAGTCTCATTCACACCAAAGAATGATATGTAAGGACAATTCACATTTCATCAATGTGAAGTAAGGACTACAAGTCATCAATAGAGTAAATAAATCTCAACCTATAAGAAAGCTTCCATAATGTTTGAGTCAACTTTAAAAGATAAAGAAGATAATGAAAGTGAAAAATCAACGATAGACTAGTTATGAGAATGTGCTTTCATGTGCAGGAACATAGGAACTACCCTGTGGTTTCCACCTAAGAGAGCTAGGTATGTTGCGATCTCACCTTGACTTGTGAGATCACCTCTTTCGGTGTGGGGTAGACACTGGATATCATGTTTAGCTCACATGATCGAAGTCGATTAATGTTGAAAGCGTGTTCTTGGTTCACTATAGCCGTGAGCCACTCCTTTTTTGTGTGGAGTGAACACCTGAAATGGATTCTCGTTAGCCGGGAATCACCCCTTTTCAGTGTGGGGCAGACACTGGAATTCATGACTATATCACATGATCTAGATTAATTTAATCGGTGATTCCCTCTTTTCGGTGTGGGAAAGACACTAGATTTCATGTTAGCTCGCATGATCTTACTTCTAAACATGTCTATATTAAAGCAAAAAAGAATGATAGTGGAACATATGTTCAAAGTGAGCTATGAAGAACTGTTTAAGAATATCAATTGTAAATATTAATACTTATGAAGTCTCAGCAAATAATGGGCAAGGACAAATAAGATTGACTTATAATGACTTCTTATATGATGACAAATAAGAGAAGTAGAAACATAATTACAACTAAAAACATCATAACTACCCTAACATGAATGTAATGAAACAGATGGCATAGCTAATAGACATTGTCCTATGAAATGTTAATGGATACATAGAGTAACCAATGACTTATTGTAAGGTAGTGAAATCATTCCTTAGTCCTCGGATTACTTACTTGATTTATTGTGGGTATGGTACTGCTATGAATTTTTTCACTTGTAAGTAAAATATAGGATAAAATGATATCATGGAACTAAACAAAAAGAAGAAGGAAAAGACTGGAAAAAAAATCTAAGTGTAAAAAAGAGGGGCTCTAGGGTTTGGCATAGCAAAATTTCAAATTTTCGCTCGACTTGTTCTTAAAATATGTTGATGATTCTAATATATTTTAATCACATAGAAAATGAGTTTGTGCTTTGAATTCATTAAAATACATCATATTCATAATACAATTCACCACTAACGAATCACGAAAGTCTACTGATTACACTTTCAAGAAATGGCATGTTTTTTTAGGAAGAGATTTCCTTGATCATGGATAGCCTTATGTGTATGTGTGAGTAGACCCAAACTTAGTACATGTGGTGTAATAACACTATACAATTTATTATTTTATAGATAAAGTTCAGAGAGTAGATTTAAGATTCGTTGCAGCGGTTTGGACATCAGTGTTCTGAGGACCATTTGGTAGGTCCTCTTTATTTCGAGGATGCTACAATTTTTATTCTAGCGTTAGTTTTGGACATAGCTAGTGGATTTTTTCCCTAGCGTTTCTTTCATAATTTTATTTTTAATGATTTATGATGTAAGGACGTTTTGGGAACTCATTACACTGTATTCGTCTTTTGTTTCGAATTGGTACTTTAATGGTAGAGTGTTGTTCTTTTCATTGAGCTTAGTATATGATGTAACTATGTAAAAACTATATGAAGTCTATGTATAAATCATTTATTTTAAAAAAATTTAAATTTTCCGCTAAAATTAACAATATGAATGTTACTAATGCAAGAAGAGGCTTGTCTTCGACCTCTGAGCGGTCAACGATGCCGGTTCCAATTCGAATTCCAGGATACCAGTCCTGACACCGTCGATGGGAAACCGTCGTTTGGGGACGGTTTCCTATGCATGCTACTATTTAGTTGAGGGGTGAAGTTGTAATTTCACCCCATGTCCAAATAGAAGGATTTGCGGTTCCATAAGGGTCTTTTGGGTACTTTATGTGTGTATATAAGTCTTAAAAACATTGGAAATTTAATTCTTCTAAATCAAAACTCCAAAACCCCTTAGAAATTACTAAATACTCTATTGAAGTCCAAAGTCAAGGAATAGCTTGGATTGTTGAATTGAGTGGGGATTCATCATAAATTCAAGAATTACCTTAATTGAGGTATGACTTTTGATCCTTCAAACTCATTTCATCAAGGATACCAACTCTCAAAGATTTTTTCTAAATTTTCCAAAGTTGAATTGACCAATTTCATGATTCTACCATGGGTTCTTGCATTAATTATTTTTAAACGTTTATTATGGATTAAATTGTTATTAGATTGATAATTTTAACTGAAATAACCTATAAACCCTTGTAATGGATGAAACCTAGTTTTTTTTACGAAGTTATGGGTTACTTGATATTGATCTAATATCTATGAATTTCTATGGGTTGTATACTATTGTAATAATTATATTCAATTCATATCTAGGTTGTATTAGATTAATGAATCTTCAATGAATTTACCTAGTTCATTGAGTATTGTAGTTTTTCTGTTGTATTGATGCTCATAGGCATTTGTAAGGGCCTTATGGTATTGAATTGGATGATATAACATCGAACTGAGGTTTTGAGGATGGAATGGTGGTACGCCGCCCTATTTCCTTTATTTTTATGCATTATAGTATTCTATTTTATTGTGATTTGCATTGTCCACGTATGGTGGCGGTGTTATGTGCTTTACTTGCAATTGATGTTGCCTTGTCGGCTTTACTTTATGTATTATTATAATCACGGCCTTGTCGGAAATTACTTGAAGTATTGTGTATATTTATGTAGTTCATTATGCGAAGCATGACAATATATATCTACATGTGAATTAATATATATGTGTTCTTCTTTTAATTCTATTTAGGTGATCATGTTAGATTATAACTTTGACTTGTTCGTATATTCTTAGGGTTGAAGTTGGTTATTCCTACTTGATTATATGAGTCTATGATGGTCATATTGATGATGTTATGATGGTGTATCTGATGACTTAAAAATTATAGTACTTACTTCAATGTGCTTCTAGAATGACATGTAATGTGTGTTAAGGTGAAGTATGTGGTGTCTTGTCTTGGTTGACTAGTGTCCCTTACTTTATACTTGTACAAATATGAACATGGGATGTGTCTAAGTTCTCCAATTAGCAAGTAGAAAAACCTCAACGGAGTAGGATAGAACTCTGAATTACATGTCATGCTATCATGGTCTATGTCGGTTATTGTCTATTCTCATCAAGTGGGATACTTACTATCGTTTGAGAAATTCTATGAAGTTTAGGTTGTGGTATGGGATACTATTTATAGATTGCACAATAGGCTTTGAAGGTATTAGTTGGAGTCCTAGGTCTTGCGTAAGACCATTACTTGAATGTCCTTTATGTGATGTATGAGTCTCTTAATGAACTAATGAACTAATGACTTATGTTATGAAGCATGTAAATTAATGAGTATCTAATCTAAAATGACTTAAGGATTCCTTAGTTAAAGTGTTAAAAGGGCATATGGTATGATCTCTTCATGTCTTACTTAGGGATGTCATGAGAATAACTCTAGTTAGGAAAGATGCTTGGTGATTCATACATGACTTAATCCTTAGGTAGTCTTAAGGACTATTTAGGTAATCTTGAAGAGGTCAATCATGGACATTATCTTGTTGATTTCTTAATTATGTCTTTTGATAGACTTTGGAAGGAGAATGTCATATCATCTTTGTCTTGGTCTATTAATGGAGAATGATTCTATCCTAGGGAGTCTATAGGATCTTTTAAGTGTGTGTAAGGGATTGTATGGGAGGTCGCTTCACAACTCAGTCAAGTGATACTTAGAATAACATTTGGTGGATAATCTTACATTAATGCTTATGATGCCTTCTAATTGTGTATATGACTCATTATAAGTAGTCTTGAGGGTTGTTTAGGCACATCTAGAGAGAGGGTATAGGAGCGTTCTCTTTTTGTGTGACTTAAGTGAATCCTAGGATAACTATTTAGTGAGAGAACTACACGCTAGAAAGTGTCTAATTAATTGGTAAGACACTTCATTGTACAGTGACTTCAGTGTAACAGTGAAATGGGTTCATTGTAAATTGACATTAAGAATTAGTTAATTGGTTTAAATGTTTTCTTATATGCTTCTAAGTTGATAAATTTTGTTCTTATTATTATAATAAGATTTTAAATGAAAATATGCTATATCCAATAAATAACCGTTTTCATGATTTCTTATGCATTATATCATACTTAGTACATGTGGTTGTACTAATCCATGCTTTTATCTATATCTATAGTTGTTGGTAGGTGAGGAGAATTTGGGAAGTGAATACTTGGACCATAAAATTGTTCAAGAGAAGTTGAAGTATGTCCTCAATTGGCTCAAGGGATAGATGTCTTTTATGTTTCTTTTTGAGGTATTATAACAAACTAAGTATTTATATATTCGTATTTTGTATGTGCCGTGTCCCAGTTATTCTTATGTCTTAAGATGATGACATTGAGACTTCGTATTTCCAATTACTTTATATGAAAGAGATATTTAAATATTATGATAATTTTTTGTGATAAGTTTTAATTCCGCACTACTTTTCGCTATGTTTTTTCTATGAATGATATGTAAGGTATTGTACAAGACCTTTGAGAGGTCAAGTAAGCCGATTGCAATCCGAGATTGACCCTAACTTCTAGGGTGTAGTTTGGGGATGTTACAAGCTTGGTATCAGAGCATAGGTTGTGAAAGTAGTATTAGGAATCAAAAAGTCTCATCAAGTCATGTCCGGTAGAGTCTTGACCATCGGTGTGAGTCACAACACATCTATAAGCAAGAGGCTATAGGACGATAGAGTTTCCATTCTATTCTAATACTATGTCGTGTCATAGAATAAGAATTTATAAGTGTTCTTTTCTTATGGTTTTCCTTGTGTTTCTAGGAAGATGAATACAAGGAGGACACCGGCTAGGAGATTTGAGGAGAATTATTTGCATGAAAATATCCTTGAGAAAATTAAGCAAGTTTAGCAAGTTCCTCAAGATCGGAAAGGAATCCAAGGTGCTCAAGGTGCTCAAGTTCTTCCCTAATGTGATCATGTCCCTAATGAAGAAGGAGGTAATGAGGTTTCAGAGGTTCATCTAGAGTTGTCTAATAGGTTGATTACAGAGGCTTGGGTTGCTTTATTCCTAGACGTGATTACTTAAATAAATTTGAGTATGATTCCTAGGGTGAATGTTGTGGAGAGCACTATGACCTCTAGGTTGAGAGATTTTGTGAGGATGAATTCTCATATCTTTCTTGGTTCTAAGGTGGGAGAGGATCACCAAGTGTTCCTTGATGGTGTGTACAAGGTGTTGAGAGTTGTAGGGTTACATCTAAGGAGAAAGCAGAGTTGGCTTCGTACCTGTCACGACTCGAATACAAAGACAAAAGATGATACTAATCATCATTTATAACATAGATAAGAATTCCCATATTTTTAAGCCAACAAGAATTATTTAATGTAAAATTCTAAAACCTTACAGTAAACCAACATGAACTTTATAGTGAACTAGTTAAGCATTTACCGTAAATACTTTTGTCATGGGCAACCGTCATTTGGGGTCTGTTTCCTGCGCAGGCTACTATTAAGTTGAGGGGTGAAGTTGTAATTTCACCCCACGTCCAAATAGAAGGTTCGGCTGTTCCTTAAGGTTCTTTTAGGTATTTTAAGTATGTATATAAGTCTTTAACACATTGAAGATTTCATTCTTCTAAATCAAAACACAAAAACCCCTTAGAAATTTCTATATACTCCGTTTGAGTCCAAAGTCAAGATAGAGCTTGGATTATTGAATTGAGTGGAGATTCTTCATGAAATTGAAGAATTAGCTTCATTGAGGTATGGTTTTTTATCCTTGAAACTTGTTTCATCAAGGTCCCATGTCTCAAAGATGTTATATATGGTTTTCAAAGATGAATTGACCAATTTCATGATTCTACCATGGATTCTTGCAATAATTGTTTTGAAATATTTATTTTGGATTAAATTGTTATTGTAATGATGATTTTTACCTAAATAACCTATGAAATTATGTAATCAATTAACCCTAGTTTGTAACTAAGTTATGGGTTACTTGATATTGATCTAATATCTATGAATTATGATGTAGATTTTTATGTGCTGTCTTACGATGTAATAATTGTATTAAATTGATATCTAGGTTTTATTAGATTGATGAATCTTCATTGAATTTACCTAGTTCATTCAGTATTATAGTTTTTATGTTGTATTGATGTTCATGGTCATTGGTAAGTTCCTTCTGGTATAGAATTGGATAACTTAGAACCGAATTGAGGATTTGAGGATGGAGTGGTGGTACGATGCCCCATTTCCTTTATTTTAATGTATTTTAGTATTCAATTTTATTGTGATTGGTATGGTCAACTTATGGTGGAGGTCTTATGTGCTTTAATTGCAGTTGATGTAGCATTGTCGGTGTAACTTTATGTATAATGATGATCATGGCCTTGTCGACAACCACTTGAAGTAATGTGGATATTTGTGTAGATCATTATGTGAAGCATGGAAATATCTATTTACATGTGAAGTCATATATTTTCTCTTTGATTAATGCTATTCAGGTGATCATATAAGACTATGACTTTGACTTATGTGCATAGTCTTGGGTTTAATGTTGCTTATTAATACTTGACTATATGACTCTATGATGGTCATATTTATAATGTTATTATGCTGTATAGGATGACTTAAAGATGATATTAGTTACTTCTATGTGCTTCTTGAATGGCATGTAATGTGTGTTAAGATGAAGTATGTGGTTTCTTGTATTTGTTGACTTGTGTCGCTTACTTGATACTTGTACGACTATGAAGTTGTAATGTCTTAAATTAGAATTTTTATTGCTCTTAGTATTGTATGTATGAATGAAATTAGACCTTAAATGATGTTAAGAGAGTCTTTTATGAGAAACCTTGAAACTAGTGGTAAGGTTGTAAATGTTGAAGTAGAAAGTCATAATGGTATCCTTCAAAGTAAAGGAATGATGGACTTATGGTTGATTGTCAGGAACGACATCATATCAAACTTGAGGAATTTCATCATGAGCTTCTTATCGCCATTGTAAAGTAACCCTAAAGGACCTCTTTGGTAGGGTAAATGTAATTGGGTTATGAACTACATATGGAACCCCTTTATATGAACTTTAATGTGAATTAATACATGAGAATGAAGTCTAGAACCAAGTGAATATGGCAAGTGAAGTAGTTTTAGTCAAAGAATAAGACTAGAATACAAAGAATGCCCTTCATATTCCATAATCATGTGCCTACATGGGAGGTGTAACGTCCCTAAAAATGAGCCAGGTTGATCTAGAGCATAACATGGGTGTAATCATGTTTTAATATCATATAATGGTTAATAATGGCGTTTTTAGACATTATATCAAATTTGGATGTGGTTGGAGTTAAAATATTTCAGACGTTCGAAACTAGTCGAAGTTGAACTAGTGTGTCATAGTGTTTTGTATTGATGTTTTGGGGGATTGTTTAAAGGTGAAATTCAGTACAAAGAGTTCCTACGGGTAGCCTTAAATACAAAGGGTTTATAATTTCTAGAAAGACGTTCGGGGACCATCAAAAGTGTCACCGAGGAGGACATAAACATGGGCCTGCGAAGTTTACAGACTGCCAAGATTTGGCATGTCCCACTGCTGTCACGCATTACGCAAAATCTTTCCACTGCGATGCGGGGATTTCACGAACCATTCTATCCAATAATTTTTTAAAAATAACATATGGAAGTGCCTCCGCGACACGCAGTGAAGTCCTAGATTTCGTTGTGTCATTTTTAAGTCAAATTTCAGCTACTTAATTTGTCCAATAAATGTTTGGGTCCTTTTAATAATTTAGGGGTTGATTTTGGCAGGTAATAGGACCTAGTTAAATCCCTAATCTCACCAATTAAAGTAAAAACCCTCAACTCAAAATTAAAACAACTGGATAGACTCTATCCAAAACCTCCACTATTGAATGTTGGAAGCTCCAAGGAAGAAGATAGGTTTCTCAAGTTTTTCTACATCAATCTTGTGTTCTTTTTTTACAAATTAAGGTATGTTTATTCATCCTCGAAATATCTTTTTTCAAGGAGTCAATTCCAATTATTTTAAAAAATGATCAAAAACATAAATTCTCCAATTTCATAATATAGCCAAGGGTTCTTGCAAAAAATCTTTTTCAATCTATAAGGATTTAATTGATGTTAGTGCAATGATTTGAAGTTGTAATTCCTCCGGACCCATGCAAACCATGAAATTCTTATTTTGACTATTTAATGGGTTAAGTGATTTTGTATCTATACATTTGAATCATAGTGGAGTTTTCTATAGGATACTGAATGATATAAGAATTATATTAAATTTATTTCTAATTTGTCTTAAATTTATAATTCTATATTGAATTGACTTAGATTTATTGAGTATTGTGATTTGTGTATTGAATTGATGTTCATGGTCATGGGTAAGGGCCTTAAAGTATTGAAATGGATGATTTAGATATGGATTGAAGTGGTAAAAATGGATGGGTGGTATGCTTCCCTAATTCTTTTTATTTTATTGTAATTACACGTCAATTATGTTGTGATTTGTATGGTCCACTTATGGTGGCGGTGCTATGTGTTTTAAATGCAATTGATGTGGCCTTGTCGATGTTACTTGACGTATTATGATGTTAATGGCCTTGTCGGCAACTACTTGAAGTATTATAATGGTTTACGTAGTTGATTTTGTAAAGTATGATCATATCTATATACATACTAGTAATGTAGAAGTTTGACATTGTTAGGTGATCATGTTAGACTATGACTATGTGTTCACGTGTGGAGACTTAGAGTTGATTCATTAATGTTACTAATTGACTATATGAGTCTGTAATAGTTAGATTGATGATGTTATTTTAACGTATATGATGTCATAAAGATAATAAGGGTAAATCCTAAGTGTTTAAAAGAATTATTTGTTATATCTAATAAAGTAAAGTATGTCGTGTCTTGTTTTGGTTGACTTGTGTCCCTTATTTGATACATGTATATGATGAATATGAACATCTTGACATAGTATGCTTAGGCACCATTGTTTTGTATGTGTATGGATAAATGTTTAATGAAATTCTATAATTAGTAGACCTAAGATGGTTCCCTTCTAATCATGACTATTGTGTGGAACCTTCTATATAGAAAGGAGGTGAAGAATGAGCTATCCTTGTTAGACTATTTAGTTGAAGCCCTAGCGGGCCCATCTTTGGTAGGTGCATTATCAATAGGTAATTACTATGAGAACAAAGGCTAGCACCGAGTGAATTTGTTATGGTTTGTATTTCTTCTTAAGAAGAAGATTAGAGTACAATGTATCTCTACATGAAAATGAGACTAGAGTGCATAAAAGACCTTGATATTCCTTAACCATGTGCTACATGGGAAGTGTCCTAGTTTACCCTTGGCAAGTAAAATACCATCCATAGGAGTAGGTTTATAACTATAGATTCCATGCCTAGCTAGTGAGGTCTATGTCGGTTATTGCCTGTTCTCATCATGTGTGACACATGCTAGTGTTGGACAAGTACTATTATGTGTAGGTAGTGGAATGGGACGTTGTCTAGATTTTGCATGATTAGTCTTTGAATATGTTAGTATGTGATTCCATAGGTCTTCTTAAAGACAATTATGTGAATATCCATAATTAATGAATGTTTCCTAATGACTAAATGAACATAATGACATTAGTAAACGAATGTTAAGGGAAAAGGTACTTATATAGAGTAACTTTGAGTATTATTAGGTAGGATTGAAGAGGGTGTATGGGCGGTCTCTTTCTATTTCAGAAGTTTAACAAATAAAGTAAGAATCATTTGTCCATAAGTGTTTGTTTTCCAAGGGCGATAATGGCATGCAAATCCCGACATTGTCTAATCATGTGTGCTGTCCGAGGGCTACGATGACATGCCATGGCCAACGTCGTCCGACCATGTGAGTTTTCCAATGGAAATGATAACATGCCACGCTAAACATCGTTCGACTGTGTGTGCTGTCCAACGGATAATATTTCATGCCACTCTCAACGTTGTCCGACCATGTGTGTTTTCCAAGGGCTATGATGGAATTTCATGCCCGACGTAGTCCGACAATGTGTGTTATCGAATGGCGATAATGGAATTCAAAGCCCGATGCTAACCGTCCCTGTGTTTTATCTAAGAACAATGATGTCATGTCATGCCCGATGTCGTCCGACCGTGTGTGCTACCCAAAGGCAATGATGTCATGCCTTATTTGATGTTGTCCGATAGTTTTTGCTGTCTAAGGGAAATGATGGCATGCCACACTCGACGTAGTCTGATCGTGTGCGTTGTCCAAGTCCTATGATGTAATGCCATGCCCGACGTCATCCGACCGTGTGTGTTGTCAAAGGGCTATGATGGCATGCCACGATTGACGTCGTTCGACCGTGTGTGTTGTCCAATTGAAATAATAACATGTGAAGCTTAACATTGTCCTGTCATGTGCGTTGTCGAAGGGCTATGATTACATGCCATGATTGACATTGTACGACCGTATGTGTTGTCCATTGGTTACGATAGCATACAACGCCTGATATCATCCAAACGTGTGTGCGGTCTAAGGGCCGTGATGATATACCACGCCTGACGTCGTCTGACCGTGTGTGTTGTCCAAGGGCTATGATGGCATGCCATACCCAATGTCGTTCGGTCGTGTGTGCTATCGAAGGGCTATGATTGCATGCCACACTCGACATTGTCTAACAGTGTGTGCTATCCAAGGGCTATGATGAGATTCCACCCCCAACGTAGTCCGATCTTGTGTGTTGTCCAAGGGAGATGATGGCATGCCAAGCCCAATGTTATTCGTCCTTGTGTTCAGCCCGATGTCGTCTTACCGTGTGTGCTGTCGAAGGGCGATGATGGCATGCCACACTGGACGTAGTCCGATTATGAGTGCTGTCTAAGGGTAATGATGTCATTCCACGCCCGACTCTGTCTAATCGTGTGTATTGTCTAAGGCCCATAATGGCATGCCACGGTCATCATCGTCCAACCATGTGTGTTGTCAAAGGGCTATGATGGCATTCCACGGCTGACGTCGTACGATCGTCTGTGTTGTCTAATTGAAATAATAACATGTCAAGCCTAACATCGTCCGGTCATGTGCGTTGTCGAAGGGCTATGATTGCATGCCATGCTTGACGTTGTACGACTGTATGTGTTGTTCATTAGCTACGATGGCATAACACGCCTGATATCGTCCAAACGTGTGTGGTTTCTAAGGGCCGTGATGACATACCACGCTCGATGTCGTCTGACTTTGTGTGTTGTCCAAGGGCTATGATAGCTTGCCATACCCAATGTCGTTCGGTCGTGTGTGCTGTCAAAGGGCTATGATTGCATTGCACACTTGACATCGTCTGACCATGTGTGCTATCCAAGGACTATGATGAGATTCCACCCCCGACGTAGTCCAATCTTGTGTGTTGTCGAAGGGAGATGATGGCATACCAAGCTCGATGTTATTCGTCCGTGTGTTGTGCCTGATGTCGTCTTATCATGTGTGCTATCGAAGGGCGATGATGGCATGCCACACTGGACGTAGTCCGATTATGTCTGCTTTCTAAATGTAATGATGGCATTCCACGCCCGACTCCATCTAGTCGTGTGTGTTGTCCAAGGCCCATAATGGCATGCCACAGTCGACATCGTCCAACGTGTGTGTTGTCAAAGGGCAATGATGGCATGCCACAGCTGACGTTGTACGACCATGTGTGTTGTCTAATGGAAATGATAACATCTGAGGCTTCACGTCGTCCGATCGTGTGTGTTGTCCATGGGCTATGATTGCATGCCACACTCGACCTTGTCCAACCATATGCATTGTCCATGGGCTATGATGACATTCTACACCCAACGATGTCCGACAGTATGTGTAGTTTAAGGGCGATAATGGCATGCCACGTTCGACGTTGTTCAACCATCTATGCTGTCCAACGGCTATGATGACATGCCACACCAAACATCGTTCGACCGTGTGTATTGTCCAAGGTCGATGGTTGTATGCCACGCCCAATGTCGTCCGACCATATGTGATGTCCAAGGGTCATTATGGCATGCCAAGCCTGACGTTGTCCGACTGCATGTGCAGTAAAAGGGCCATGATGGCATGCCACGCCCGACATCGTCCTACCGTATGTGTTGTCCAATGGCTATGATGGACGGCCACGCCCGACGTTGTTCGATTGTTTGTGTTGTCCAAAGGCCATGATGGCATGCGACGCCCGATGTCGTTCGACCGTGTGCTATGTCTAAGGTCTATGATATAATGCCACGCCCAATGTCGTCCAACCGTGTGTGCTATCAATGGGCCGTGATGGCATGCCACGCCTGACGTCGTCCGAAAGTGTGTGCTGTCCAACAGAAATAATGGCATGCCACGCCCAACGTCGTCTGATTGTGTGTGATGTCCGAGGCCCATGATGGCATGCCACACCAAACATCGTCTAACTATGTGAGCTGTCCAAGGCCCATGATGGCATGCCACGCCCTATGTCGTCCGACTGTATGTGCTACCAAATGGTTATGATGACATGCCACACCTGATGTTGTTCATCCATTTGTGCTTTTAAAGTGCAATTATGGCATGCCACGCCTGACGTCATTTGACAATGTCTGTTGTCCAAGGGCTATGTAGGAATACCATCTGTGACGTTGTTAGATCGTGTGTGATGTATTGGCACGCCAAACATCGTCTTATCATGTGTGCTATTCAGTGGATATGATGGCATGCCACGCCAGATGTCACTCGATCGTTTGTGATGTCCTAGGGAAATGATGTCATTCCGTGCTTGATGTTGTCCAACTGTGTGGTATGTCTAAGGTCTATGCTATAATGCCACGCTCGATGCCATCCGACCATGTGTAGTATCCAAAGGCCATGATGGCATGACAGGCATGACGTCGTCAGAGTGTGTGTCCTGTCCAAGGACAATGATAGCATGTCACGCCCGACGTTGTTCGATGATGTGTTATCTAAGGCCAATGATGGCATGACACACCCGAAATCGTGACTACGTGTGATGTCCAGGACCCATAATGGCATGCCACACATAATGTCGTCTGACCGTGTGTGCTTCCAAAGGGCTATGATGACATGCCACGCCCGATGTCATCCGACCATGTGTGCTGTCAAAGTGCTATGATAGCATGCTATGCTTGACGTTATTCTACTATGTATGTTATTCAAGGGCTACGCGGGAATTCCATGCCTGACATCGTCTAATCATGTGTGATGTCAAAGGGCCACACTGGCATGGCACTACCGTGTCCTCCTACCGTTTGTGCTGTCCAATGCCTATGATGGCATGCCACTCCCGACATCGTTTGATCCTTTCTTCTGTCCAAGGTCCATGATGGCATGCCACGCATGATGTCGTCCGACCACATGATATTTCCAAGGTCTATGATATCACACCACGCTCTACGTCGTCGGAATGTGTGTGCTATAAAAGGGCCATGATAACATGCCACACCTGACGTCGTCCGATAGTGTGTGTTGTACAAGGACAATGATAGCATGCCACGCCCGATGTCGTCTTATCGTATGTGCTGTCCAAGTGCCATGATCGCATTCCATGCCTGATGCCGTTCGACCGTGTGTGCTGTCCAAGAGCGATGATGGCATGCCACACTAGACATTGTCCGACCGTGTGTCCTATCAAAGTGATATGACGACATGCCACACCTGACGTTATACGACTATGTGTGTTGTCCAGGGACTACGCGGGAATTCCACGGCCGACGTCGTCCAACCATGTGTGATGTCCAATGGCCACGCTGACATAGAATACTTGACATTGTCCTACCGTGTGTGCTATCCAATGGCTTCTATGGCATGCCACACCCAACGTCATTTAATAGTTTGTGTTGTTCAAGTTCCATAATGGAAATGCAATGACTGATGTCGTCATTCCTTGTGCTATGTCGAAGGTCTACGATATCATGCCGTGCCCGATGTCGTCTGACCGTGTGTGTTATAAAAGGGCAATGATGTCATACCACGCCCGACGTTGTTTGATTTTGTGTGCTATGCAAGGGCTATGATGGCATTCCACGCCCGACGTTGTTTGATCATTTGTGTTGTCCAAGGGCTATGATGGAATTCCACACCCGATGTTATCCGACCGTGTGTGATGTCCAAGGGCTATGATATCATGCCACACCTTACGTCATCCGATCGTGTGTGCTATCCATGGTCCATGATGGCATGCAAAGCCCGACGTTTTTCGACCGTGTGTGTAGTCCAAGGGTTATGATTACATTCCATGCCTGATATCATTCAATCGCTTGTGTTGTCCAAGGGACATGATGTCATGCCACGCTACACGTTATTCGACCGTGTGTTCTTTTCAAGGGCCATGGTGGCATGCCACACCTGACGTCGTTCGACTGTGTGTCATGTCCATCGACCATGATGGCATGCAACTCTCGACGTCGTCCAACCATATATGTTGTCCAAGGTCTATGTTGAGATTCTACGCCCAACGTCGTCAGATTATGTGTGTTGTCGAAGGGCCACTACACCATTTTAAGCCTATGGCCACACTAAATCTGAGTAACGCTTTAAAAGTGTTGCCTTAAAAATTTTTGGGAACACTTTTAAAATGTAGCCTAAATTTTTATGTTCTGGCAACAATAATATTGGCAACACTTGTAAAGTGTACCCTTTAATGGTATAGGTTACACTTTTTAAGTGTTGTCATAGTATGAAATTAATGGCAACAATTATATATATATAGATGGCCACACTTTTAAAGGGTCCTATTTTTATAATTGTAAATACAACACTTTAGAAGTGTGGCCTAAAAAAAATTTCACGAAAATATTATATTCCCTCCAAAATTTTTAGTCTCGCTCCCATTTTTACTGGCAAAAAAAATAATTGTTAAAATAATAGGAAAAACAAATTGGGGCTTAGAGAGGAAGCTGAGCTGAAAAATCCACACGATTTTTACGCTCAAGGACATACGCCCAGTACATAGCTGAAAAATCCACACGACTTCTTTTCTCAAGAACTTCAAATCGACTGAATGAGCTGAAAATCGAAGAGAGGAAGCTGAAAATCGGAGGAGCTGAAGAGAGGAAGCTGAAGACTGAAGCAGAGTTGAAAATTGGAGCAGCTGAACTGATTCTACTCTCCAAAATCGGAGGAGCTGAAAATCAGAGGAGCTGAGCTGAGTAGATGTTGACCAACTGATTCTACGCTCCAAGCTTTGTTAGTGTAAGACTGTTTTTTCCCCAAGTAAGAATATACAATTTTCTTTACTGTTTTCCGTCAAAATTGTTTATAGATTCCTTGTTGAAGATTGTAGAGCTGAAGAAAGTGATATTTGTCACATATTTTTTGTTGATGAGTTGCTCTTTTCATCACAGATTCTTTGTTAACGAGCTGTTCCGTCGGTTTTTGACAAATGAACAAAATGTTTCACACATGAACGCGCCTCACGTCTTGGGTTGTTGCAACAGTGTTTGTAAGGTATTAAATTTTATCTCTAAGAGTCTTAATTATAGCTTTTAGGTTTTGGTATGAAGAACTGAGTTGTAGCTAAGTCGTCTTTCTTTGAAGAACTAAATTGTTGAAGATGGCGATACCTACGATAATTTGTCCCTAAAATAGATTTCTTCACATGTAAGTAGCTACTCAACATGAATTTGAAAAGTTTTTAATGTCTGTTTTAATGTCACTATTTTTTTAGTCTTCCTGAGTTCATAGTTGTGCTCACCTTAAGCTTGGTTTGTTCCTTTGTTAACGACATTGATTATGTCTTGTAGCTATTTGCTTGTAAAATGTTTCTTTTTTCGACTACATGCCTTGAAGTGTTAGAAGTCATTTTGTTGTTTCTCTATTGCATTTTCAAGTGTACATTAGACACTTTAGTTGAATATTTCTTAGTTGTTTTTTGATCACCTCGTAGTATGAATTTGCTTAACTTTCTTGTATTTTGAGTTGCACTCTATAAAAAATGAATCATATGCCTTAGAGATAGACGATATAGGATAAATTTTTCAAGTCTAGATGGGGTAGAGAGGGAGTGATACGCTCAAACATACTTCTATGAGAAAAAGTAAAATCCGAAAATTCGTTTGATTAATCAACAAAAATCACGAACACTCAATGATAAAAGTCTCAAGATAACATAATAATATTACAGAGTCTAAGTAATAATCCAGCGTCTAACAATGCGGAGTCTAACCTCAATAACGAGGTTTTCGGACGGATCGTCGTGGCCACGACGGACCGTCATGGACTTCATCGTCCCACACTTCTGCTCTCTTCATTACCCTTGAAGGCAAGTATGAAGGATCGTCACAGAAACGACGGTCCGTCTAGGGTCCTCGTTCCAAAACACTTAAACTCTTGGAATATGGGTACTGGGTTTACTTCTCTGAACTTCATGACGAACCTGCAGGACGGACCTTCATAGACTCGACGGACCGCCGTGGACTCCATAACCCCACACATAGACTTTCCCATCTTCCTTCAGCAGCTGCACTACGCTGCCACCTACGTACTGTCACGGACACGACGGTCCGTCGAGTGTCTCCGTGCCAAAAAACTTAAACACTTGGAATATGGGTACTGGGATTACTTCTCTGCACTTCATGAAGAACCTTCAAGACGGACCGTCACAGACTCAACGAAACGTCGTAGTCTCCGTAACCCTGCACTTGGTCAGACTTCCCCATCTTCCTTCAGCAACTGCACTACGCTGCCACCTACGTACCGTCACAAGCACGACGAACCGTCACAAGCTTCGTAACCCCACACTTAGTCAGACTTCCCCATCTTCGTTCAGCAGCTGCACTACGCTGCCATCTACGGACCGTCACAAGCATGACGGACCGTCACAAGCTCCGTAGGTGGTCTCTTCTGCATTTCTTCGCTCAAAATCTCTGCATTTATCTGTGAACAGATTTATGTATATCCTATTAATTGTACTTATTTTTTCATTTATAGTATCATCAACATTGAAAACCATTTGTTGAGGATTAAAGGTTTGATTTGACATAGCGAAAGCCTCATGACTAGGTAAGAAACTTTTATCATCTCATAACACATGATTCTGATACATTACTCGTGACTTTTAAAACTTATTAGTAAACTGGTTAATGATTATTGCTGAAAGACTAAATATTGATATATTCTTCTAGGAATTCACATATCCCATCCAAGGATTGGATGAATTTAGCAAGGTATAGCAAAGAGTATATTGATGGCATTGAATCATTTCTAGATTTTGCTTACTCTTATGGAGATCCCCATGGAGAGAAAATTCAGTGTCCATGTGTGAAATGTTGTAATATTCTTTGGAACCGACGGAATGTAGTGTATGATCATCTAATATGCCATGGATTCGTTAAAGGCTATACTAGATGGATCAATCACGGGGAATGGGATATCAAGTTGTATGTTGATGATGATATGGATTACTCATGTGATGATTTGGATGGGTTGTTGAATGATCTATTTAGAGATGTTTCACAGGCTCGAGGAGTTTAGGATGGTCCAAATGAAGATTCCGAGAAATTCTATAACTTACTTGAAGAGGCAAACCAAGAATTATATTCTCGTTGTATAGGTTTCTCTAAATTATCATTCACACTTCGCTTATATTTGTTGAAGTGTATAGATTGATGGAGCAATGTATCATTCACTTCTCTTCTAGAGTTATTAAAAGAGGCGATGCCCGAGTTGAACATTTCTCAGTCTTACAATAAAACCAAGTCTATGGTTAAGAATCTTAGTCTGGATTATGATAAAATTGATGCATGTCCAAATGATTTCATGTTGTTCAGGAATGATCATAAGGATGACGAATTTTGTCATACTTGTGGAGCTTCACAATATATTCAAGATCCTAATGTTTATAGTGAGCTTGATTCTTCAAAAAAACAACATCGAGTTTCTGCAAAGACTTTGAGACACTTTCCATTAATTCCTAGACTCAAAAGGCCATTTATGTGCTCAAAGGTGGCAGATTCTTTGAGGTGTCATGAAGAGGAACGTTCTAAACATGGAAGGTTAAGGTATCCCGCTAATTGTCTAGAAATGAAAGATTTTGATAGGGTGCATCAAGATTTCACACAAGATTGTCGCAATGTGAGACTTGGCTTGTCTAGTGATGGATTCAATCCATTTCGAACCATGAGTATATCACATAGCACATGGCCAATTATGTTGATGATTTATAATCTGCCGCCTTGGATGTGCATGAAATCTGAATATTCCATACTTTCTTTACTTATACCTGGACCGCGATCACCAGGAAATGACATTGATAATTACTTACAACCATTGATAGACGAGTTGAAATTATTATGGGATTTTGTGGTTGAAACATATGATGCTTCCAGAAATAAAACTTTTCAAATGCGGGCAGCTCTTATGTGGACAATCAGTGATTTTCCTGCATATGCTATGTTATCTGGTTGGAGTACAAAAGGAAAGTTTGCTTGCCCTTGTTTTAACTATGGCACTAATTCTCGCTATCTTAAACATAGTCAGAATATATGCTATATGGATCATCGTGTTTTTCTACCGATGGATCATCCATGGAGATCAAACAAAAGATCATTCAATGGTAAAACTGAATTTAGGCCTCCTCCAGCTCCTTTAAAGGGAATTTATGTTCTTAATAACTTACGTGATTTTGAAAATGTGTTTGGGAAGAAGAAAAAGAGATCAAATGATGGTCCATGGAACAAAAAGTCAATTTTTTTGAATTACCTTACTGGCAGCACAACTTGTTACGTCACAACCTTGATGCAATGCACATAGAGAAGAACATAGTTGATAGCATACTTGGAACTCTTTTGGATATTTCAGGAAAAACAAAGAATCATGCAAAAGCACGGTATGACTTGAAAGATATAGGAATCAGGAAGAACCTTCATCCACAAGATACAGAACATAGTAAGAGAACAAAGTTTACAAATGCGTGCTTCTCAATAACAAATGGAGAGAAATCCATCTTTTGTGTAGTTTTAAAGACAGCCAAGCTACCTGATGGTAGTGCCTCCAATATATCTAGGTGTGTGTACTTGGATGAAAGAAAGGTGTCTAATTATAAAACCCATGATGCTCATTTCATGTTACATTACTTGCTTCCAATACTAATTAAAAGCATTCTTCCTAATCATGTGGCAATTCCTTTGATTAATCTAAGTTCCTTCTTCCATAGTTTGTGCAAAAAAGTAATCACATTGGAGGAACTGGATTGCTTAGAAGTAGAGATCATAGAAACAGTAAATCAGTTGGAGCAACTTTTTTCTCCTTCAATTTTTGATATCATGATTCATTTGCCTATTCATTTGGTGAATGAAGTGAGATTAGGCGGCCTAGTGCAAAATCGATGGATGTATTCCACTGAAAGAGAAATGGGTACATTCAAATCATACATTCGCAATAGGTGTTTTCCAGAAGGTTGCATAGCAGAGACACTAGTGGGAATAGATTGCATGAATTTATTCTCAAACTATCTGCATCGGGGTGTGCATACCAGATTTAATAGGAGAGCGCAAAACAATGATTAATGTGACCCATGTGACGCAGAACATGTGAGTTTGTTTTCTAACAAAGGAGTTCCTTTAGGAACATAGAAAACTGATCCAATCATTTTAGATGACAAGTTAGTAAGTCAGGCACATGCATACTTATTGGGAAATTGTGACGATGTTCAAGAATATATTAGGTACCTTAATTTGAATATAGAATTCCTTTTGTATAATTAATTTTTATCTTATTTAATTTATTATTTTAACAAATATAGTAAATGTTTTGTAGAGAGCATGAGCAAGAGGTTAATAATCAATTACGAAGATCACCAACTAAATTTTAATCACGTATGCCTTCTTCTTCTTCTTCTTCTTCTTCATATGCAAGTTCGAGGAGATATCAATTATTTGTCGACATTGTTTAATTATTTTTTACGAAAAGTTTCATAATGTTTTAATGCTTGATCGCTGATGATGCATTTAGGGCAGTGTTTGGAAAGGAGCAGCCTGGTCGAGTTAGGTGCTATGGTAGATCAGTGACAACAAGTTATTTGAAGAAAAATGAGAAAATTAACAATCTAAAACAAAAGCATGCCGATTAAATCAGTTCTCTAAAGGAGTTGGCTTTGTACCTGCCACGACTCAAAAATACCCCCCTAGAAGATAGAAGGAACCCTCTTGTCGTGGCCGGGCGTACATGATCCTTTGGGATCTTCTAAAATCCCTTCAACTAGAATCTATTTCATAAGACATGAAAACTAGTGCCGAATTAAAACTTTTTCACGAATAATTTTGTATAAAGGAAATATTCCATAAATACCTATGAAATATTACCGTCACAAGACAAACTTAAGTCACGACATATAATATCTTAGGGACACGACCCTTTACATTAAAATCAAATACATAATGAGTCTTTTAATAAAACTAAGAAAAGGATTATGCCCTCGAATATATGAGAACATACCTTTCCTTAAGAATAACTTTCCCAAACTCTTCCTTCTAGCCTTCAAACCTTCAAAAGCTTCCAACCTATACTTATATAGTATAGAAAAGTATGGGTTTAGTACAAAACAATGTACTAAGTATGACATATGCATAAACATGTAAAAAGGGAAACTTTAATAAAATAGCTTTTCATGCAATTTAAATAAAACACTCATGAATACAAAGCCAAAACATGATACTAACCGTCATTTACAACATAGATAAGAATTCCCATATTTTTAAGCCAACACGAAATATTTGCAGTAAACTTCAAAAAGCTTACAGTAAACCAGCATGACCTTTACAGTGAACTCCTTAAGCATTTACAGTAAATACATTTGTCATGAGCAACCGTCGTTTGGGGCCTGTTTCCTCCGCAGGCTACTGTTAAGTTGAAGGGTGAAATTGTAATTTCACCCCACGTCCAAATAGAAGGTTTAGCGGTTCTTTAAGGGTTTTTTTTAGGTATTTTAAGTATGTACATAAGTCTTTAACATATTCAAGATTTCAATCTTCTAAATCAAAACCTCAAAACCCCTTAGAATTTCCTAAAGACTTCGTTTGAGTCCAAAGTCAAGGAAGAGCTTGGATTATTGAAGTGAGTGGAGATTTTTAATTAAATTGAAAAATTAGCTTTATTGAGGTATGGTTTTTATCCTTAAAAATTGTTTCATCAAGTATTCCATGTCTCAAAGATGTTATATAAAGTTTTCAAAGATAAATTGACAAATTTCATGATTATACAACGACTTCTTGCATTAAATGTTTTTAAATGTTTATTATGAATTAAATTGTTACCACGCCTGCCTTCATTCAAACGTGAGTGCAGTCCAAGGGTGATAATGGCATGCCACGCCCTACGTTGTCTGACATTGTATGCTTTTCATGGGAAATGATTGCATGCCACGCACGATATCGTTCGTTCATGTGTGTAGTTTGAGGGAGAAGATTGCATGCCACATCTAACATTGTTCAACCGTGTGTACTTCACAAGGGCTATGATGACATGCCATGGCTGACGTCGTCTAACTATGTGCGTTGTCCAAGCGAGATAAAGCATGCCATGCCTAAAATCATCTATTCGTATGTGCATTCATAAGGAGATGATGGCATGTCATGCCCGATGTCATCGACCGTGTGTGCTGCTCAAGGGCTATGACGACTTGTAAGGCCCGACATCATTCGAAAGTGTGTGCTTTGCAATATCTATATTGTCATGCAATGCCTGACATCATCCGTCTATGTGAGCAGTATGAGGGATATGATGGCATGCCATGCTCGATATCTTTCGATTGTGTGTGCTACACAAGGCTATGATGACATGCCACACCTGACGTCGTACAACCGTGTATGTTGTCCAAGGGCTATGAAAACATAGCACGCCCGACATCGTCCAATCATGTGTTATGTCCAAGGACAACGCGGAATGCACCGCCAGACATCGTATGATCGTGTGTGTTCTTCGAGGGAAATGACATCATGCCATGCCCTACGTTGTCTGACCGTGTGTACTATCCAAGGGAGATGATGGCATGCCACGCCCAACATTGTTTATTCGTGTGTGCAGTCCAAGGGTGATGATGTCATGCCACGCTCAACTTTGTGCGACTATGTGTTCAACTTAAGAGCGATAATGGCATTCCACGATCAACGTAGTTTGACCATGTGTGTTGTCTAAGGGCGATGATGGCATGCCACGCCTGGCGTCATCTAATCATGTGTGCTATCGAAGGTCTATGATTACATGCCATTACCGTCATTGTTCGACCATGCGTGTTGTACAAGGACTAAGCATGGATTCCATGCCGAACGTCATCTAACCGTGTGTAATGTCTCAGGGCCATGAAAACATGCCACGCCTTACGTCTTCGACAGTGTGTGCAGTCAAAATGCGATGATGGCATGCCACGCCCTACTTCATCAGTCTGTGTGTGCTGTTAAATGGCCATGATGGCATGCCATGCCCAACGTCGTCATACCGTGTGTGTGCAGTTAAAAGAAGATGATGGCATGCCACGCCCGAAGTTGTCTGTTCATCTTTATAGTCCATCGGCGATGATGGAATGAAATGCTCAACGTCGTATGACCATAAGTGTAGTCCAAGGGCGATGATGGAATGCCACGCCCGACCTCATCCGATCATGTGTGCTTACCAAGGACCATAATTGCATGTCATGACCGACGTCGTCCTACAGTGTGTCCTTACCAAGGGCAATAATTAAATGCCATGACCAATGTCGTCCGACCATGTGTGTTGTTCAAGGGCTATGATGGCATTCCACGCTCGACATAGTATGTTCGTGTGTGCAGTATAAAGGCGATCACGACATGCCACACCCGACCTCGTTCGATCGTGTGTGCTGCCAAAGAGCTATGATAACATGCCACGCCTGATGTCATTATACCGTGTTTGATGACCAAGGGCCATGGAGGCATGCCATGCCCGACGTCGTCCGACCGTGTGTGCCGCCCAAGGGCGATGATGTCATGCCAAGAGCCGAAGTTGTGCGACCGTGTGTATTTTCCAAGGACGATGATGGCATACCACGTCCACACATTAAATGTCCCCCAAATCCTTGCTGGTCCACGCATCAAGTCAATTGGCGGACCGGCTCATCATCGTCATATTCTACCGGGCTGCATCCCCTCTCTTTTCTTCAATCCCAAAAATTGCAAACACTCTTTGTTTAATTTATCAAAGAATTTTTCATCTCTCCCTTGCGTTACATGTTCGCTCTTGGTCTCTCAATTGAATTTAGCCTTGGTGCGGAATTCAGTGCCCGATTTGGGCTACATTCCCCAAAAACATGAGTCATACACAACGCCTCATTGTTGAATAGGGTCTAGGCACAACTGTTCATTAACCCTCTCTCACGCCCCCTTCAAAGGGACTTGGGTCTAATCTGCCGCATTACGCGGAAACATTGAGAATAGATAATTGAAATTAGGTGAAGATTCTTGTTAAAGATGAAGATTGCTTAAAACTCCTTTGATTTATGTACGGCATGAACATCCGCATGTTTCTAATAGATCTTGACTAATGTGGCGCACGAGAAGACCGATAAGGGAAGGCCACGCCCCATCGTTGTCTAATTTCACGTCTAACATTGTCCGACAGTGTGTGTTTTCCAAGTCATAAGAAGACATCCAACAGCCGACGTCGTCCAACTGTGTGTGATGTCCAAGGTCTATGATGGAATGTTACGCCTGATATCGTTTGACTGTGTGTTGTCAAAGGGCTACGTGGGTATGCTACGCCTGACCTCGTTGGACCATGCGTTATGTCAAAGGTCCATGATTGCATGCCATGCCTGACGTCTTCCTACCATGTGTGTTGTCAAAGGGCCATGATGGCATTCCTAGTCCGACGTCGTCTGACTGTGAGTGTTGTCCAAGGGCTATGATGACATGCCACGCTTGATGATGTCTGACCGTGAGTGATGTCCTAGAGTCATGGTGGAACGCGACGCCACACGTCGTCCTACCGTGTGTATTGTCTAAGCGCGATGATGGAATACCACGCCCTACGTACTCCGTCCGTGTTTGCACTCCAAAGGAGTTTTCTTCATGCCACTCCGAATGTCATCTGACCGCGTGTCTTTCCAAGGGCGATGATGGAATGCCACGACTAACATTGTCTGATCATTTGTCATTTCCAAGGTCCATGATGGCATGCCACGCCAGATGTCGTTCGATAATGTGTTTTGTCCAAGTGCTATGATGGCATACCCATCCGAAGTTTTCCGATAATATGTGGTGCCCAAGGGCTATGTTGGATACAATGCCTGACGTCATCTCATCGTGTGTGCTGTCCAAGAGATATGATGGTATGCCACGCCCGACAACATCTGTCTGTTTTTGCAGTCCAAGGGTGATGATGGCATGCCACGCCCGACATCGTCTCACTGTGTGTGAAGTCCAAGGGCGATGATAGTATGCCACGTGCAACGTCATCTGACCGTGTGTGCTGTCCAAGGGAGATGATGGCATGCCATGCCCTACATCCGTCGTCCAAGGGAGATGATGGCATATCGTGTCTTCTATCCAAGGGTGATGATGTCATGCCACACCCGACGTCATCCGATCGTGTGTGCAGTCCAAGGTCTATGATGGCATGCCACCCCTGAGCGATTATAGCATACCATGCCCAACGTCGTCCATAAGTGTGTGCTGTCCATAGGAGATAATAACATGACACAGAAAAATTCGTTTGATAATTTATCTAGTCCAAGGGCGATGATGGAATGCCATGCCCGACATTGTCCGTCCATGTGTGTTGTCCAAAGGTAATAAAGACATGTCACGCCCGATGTCTTCCGACCGCGTGTGATGTCGAAGGGTAATTATTAGAATGCCACACCTAACTTCATCTTTCAGTGTGTGCTATCTAATGTCTATGATTGCATATCACGGCCGACGTCATGCAACCGTGTGTGTAGTCAAAGGGTGATGATGTCATGACACACCCGACATAGTCCGACCATGTGTGCTGCCTTAGGTCCATGCAGGCATGCCACGCCCGACGTCGTATGACCGCGTCTGCTATCTCAGGGCGATGATAATGAAATGCCTAATGTCGTTTGACCGTGTGTGTTGTCCAAGGGCTATGATTTCATGCCACACCAGGGATTTGGCCATCCCCTAAATCCACGTTGGTCCACGCCTTGAGTCGATCGAAGGATCGACTCATCATCGTTCCACACTCGACCAAGGCACATCTCCGTTCTCCATTCTCTTCCCTCCCGATAATTTCAAGTACTATTTAAGTGATTTTTAAAAGTCCTTTTAATCTTTCCCTGCGGTATATGTTCCCTCTCGTTCTCTAGCCCTTAGATAGACTTGGACGGAATTCACCGTCTAATGATGGATGCATTCCCTAGTAACCAGACTTGTAGATAGCGACTTGTGGTGTGACAAGGTCAGATCACAATGGTGCTTTCACCCTCTCAGGCGCCCCCTTCCACGGTACTTGTTAATAGTACGCCACTTGAGACGGAAACATTGAGAATAGATAATGGCAAATATGTGAATATGTTTGTTATTTATGAAGGTTGTTTCACACTCCTTTAATTTATGTACAACATAAACATCAGCATGTTTCAACTAGAGCTCTACTAATGTCGCACAAGAAACGACCGATGGGGGAATGTGGAAACCAATAGTTCTGTAGTGCCACGCCTAACATCGTCTTTTCGTGTGTGCAGTCTGATGCGATGATGGAATACCACGCCTAACATCGTTCAACCTTATGTTCTATCCAATGGTTATGATAACATGACATGTCTAACATCATCCGACCGTGTGTGTAGTCTAAGATCTATGTTAGAATGCCTCATCCCACGTCATCTGATCGTGCATACAGTTCAAGGGTGATGATTTTATGCCACGCCCGACATTGTCAAATTGTGTGTGCTGTCTAAGGGAAATGTTAGAATGCTACACCCGATGTCGTTCATACTTGTTTGCAGTCCAAGGGGAATGAAGGCATGCCACGCCCCACGTTATCCGACCGTGTGTGTAGTCCAAGGTCCATGATGGCATGCCACGCCAGACCTCGTCCGACCATGTGATCTTTTCAAGGGATATGATGGCATATCACGCCCGACATCATCCGACCGTTTGTCCTGTCCAAGGGCTATGATAACATGCCACTCCCCACGTCGTTCGACCATTTGTGCTGCCCAAGTTCTTTAATGGAATACCACGCCTGACGTCGTACGACTATGTATTTTGTCCAAGGTTGATAATGACATGCCACGTCTGATGTCTTCCAACCTATTCTGTTGTCCAAGCCTTATGATCATGCCACGCCCAATTTCATCCAAACGTGTGTGTTGTCGAAGGTCTATAATGGCATGAAACGTTTGAAGTTGTCCAATTGTGTGTGTTGCTTAAGGGCTATAATGACATGCCACTCCTGACGTCATCCGACCGTTTTTGCTATCAAAGGGCTATGATGGCATTGCACGCCCGACTTCCTCCGACCATGTGATCAGTCCAAGGGTTACCCTGGCAAGCCATGCGCGACATTGTTTGACCATGTGTGCTGTCCAAGGTCCATGATGGATGCCATGCCCGACGTTGTCCGACCGTGTGTGCTGTCCAAGGGGAATGATGGCAATACGATGCCCGACATCCTTCGTCGTTGTGTGCAGTCCAAGGGTAATGAAGGCATGACACGCCCAACGTCATCTGACCATGTTTCTAGTTGAAGGGCCAAGATCGCATTCCACGCCCGACATCATCCGTACATTTGTGCTTTTCATAGGAGCTGACGGCATACCATGCCCTACATCGTTCGAATATTTGTATTGTCCAAGGTCTATGATGACATGCTACACTCAACCTCGTTCGAATATTTGTGTTGTCCAAGGTCTATGATTACATGCTACACTCTATCTCATCCGACCAGGTGTGTTGTCCAAGGTCATTGATGTCATGCCATGCCCGACGTCGTTCGACCCCGTGTGTTGTCCAATGACGTTAATGGCATGTCACGTCCTACGTTGTCCAACCATTTGTATTATCAAATGGCTATGATGGCATGCCATGCTCGACGTTTTCCTGCTGTGTGTGCTGTCCAATGGCGACGATGGCATGCCACCCCTGTCGTTGTCCATCCTTGTGTGCAGTTAAAGGGCGATAATGCCATGCCATGTCCGACGTCATCCGTCCGTCCGTGTAGTCCAACAGCGTCGATGGCATTCTATGCCCGACATCATCCGACCGTGTGTATTGTCCAAGGGCGATGATGGCATGCCACACTCGACGTTGTTCGTCTTTATGTGCAGTCCAAGGGCAATGAAGGCATGCCATGTTCAACATCGTCCAACCGAGTGTGTTGTCCAAGGGTCATCATAGCATGTCACGCCCAACATCGTCTGACCATATGTTGTTTCATAGGATGATGACGGCACGCTAAGCCTAACTCGTCCCTCCATGTCTGTAGTCAAACAAAGACGATGGCAAACCACACCCATCGTCCTCCCACTGTTTGTGCTATCCAAGGGCAATGATGACAAACCACGCCCCACATCTTCAAACCGTGTGTGCTGCCCAAGGTGTTTGATGGCATGCCACTCCCGATATCGTTTGACCATGTGTTTTGTCCAAGGGAAATAATGGTATGACACGTCTGACATCGTTCGAACAATTCCTCTGTCCAAGGGTTATGATGGCATGCCACGCTCGACGTTGTCCTACCGTGTGTGCATTCTAAGGGGTACGCAGGCTTGCGACACCTGACGTCATCATACCATGTGTGTTGTCCAAGGATCATGATGATATGCCACGCCCGACATCATCCGAACGTTAGTGCGTTCCAAGGGAGATAATGTCATTCCACACCCGACATCGTTCGACAAAGTGTGTTGTCCAAGGGCCATGATGGCATGATACGCCCGACATTGTTTGACCATATGTTCTTTCAAATGACGATAATAGCATGCCATACCCAACATCGTTCCTCTATGAGTGTATTCAAATGGCAATGACAGCATGCCACGCCCAACGTCGTTTGACCGTTTGTGTTGTCCAACCATGCTCGATATCGTATGACCGTGTGTGGTGCCCAAGGTTTTTGATGGAATGCCAATCCCAATGTTGTCGGACAAGTGTGTGTTGTGCAAGGGAGATAATGGCATGCCATGTCTGACGTCGTCTGACCAATTCTTTTGTCCAAGGGTTATTATGACATGACACGCCCAATATCATCCAACCATGTCTCTTGTCCAAGGGAAATAATGGAATGCAACGCCTGATGTTGTCATACCATGTGTGCTGTCCAAGGGCGATGATAGCATTCCATGCCCGACGTCGTTCGACCTATTGTGCTATCAAACGGCTATGGTTACATGCCATGCATAACGTCATCTAACCGTGTGTGCAGTCAAAGGTCTATGATGGAACACCATGCCCGACGGCGTTCGACCGTGTCTATTGTCCAAGGGTAATTATTGCATGCCACATCAGAAGTTGTCTTACCGGGTGCGGTATCCAAGGGAGATGATGGCATGCCACACCTAACGTTGTCTGTCTTTGAGTGCAGTCCAATGGTAATAAATGCATTCCATGTCCGACATTGTCCGAATGTGTGTGCTATCCAAGGTCTATGATTGCATGCCACGACTGACATTGCTCGACCTTGTGTTTTTTCAAGAGCGATGATGTCAAACCACACCCGACGTCGTTTGACAATGTGTTGTCCAAGTGCTATGATGACATGCCACGTCCCACATTGTTTGACCGTGTGTGCTGTCCAAGGTCTTTGATGGCATGCCATGCCTGACATCGTCCAACCGTGTGTGGTGTCCAAGCGATGATAATGGCATGCCACTTCCGATAACGTCCGACCATTTGTATTGTCCAAGGGCTATAATGGCATTCCACTCCTGACGTCGTCCTACTATGTTTGCTATCCAAGGGCGATGATGGCATGCGATGCCCGACGTCGTACGCCCTTTTGTGCAGTACAACGACGATAATGGCATTCCATGTCCGACATCGTCCATCCGTGCGGGCAGTCCAAGGGCAATGATGGCATGCCACTCCTGACGTTGTCTGACCATTTGTGTTTTTCTAGGGCTATGATATCATGTCATGCCCGACGTTGTCCAACCATGTGTGTTGTCGAAGGGTTATGATGGCATACCACGCCAGACGTTGTCTGACCGCATTTGATGTCCAAGGGATATTATGACATGCCACGTCAGGTATCGTCCAATCGTGTGTGCTGTCCAAGGGGTATGATCTCATGCCAGTTCTGACATCGTCCAACCGTTGTTCTATCAAAGGGATAAGCGGGCATATCACGCCCGATATCATCCGACTGTGTGTGTTGTTCAAGGGCGATCATGATATGCCACGTCTGATGTTTTTTGACTGTGTGTGCTGCCGAAGGTCCATGCGGCCATGTAACGCTCGACATTATCAAACCGCCTATTCTATCGAAGGGCGATGATGACAGGAAACGCCCGACGTTGTCCGAACGTATGTGTTGTCCAAGGGATATTACGGTATGCCTTTTCCAGGCTATAGTCATCCCCCAAATCCATGCTGGTCCACACCCCGAGTCGATCGGCAAACCGGCTAGTCATCATTCCGCACTCGATCGCGGTGCATCCCCAGTCCTAATTAACTTCCCTGCCAACAATTTCAAACACTATTTGATTATCTTTTCATTGTCCTTTTCATCTTTCCTTCGCGGTACATGTTCACTCTAGATCTCTCACCTTTATTTAGCCTTGGATGGAATTCACCGCCCGATTTCAGCTGCATTATCAAACAATCCTACTTGTAGATAGCGCCTCGTGGTGGGACCGGGTCGGAGCACAAGAGGCTTTCACCCACTCTCGCGCCCCCTTTTAGGGTACTTTGGTCTGTTCTGCCGCTTGATTATGAAAAGTTGAGAAATGATAACGGAAAATTGATGAATATCTTTCTTATTAATGAAGGTTGTTTGAAACTCCTTTGATTAATGTATGACATGAACATCCACATGTTTCGACTAGAGCTTAACCAATTTCACACAAGCCACGACCGATGCAAGCTGAACACAACCGACCATTATGTGATGCCACGCGCGACATCATTCATTTGTGTGTGCAGTCCAACGGCGATGATGGCATGCAACACCCGACGTCGTTCGACCTTGTGTTCTATCCAATGGCTATGATTACATTCCATGTCATACGTCGTTCGAGCGTGTTTGCAGTCCAAGGGCTATGATAGAATACCAGGCCCTACGTTGTCCGACCATGTGTCTTGTTCAAAGGCGATGATTGCATGCCACTCCTAACATTGTCCCACTGTATGTGTTGTCGCAGGGCGATGATGGCATGCCCCGCTCGATGTTGTCCATCCTCGTGTGCAGTACAAGGGCAATGAAGGCATTACACGCCCAACGTCGTTCAATCGTGTTTGTTTTTCAAGGGCCATGATGGTATGCCACGCCCGACATCGTCGGACCGTGTGTATTTTCCAAGGGCGATGATGGCATACCACGACTGACATGGTACAACCGTTTTTGCTGTCCAAGGGATATGATGACATGCCACATCCCAGGTCGTCCAACTTTGTATGCTGTCCAAGGTCATTGATGGCATGACATGCCCAACGTCGTTCGACCATGTGTGTTGTCCAAGGGCGATAAAGGCATGCGACGTCCGATCATATGTATTGTCCAAGGGATATAATCTCATGCCACGCCTGACATCATCCTACTATATGTGATGTCCAAGGGAGATGATGTCTTGCCACGCTCAACGTCGTTCGTCCTTGTGGCAGTCCAAGGGCGATAATGTCATGCCATGTCTTACGTCGTCCATCTGTGCGTGCGGTCCAAAGGCGATGATGACAAGCCACACCTTATGTCATCCGACCTTGTGTACTGTACTAGGGCGATGATGGCATGCCACGCCCGACATCCTACATCCTTGTGTGCAGTCCAATGGCAACGAAGGTATGCTACGCCCGACATCATCTTATCATGTGTCCTGTCCAAGGTCCATGATTGAATTCCACGCCTGACATCGCCCGACCGTATATGCTTACATAGGACGATGATGGCATGCCACGCCTGACATTATTATTCTGTGTGTTTAGTCCAACGGCGTTGGTGGCTTGCTACGCCCAATCTTTTATAGCTCTACTAACTACCCAAGTTAGTTGGTTGGCTGTAGCAAGAGTGTGGAGGTTTGGTTCTACGCACATCAATCCGTGTGAACTCAGTCTGATCGTATGCATTCTAGACACACTAAGCATCATTTAGCGTAGCCAATTTTAAGGTTGTTACACATTACTCACTCCCTTTTCAATGCATAAAACACACAGGCTCTTATAGTATTGGGAGGAACATCCTACTTCTAATTACAATATGGTCATTACACCTTAATTCATTTAGAGATCATCTTGCAAGGCCACACATAGGCAGAATTTAAACAACACTCAAGAACCAATTTAGGGACTCTTACATCAATGCACATAGAGTTGAGTTAATTGAATCAACAAAGATCTTCATTAGTTAGACCTAGTGCCATGAAGGTCATACTCAACCATAACATGCTTAGTGGTGTCCATTGAGGAATGTCCTTCACCTCAACACATTTACATGTATCATGAGTTCACACATAAGCAAAGTACAAGGTCAATTTCCTTTAAAAATTGAGAAATTCTCAACTTTTGAACCGAGACATGCTCAAGTTTTCTTCCTAGTGAAATGTAACTGGTAAGTCACACCAAGCACATCATAACAAATAGGATGAAATTTCACATAATGTCAATTTCTAACATAGTACTCACCTTCACAGCAAGCATATTTTGAGAATAATCACACAAATAATAGGTACACAGATGAACACTTGGCTAAACATGCTTTATATTTTTAAGAATGAGCCTACAATTATGCATTCCAAATCATAAAAGTCATATAGTTTTCAAGAGACACAACATATTTCATTTGAAAGAGACCCAACTTTACATTAATAGGCTAAACATTACACCTCACAAGTGACTTCTATCATGTTTGTTATATTAACTCATGATGTACAATGCACCACTAGCATATCAAGATGCAATTTAACATTAGAAAACATGGATTTTATCAAAAAATTTCTTTCATGCACTTTGGAACCTACATAATATCTTTATGGTAATGTCAATCAATACATTAATAACATATAAGGTCATGCAATTCATACTTTATGCAAAACTCTTATTCTTTCAAAAGCTTACTTAAATTAAACAATTCAAGTTCAAGCTAAAGTAGAAGGTAAACGGTAGAAAATATCTACAACCTTACTACTACATCACCATCCCCCACTTATGGTAAACTCAATGAAGATCAACTTAACCCAAACTTAATAGGATCTTAACTTAGCAACCTTAATTTTCATCATTTAAAAGTTATTACAACATTAGAAGGTATTTACAGTAAGTCAACCACTTAGGGTTTTCATACAATACATAGATACCAAGGTGATACATCATTAGGGGAAGACAACAGGTAGACTTAGTCACAAGGACTTTTCTTTTCTTTCAACATTAATATAAGTTAAATTCTAGGTCAATCAAACTCACATCATCACACTTCAAAGGTAAGAGTGCTACCCTTAAGTCTAAGGAAACATCAATTCCACAACATCAAGGGACTCACAACATAATAAGAAGTTAGAAAAAAAATCTACGACTCATCATCCCATAAGACTCTCATTCTTCATTACAAATAGAAAATATCCTTTTTACATTCATTATCATGTTCATATACATTTTGACAACTTCCAATAATAGAACAATTTAGTTGATTTTTCAAAAATCTACAGTAAATTGTCTTATTATTAAAGTGAGAATGTTTTCAAATTCAAAAAATGCAACATTTAGGCAATTGAGGGAAAAGAATGACAATATGAGATGCAAAACATCATCAGCTCATACTACAAAACCACGCATACTATTATCACACATAAGATCAAGTCTATGTAAAGGACTCCAATCCATTCTAGGTTACTTATCATAGACTACATAGATACAAAGGGAAATATTGAACACTTTTAAGAACATGTTCTTAGGGTAGCATGCTTCTATAGGTAGTCACTAAGCATTTCAAGTTCAATTCATAGCATAAGGCTACTATCATGCAAAACCTTTTGGGAACACACCATTCTAAAGAACTCACTTTATCCTTAATAACTTCAAACATACATTAAATATATCATGACACGTGTTTTTGAACATAACGTGATATTTCACATAGTTTTCATATATAGCCACAATTGACATTACATCATCAAAACATACCAAAATTCACTTTCAGAAATACTCATTTAGACCATAAACCATGAGAAGCATTTAACTCACCTTTTCTCCCTCAAGTATAAAGAACAATATCATCTAAGAAATCATATCGAAAAGACCACCGGAGAAGAAAACATAAGAGAGAGATCTTATAGAGTTAAGTTCTATTGCACGACATAAGAATTATGAAGAAGGGAATCTCTATAGTCCTATAGACTCTCGTACAATTTGATTTGTTTAGACTTACCACCAATGATTAAAGACTCTACAAGACATGACAATATGAGACTTCTTGGACCCTAAACCACCCTTAAAAATCTTGTGCTCTGATACTACGTATTCACACCGGGGGAGCACCCCCCCTAGAAGTAACATGGCGTACTTGACCTCTCAGAGGTCTTACACAAGCCCATAGTTATCATTCATCGCATCAACATAGTAAATTTAGCGGAAAACATAAAACTTATCATAGCACCTCATATGCTAGAAACTTTACATCATATACATAAAAAAATATAAGTAATAATGCATATAAAGACTCTAAGTCTCTTGGCCATCTTAGACTCAACAACATTAGAATACATTAGGGACACAACCCTTAATATCTAATAAAAAGCTAAACAATGTTTAATAGACTTTACAATAACTACACATTAGGACATCCCTGGACTTAAGGATTCTTTTCCTTGATCTTTGGAATAACCTATCAAGCTCTTAACAATTCAAGATATCTTTTAAGAATACATAACCTACACTTTCTGTAAATAGTAGAGAAGAATGACATTACTACAAGAATGCACTAAGTAAGGCAACCATGCAAAAATATGCATTTAAAAGGGACATTTTTCTTGAAAATCATATTTCATGCCTTTTTTTAGTAAATACTTATGAAAACTTTAAAAAATAGCATTTACATCATTTTCATACTTCATAGAAATAGAACCAAAGGCCGAAAATCATAGAAAAGCACATATAGAATTTAAGTCCAATTTGAGGTCACTTTATAGTGAGCTCAATCCCATTAAAAGTAAACTCTTCCTTTTAAATCAATAGTCTCCTAAGTAATCCTTTCGGGATACTTGGTGCAATGTATCACCTGAGGATCACAAGGAAAACCCTACATATCATCTACAAAAGATGACATATACCATCATAGAAGTATGATATAACATAGACATAATTAAGTCAAGACCTTCATTATATAGTCAACAAGATCAACATCATTCATAAAGTCTCATATAATGCACATTTTCATAAGAAGTAGACGAATACGACAACATCATGCAAAAGAAACACATAAATAGTAACATGCATTGCAACACCTTTCTAGAACTTCCTAAGGATCTAATTGTTCAATATCTATATGGGTTCATTACTTCAACCTATCCTAAGTAAAATCTCCCTTAAGTCATTCTAGTTAGGGTCGTAGTCATTAACTTCTATTGTTCATTTTACTTTAAGGAGTCCATAGCCTTAACTGATATAGACCGTGTGATGCTAAACATGAAATCCGGTGTGATAGAACCTCACAACGAAAGTCTATCGGCCAAAGTAGAACCAAATGTGACGTAGCATTGAAGGTAGATCAACTATCTAGTATCCTTGGCAATATAGTTATGGAACTTGGAGGTACATGTGGAAACCTTCTTTTTTATGACCATTTAGGCATTGTAGTTATTCACTTATGGAAATCCTATTTATGCACATTGAGGCATTGTTGTTATCCACCTCATGAGATTTATGGTGACTTGCCATCCTACCATAGGATGGGACACACACTCATATTCAAGTTCAGTCAGTGCTAACCTAAGATCCTTTTATTGAAATCCTTTATTATATTTTTTCTTTATAAAACGTAGGTTTAGGAGAGTCATCTCCTCATATGCTTAACACATAGGTCATAAATGGAAGTTCATCAACCTAAATCATGTAAAGAATCCATTCACATGAACTTAACATATGTAAACCATCATATAGTTTAGGGTACATATGAATACATCCTTCAAGTCCCCTCTCTTGAATATATATTCACACATGTGTGTGTGTATACATATATGTGAGCAAACCCTTCACATAACACATTAAGTCACACAAGTTCATACATTCATATTCATACATATAGAAACCAAAATTAGAACTATCCTATCAAGATGCACATGTGCTATGCATAGGCAAAGTACCATCCCTTTCCCATACTAGTACACATATCAAGTTATCCTACTGAGGAATATATAACATACTTCACATACATCTACTTTATATGCCTAGTAGTAGACATTAGTGAATATGAGAACAACCTTTCATATAGACACCATGACCTATACTACTTGTAACATGCATGTGAATGAGTCTGTGTGTACATTGGTCAACATGATCACAGAATGGCTACAAATAACATATGTAGGCATACACCCTCTTAGACCATATTACAAACAATAGCATAGAAGACTAGTCAACTTCATATTACACCTAGGACTCCTAACTTGTGTTATTCATGCATTCACATGCGGGTACATAGGTAAGGAATTATTAACTATTTAAATCATTAATGGAAGCACCTATAATTCACCCTAACATGGATATATACATTCTTATACAATAGCCATACACCCTAGATTACAACTAAAATAGGAAAGTAGGCATAATTTTTTAATAGTATCATCCTAAGCACATGTTGATATATTCATCAATATGCCTTCAAGTCCATGATCAACACATGTACATATTAACAATAAAGTAAACACTGTCACCATAAATTGACCATACAACACAATCCATACAAGGCTTCATCAACATTACTATGATATAGGAAGTAGAGAGAAAGAGTAGACCTTACCAATTCATCAACCCTTTTGACCAACATTGATCAATACACCCTTTCATCAACAATTCATATATAGGGAAGTAGCTCAATGTACTTCAATCATAAAAGAAACCATATACAAGTCGCTACTAGATCATACTATAACATAATACAAGGCATCTCACATGTACTAGGAAGTAGAAGAACATAGACCATTAGCCAATTTCATTTTATATGGATTTTATATCACATTTCTTGAATCATATAACTCTAAGGAAGTTGATAATACTACACTTAGTCAACAATGAAAACATGCTTAAGCACTTCAAGATCAAGATACCATGTAGGCATTTAACTCTCAATTAAATGTAAAGTAGTGAAAATAGGCCATCTTAAAATTTTACCAAATATTGATCATGAATCATATTTTACCAATAAATTATATGCTAGTCAGTGGCTAATGAAATCATTGTTTCGATGAGACACTACTACAATTGTCAATAAATTCGAACCAAGCCTTGTTTATTTTTATAATACAAGATTTATATCCAAAACTCAACCATAATATTGTCCTAAAACATTAGCAACAAGAACCACAACATAATTGAGTTCAACATTTAATCATAAAAAGGGCCATGTTACAGAGAATTCCTAGAATTCTAAGCTAGGCATGTTCACCTGTTCATACATGGATCCGTCATCATAAAATCATGATCAAGTCATGTAAATAACATTATATATAGCCACTTAAACGTAATAGAATCATAATTCAATCGATAACACATAAGATCATAGAGCCATACATAGGCTAAAATCGAGTTTGTGAAAGAGCATGGGTTCATCATGCATTAGGATTGAAAATCATGTCAAAATTGTAGATAATCATCAGTACTTTTATATTATGATTTTGAAATCAATTTAAGAAAGAACCCATGGCTAGAATGAAGAAGAAGCACTTGATAATATTTTTCTCTTTGAAACATATGAGATTAACTCTATAGATTGAAGGATAACAAGAGATGAAGAATCACCATAACATTATCTAGTTGAAATACTATAAAACTTGATGATTCATATATATAAAACTCAGATCCAAGATGTTATGGAGCTTCACAAACAATGGAGGTTTGAAGGGAAATATTTTTGGAGGGAAAGGCTTCAATCGTATGAGAGGATTCTAGAATAGGGTGATCACGTTTTTTATGACTTATATACACCCAAAAATAGATAAATAAAACTTTTAGGGTTAGTTTAGGACATGGGTTAAATTTCCCATTCACCTATTTAGAAAAACAGACGTATAGAGTAAGTTGTAGGCCACTATCGACGGAGGCACCTACGCGGCTTTGGTCAGTAAACGGACCGTGCCTAGGCTTCAATTGATTGGTACTTAACCAATGATTTGCTTGATACCTTCCCAAGGTAATTTACAGTCGACGATACCTTACCAACAGTCCAGTTGTTTACAAACGAGCAATATTTTGGTCCGTCGATTGACACTACGAGGGCAGTGTCTCGACCTGCCTTGGGGCCTTCTTGTGGGGCCTTTTGCGGTGCTCTTTAGAGGTTGTACCCAGATGTTTCAATGTTGAATACAAACCTTAATAATTTTTTTACCTTCCACATAATTTTAACTCAAAACAAAAACCTGCAACTCATCTAAACAAGCAAAACCCCATCAAGAAACACGTTGAGCGTCCTAAGGGCTATTCTTTCGAATGCCTTGGACATTCTTGGTCGTTTGACCTCCAAAATTCTAGAAATTTAAATTAGGACCATTAAATATCATTATGAATCATTTAAATACTTCATAATCTCATGAAACACAAGTAGGATCATGCATAGACACATGAGGTACATAGGTGACTAGTCGTTGAGCGTTTTGGTTGTCCCTTGACGTTCAACTTCCAAATGAGTTCAAACTTTACACACTGACTATAAACCATATTATAAGACATTTTGTTACCTTATAACCTTAAGACAAACATATTAGTCTCTAGACACCGTATCTTATTTTGGGGTCTTACATTGCAAATTACAGTGAACTCCCTAAGCATTTTTGCAGTAAATCAATTTGAACATTTACAATGAATCATTTAAAGCATTCATAATGTATTAAACTTTAGAAATTAAAATGAACTATCCTATTCTAAATGACTGAAATTCCAAGGCAAAGTGGAATATAAAGTGAAATCAATTTCCGTAAGAGTTTCCTTACCTTGGGATTATCCTAAGACTCACTAAGGTAAGACATGAAGGAAGTATGCATATGCCTCCTTCAATACACCAAATCAATCCTCAAGAAAATCCCTTTTGGCATACTCAACACGGGAGAAACAAGCCCCTCAATCAATGTCAAGACATTAAAAGACACCCAACAAACCACCAAAGTCTTCCCTTCCGGAATGCCTACTCAGTACATTGAGTAGACAGCATCCGATACCACCACCTACACTAAGTAGTACACTCTTTTAGAAGGTTTGGCACCAAATATCCCCCTTTTGGAAGGTCAGACCTAGTATAATGAGTAGATAGCGTCCCATACCACCATCAACCCTAAGTAGTACGTTTTTTTAGAAGACTTAGTTCAATCAATTCTTTTGTGGCAATTAGTTTAATTGACATAGACCATGCGAGCTAGACATGGAATCCCGATATTTACCCCTATAGGATGAGGGATTCTCACTTTCCTAGAATTTGGTAGTTCTCTTAGAATTTACATGGATTTCCCAATAGCTACACCTATGTGGGCGCATAGTTAAGGTGTAAGGATATTGCTACTAAGTAACTCATCCTATAATGATGAGGAGTACTCATCTCAAGCGGTACATTTGAATACAACATCTCAACTAAAGAAGTGTAACCCACCTCTCCTTCATATCCTCTTTGTGCTAGGAATAACTTCCCATGGATTCTTAACATTATAGACTATAGGTAAAGGATAACTAGTGAACACCACATGTCAACTCACGAAGGGCATTCATCCTCAAACCTATCTTATAAGGCTCATGGGATGTAGTGGGGTTTCTACTAAGCCCTTCATCTCAACTCACGAAGATTGTTGACCCCGAAATTCCCCTTTAGGACTTAACTCTGCTTCATTCATTTATTCTAATGTGAGTGTGTGTGTGCATGTGACCACACCTTACACATAAGCTTCAATTCATTTACATTTAACTTCTATAAATGCTTATACCTTAATTCATCACATCACACACTTTTCATGCTTCATATAATCATATAAGTCCTTTATAAATAATCCTTAACATACTCCATAACAAGTGTCATAAACAATTAATAAGGATAACTTCATTCAAGCATACACTCTAGTCGACTCCAAATAATAGCCTCATAAGACACATTTAACAAGAATAACCTTATCATCATCTTTCTTAACATAACCAGACTTCATGTCCTCATTTACGATAATCTAGTAACTTCACAATCATACAATTCACGTAAATATCGCCACCAAGAAGGTGGACCATACCACTCAATAGCATTTAGAAATTGAAGATGAATAACATAACCAACTTACCCTTTAATCCCTGATTTCATCACCTATACAATTTTATCAACATTTAATTATAACATAGACCTTAGAAAAATAGCTAAATAAAAATAACAACACAAGAAAACCAAAGTTCATTCTCTACACAAACATACCCATTTAACCCATTTCTTAAGCCAACATTTGATAAAAATCTTTATCACGATTTCAATGAATTTTAAACCTTAATATCATCATCTAACATTATAAATACCATAATTAAGTCATGAGAAACGTTTTCATTCAAGACCCATATTTAGAGTTGAAGATAGTAGAAACAAGGGTTGAAAACACATTTGGAAATTCATTAGAAGGGACTCCTTGAATTGAAGAGAGTTCAAGAATGGATACAATACCTCAATGAGAAGGAAACCCATTAATTTTTGTAAAAATACACGTCCAAACCAGCCCTCCTTGCCTTCATTGAGTCTTAGCTCCAATGGTGACTTTGAGAGAGTTTTCTTTAGGAGGGAGTTTGAATATTTGAAGTGATGGATGTAATCTGGCTCTAGGACTTAAAACTAACCTAATATAACTTAAAATCCTAAAAATATTACCCTAGCATCATAAAATACTTGGTGTGAATTTACAAAACAGCCTAAGACTTAACAAGCAAAGGGTAGAATTTTGAGTAGTCACCATCGACGTACAAACAAATGGTCTGTTTGTCAGTGGACGGATCTTTGGTGGGGTTTTAGTGGGTCGGAACTGCAACAGACTAACCTGCAGGCTTTCTTGTTCAAACGACGTACCAAGTCGACGGGCCGTCTCCTGGTCAACTGGCCATCGATATGCTCGTTGATTGGACATTACCTTGGAAGTGTTTGTCCAAGTCTTGGACCCTTCATCTAGGGCTTTTTGTGAGTCCTAGGTGAGGTTTTTCCCATTCGTTAGGCCCGTAGACCAAGTGATATAGGTCTTAGGAACACCTCACATCAGTTCAAGCAAAACGGACATATAAAACTCACTCAAACACAACAAAATGCAAGAACACTTTCTAAGGCACACCTTCAAAAACTCATCGACGTTCTTGGACATTGTACCTCCAAACTAAACAAAACTTTACACACTGCCTAAGAAAATTAATATATTTCATTTTAAAAAAACTTAACTCAATAAACACTCACAAGGCTGAGTTCATCTTAGTTCATTTTGGGGCGTTACATTCTTCCCCAATTAGAATAAAATTCTTCCTCGAATGAAACTAAAAGTTGAAGAACAAAAAAGTGTCACTTAGAATTACATAACACTTAAGAATCAAGACTCAATCACTCAAAATCAAAGAATCAACTATAAGGGAGCATCATTTCACACTTTCAAACACTTTGCTACATAAGCACTTTTAGCAAAACTTTACAAATTTCAAAACTCACCCTTAACCTTCTACTATGGAAGAACTACCTTATCCATTATTAAAAATTATCATATACAACACTTTTGTACACATTAAAACTTCAATTCAAGACAAACAAATTATTTTTTTAAAAAAAAGTTTTTACATTGAGGTTCACAGTGCTCACCGTTAAACATACCAATTTTTTTAAAAAATCCATTCCTTAAGCTATTCATCAAGATGATAGGATCATATGAACTATAAAACCACATAAACTCATTTCATATAATAAAAAAATAATTATCAAGAGTTAAGACTTACCAAAACCATCAAATCTGGATTAGTTATCCTTCTTAGCTTTCATCCCATAGGAAGGGTTCTTCTTTGGAGCATTAGGATCTTGGGAAGCTTGATTGACATATTTCCCTCTTGCTTTGATTATAGGTCAATCCCTCATCTACCATCCCTTATTATCACATGCAAACTAATTGTCCACTCCGACAAGACACCTACCCAAATGTTTCTTCCCACAAGTAGGGAACCTAGTCCTCTAAAAAAAACGGCCACAACCTTAAAAGTTTTAATTTGGACCCATATAATTGTTTCCCATGGAAGAATCTTGGTGATGAAACCTCTTTTTAGGATTTTGGTGACTAAAATCATCCTACCTAGGCTTCTTACCCTCTTGCCTTATCTCACTAATTTTGGACTCCTCAATTTTTTGTGCATTAATCATGAGCCTTGAGATATCCATGTATTTAAAAAGCATTGCCATACGACACTCTTTCTCCACTAATCTAGTCACTGCCATTACAAATCTGTTCTTCCTAGCCCTAAAGTTTTCTACCATTCTTGGGGCATACTTTGAGAGTTTGGGGAATTCGAGAGAGTACTGTTTCATACTCATTCCACCTTGACGATAAAATAATGAATTCAACTATCTTCTTCTCCCTCCACTATAGGGGAAAGAACCTATCTAGGAAAGCATCTTTGAATTCCTCCCAATCAACTGGACCTTTGTATAAGTGTCTCTCAACTCTCCATTGCTCGAACCACACTTGAGACACATCTTTTAGTTCATAAGCGACTAACTCCAATTTCCTTATAGGGTCACAACCATAAAATCTACCACTTTTAAAACCTCATCTATGAAACCCTGTGGATCTTCATACACTTTAGTGCCATGAAATGTAGGAGGGTTCCTGATGAAATCCCAAATTCTAGAAGCGGGAGTACTAGCTTTAGGTTGTCGCCTATATCTTTGATTAGCTCGGCAAACAAAATGATTGTTGATGACATGAGCTTGACCCGTGATGAAATTGTTCAAGTTCATTAGGGAAGCCCTCAACTCCGCATTACTCATATATCCTTCATCAAAAGGAGCTTGAGGCATAGCAGGCACTTGATGCTCTTGGGGTTCCGGAGGAACTTGAGGATTTTGAAGAGGAACCTCCTTATTCTCTTCATCTAGACCAATAATAGGATTTTGGTCAAAATAGGGATGGATCCTCTAATTAGCTACACCTCTCTCATCCCTTCTAGTGATTGATCTCCTCGTATTCATGACCTATAAAAATAAATAGAAGAGGTTTAGAAAAGACAATTTTTTTGACCTAACTCTAATGTACGACATTAGGATAAAGAAGAAAGTGAAACTTCAATCATCCTATAGGCACTTGTCCATGGATGTGTCGGGACTCACACCAATGACCAATATACTTGTAGATGTGGATTGTGAGACTTTAAGAACCTAATATATTTCCCATAACCTTATACTATGATATAAAGTATGTCACGACCTGAAAACACCCCCTAGAAGTTATTGAGAGACCTCGTTTCCTGATCGGACATACATGACCCTTTGTGGTCTTGTACAAGCCCTTAACTATCGTTCATTACAAAAAACATGAATAGGTACTGCGGACTAAAAACTTTTAAAGATAATTAACATAATAAGGAATTCTTTCATAAATACGTAGAGAATCTCATCGTCACAAGCCAACATAAGAAACGACATGATAAACATAAGGACACAGACCTTTACATTAATATAAAATACATAATAAGTATTTAACTAGAAAATTAAGAAAAGGACTATGCCCTCGAATATATGAGGACATACTTTGTCTTTAGAGGAACTTTCCCAAGCTTCACTTTCAAATCTTCAAAAGCTTCAAACCTATACTTATGGTGTAGAAAAGTATGGGGTTAATACAAATAATTTTCTAAGTATGGAATATGTAAAAACATGCGAAAAGGGACATCTTAGTAAAATAACATTTCATTCCAATTAAGTAAAACATTCATGAATATAAAGGTAAAACATCATAGGAACCATAATTTAACACTTAGATAAGTGTTTCCATAATTTTAAACCAAAAGATACCATTTACAGTAGAATTCCTAAACTTACAGTGAACTCAACTTGCCAATTACAGTGAAGTCCCGAAGGACTTACATCAAATCCATTTGAACATGTACAATGAATCATTTAAAGCATTCACGATGTATTCAACTTGAACACTTTTAATGAACTATCTTATTCTAAATGAGTGAACTTCCAAGGCCAAGCTAAAGTAAAATTGAACTCATATTCTTTAAGAGTTTCCCTACCTCGGGATTATCATAAGACTTACTAAGGTAAGAGATGAAAGAAGTATGCATATGACTCCTTTAATACACACCAAAGCAACCTTCACGACTACCCCTTTGGCTTACTAAACTCGGGAGAAACAAGCCACTCAATCATTGGCAAGACATTAGAAGACATAAAAGAAAACACCAAAGTCATCACTTTTGTAATGACTACTCAGTTCAATGAGTAGATAGCGTCCCATACTACCACCTACCCTAAGTGGTATATTTTTTTAGAAGGTTTGGCACAAAATCTTCCCTTTCGGAAGGTCCTAGCTAGTGCAGTGAGTAGATAGCGTTCCATTTGACCAGCAAGGGCAATGAGGTACGCCACGACCGACGTCGTCCGACCGTGTCTACTATCCAAGGAAAATGTTGGCATTCCATGCCCGATGTGGTCTGGCTATATGTACTATTGAAGAACAATGATGTCATGCCTCACATGACATCGTTCGTTCATATGTGTAGTCCAAAGTGATGATGGCATGCCACACTTATCTTTGTCTGACTGTATGTATAGTCCAAGGTCGATAACGGCATGCCACGCCCGACATCATTCAATCATATGTAAACATGCGATGCCTGACATCGTCCGTCCGTGTGTTAAGTCTAAGGGTGATGTTGCATGCCAACCCAGACTTCATTTGACTGTGTGTGCTCTACAATGGTGATGATTACATACCATTCCCGACGTCGTCCGAGCGTGTCAGCTTTCTAAGGGACATGATGGAATGAAACGTGCGACATCGTCCAACCGAGTTTGCTATCAAAGGGTGATGATGGCATACCACGCCCGACGTTGGCCAACCGTGTGTTTTGCCTAAGGGAGATGATGGCATGCCACGCCTGATGTGATTTGACTGCGGTTGCTATCCAAGGGCCATTATGGCATTCCACGCCTAACATCGTCGTACGTCGTTTGATGTCCAAGGGCTATGATGGCATGCCACACCCTACGTCATCTGACCGTTTATGTTGTCCTAAACAAACGGTGGTATGCCACGAATGACGTCGTCTGACCGTGTGTGTTATCCAAGGGTTACGCTGGCATGCCACGCCCAACTTTGTTCAACCTTGTATGCTTTCCAACGACGATGATGGCATGCCACGCGCGATGTAGTCCGACCGTGTGTGCTGTCGAAGGGCGATGATGGCATGCCACGTCCGACTGTGTGTGTGGTCCAAAGTACAAGATGTCATGCCTCACCCGACGTAGTCCAACTGTGTGTGCAGTCTGAGCGCCATGATGGATTGCCACGCTTTAGGTCGTCCGACCATGTGTGCTATCCTATTGACATAATGGCATGCCACGCTCGACATCTTTCGATCGTGTGTACTATCCAAGGGCCATAACTGCATTTAACGCCCGACATCGTTTGATCGTATATTCTCTTCAATGATGATCGCATGTCATGACCGACATCGTTTGACCTTTGTGCACTCTGAAAGCGATGAAGGCTTGCCATGCCTGACAACGTGTAACGAGTGGAGTCTATACCTCTCACAGGTTGCAGACTAGCCTATGTACGTCATCATTACATCATCTACGTTAATTTTAGCGGAAAATTTGAGATTTTTGTGTACTTTGACTTCATAGTGAGAAAATATGAAATCACATAACAGAATATACATAAAATCATGAGAATTCACAACAACCATCTATTATTAAGATACTGAAATGAAAGATATAGTCAATATCTCTAAAAAAATATCGAGTTACCAAAATGGCACCAATACAATATCTGAAAATAACTGGGAAAGAAACATTAGTGCAACATACTCCACTAGCTAATGTCTACGTCTAATGCTAGAATAAAATAGTAAGCATCCTCAAAATCATGAGGGACTACAAAAAACGTATGAAAGATCCACATCCGGTTATCTTCAGCTTTGATTCGTAAGTTCTAGCGTCCATCTGCACCTGCACCTAAAAGTAGAGATTTGTATGGGATTAGTACACACATGAACTATGTATGGGTATATACAAGAACACACCAAGGACATGCATGATTTAGAAGAGCTCTCTCCTAACTATATGAATTATGAAAATTCAAGTCATTAGACTTGCCAAAATCTGATTAATAAAGTCATGCGATGAGATTAACATGCATTATTATACATATCATTTTTCAAACAACACATAACATATTGCACATATCATATCACATAGTTCATATAATTCCTTCATATGCCATGAGACCTTGGAATTATGGACTTGACATTAGGACTTCTCAAAATGAGGGCTCAACATATGGGACCTCAACTAAGGATCCTTCTTTAGTAAACATAGAGTTTGCTTCATTAATTCATACATACTTCATTTTGATTCGTTCGTAAGCTAGTGGAAACACAAACCATACCTAGGATATAGTTTAAGACTTTCATCGGGTTCACTGTGCAATGACCAAGAATGACCTAGTGTCATTACTTAAGTCTACCTCACCTCTTGGTCATCCTATCCTAACACCTTTAGTATCGTTCATTTCATTATGTGCATTATTTGAGGTTGGCCTCATTCTCTCTTTGGGAACTTTAACCTTAAACTGACATAGATCATGAGAGCATCATGAAATCTAGTGTTTAACCCCACACCGAAAAGAGGTGCAATCACCTGCCAAAGTGAACCAAAACATGCTAGCATATATAGGGAGTCGAACCCTGATAGAACTCTATAATGGAAGTATAGGTTCAAAGACTAGGAGTTATAAAGAGACGCATAACCGTCTTGATGGATAGTCTTAGCTCATGAGAATTGCACGAACCTCTACATTTCGGAAAGAAGGAATAATAATTCATAGCTAGCTTATCGGTGCTTAGTATAAAGTTCCATTACATTCATATCATACATCATAGAAGTTGGCTTTTACCATGAGGGCATCACAACTCATTAGAAAATTTCTCATCTCATCATTAGAATTAAGTATGCATTAACTTCAATAATTTCATTAGAGTATTCGTAGAGACTGGTCTCTTTATTAACTTTACACTCTTATAGGTGAGTACATCCTTGTATAATTTACTTAGGCTCATTTGAGATTCCTCTCACCTTTCTCTTTAGACTCTTATCATGTTGTCACCACATTCTTTAACTTTAGCACAATAACTCTTCATAATTACTCACCGCTTTACATGAATGTTCTTTTCATCATATGCCAATGCACTTGTCCTTTTAATGTGTTTCACACTCCTACTTAATCCTTCTGGCTGTCATAATTCCTCACATAACATCTTAGGTTAATTTTTTTCATAATCTATGCTGGACTTATGAGTCCACATACACAAGCCATGAGGCTTCTTTCATAGTTTATTTCAGCCATTCATATTGCCCAAGATTATGTAGTACAAGACTTATGCATCTTGTAAGTATGTAAAGGTCTCAATTTGATTCCTATAAGCAACATTAATTAAGTATTTAATTACGTAAGACGTATGTGTCAATACGGAATTGGGCAAGGGAACCCTATTTCAAATTCCTTGAATAACACATAGTTAATTTTCTTTATACTTTTGGTTATCATAAACAATTTGTCTAGGGAATTCGAGATCAATTCCCCACACCTACACTTTCATTATCTTTTCTTTGATTTTTTTCCTTAAACAATTCGTACTGGGGGACCCATGATTGAACCCCCATGCCCACGTTCTTTTCTTTTTCCTCTATTTACTTGATTCATTCGTTTAGATTTAGAGGGTTTGTGATCGAACCCCCACAACCACATCTTATTTTGATTGCGTTTTGTCCTTACCTCCCCATTCTGCTAAGAGGCTGTGAGTTCGAATCCCACATACCTCATTTTTTAATTATTTGTTTATATCATTTTTCTTCTCTCTCCTTCATCCATCAAAGAGGTTGTGGTTTCGAACCCCACACTCCTCACTTCATTTTCTTTCATTTTTCCTTTATTTTTCACTTAAACTTTACCCCCTTTCGAATCACCCTAATTACATTTTATTTTTCTATTTTTATAACATGTATAGGTTTAGGAGTTGGGTTCAATCCCCACTGACCTCAACCATTAAAAATATTTTTTTGAACGTAATTTCTTTTTAGTATGCTACCAAAAAAAGTTCCATAATGCTGAAAATATCACCCTCTTTGCCGTCAATTTTTTTCAACTCTTAAATGTTAGATTTAGGATAAATTTTCGTTTAAGGTCTAGTGCATATTTATGTAAGTTTTCATGTTTACTTTTGAGAATTTAATGACATTTTTGCATTACATTTTCTCACCCTCTTTCACGTTAAACATTAAGACATTTTGAGTAGTTTTTAGGGAGATCTTTGGGGGCATTTTCAAGATCACTTTCAATACAGAATTTTCATTTAATTCAGCAACCTTGAACTTATATGAACATCACATTTTTAACATATTCATACACGTAAAATACAACAATTTAATCATGCAAAATTTCATGTTGTTAGCCGAGACCAAGTCACAGTACACACGTGCACTAAAAAGTGAACATATGACACATTTTCGGCAAAATTTGATCCTTTCCTATATAATTCCGAAACACATTTAAACACGTAATCGCAACCATCCCTAAAATCATTTACAAGAAGTCATACCAACCTAAGATTATAGGAATCTAGTGTTAGGGACATGCAACGGGGAACAACCCTAGTTTTCGAGTAGATTCATTTGTGCCTCAAGTGTCTCTTTGGTAGGGGACCAAGAGGGATGAAAACCCATACCTGAAGTTTTTCAAAAGTGATTCAACATTCTGCATATTTCCCACTAAGCCAACGCCTCACCACCGAAACTGGTTTTTACTTTTCGTTTTTAAGCTTGTTTGAGTGTTGCAGTTGTGGATGAACTTTATGTTTTCCTTTTTGGTTCTCTTGTTTTACAGAGAGTTGAGCGTGAATGTGAGAGAGAGATGGTGAGAAACGTGTGGTTGTGTTAGCTTAGATTAGGAGATTAGGGAGTGGCTTAGTCAAATTAGGATTAATTATTTTAATTAATAATTAAAAATCTGATTTTTCCATTTTCTTAAATAGGAATTTAAATATTAATTAATCAAATTAGTTCACAAAATAAAATAATCAAATTAAATCATTGCTCAAACCTAGGTTCGACCTTGGGTGGAGCAAGATTTCACTCAAAGGGCCGACTTCCTCCCTTTCTAACCAAATTTCCTCCTTCGCCATATTAATTAAATAATTCATTAAATATTTAGGGTAATTACAATACTACCGTTATACTGGAAAAGACCTTTATGCCCCTAGACCCTCCAAACATAAGATCATCCTTTTTTAAGTCCGATTAAGAGTCATCCAGGTAGATCTTCATATTCGGGTGCGCTATATGGCTGGAATCAGCCTTACCTAGGTCAACTAACTCACCAAGTTTGTTGGATTGGTTGATTCAAGGGTTCTGAGTTCTTATTCCCTGCGCATCAATCCGTGTTAACCTGGTCTAATCGTAGGCATTCTAGACACGTTAAGCATTACTTAGCATAGCCTTTTTTATGGCTGTTACACAACTTCCAACTGTTTGTGCTACCTTAGGGCCATGATTGCATGCCTTGCCCGATATTGTCCGATCGTGTGTTCTTTCCAAGTGCAATGAATGCATACCACACTAGACTTCCTCTATCCGTGTGCAAAGTCCAAGGGCGATGATGGAGATTCACGCCCAACGCATTTCGACCATGGGTGTTATCCAAGAGATATGATGACATGCCACGCGATGACGTCGTCCGACAGTGTGTTTTTTCTAAGGGCTATGATTGCATGCCACACTCGACATTTTTGACCGTGTGCATTGTACAAGGTCTACGCAGGCATGCCACGTCCGACGTAATCCGATTGTGTGTTTTGTCTAACAACCATGATGGAATTCCACACCTGACGTCGTTTGACTGTGTGCATTGTCCTAGCTCAATGATCAACATGCCACACCCGACATTGTCCGATCGTGTGTGTTGTCGAAAGGAGATTATCAAATGCCACACTTGATGTTTTTCGAGAATGTGTGTTGTCCTAGAGCAATGATGGCTTGCAATGCCCCACGTCATTTGACTGTATGTGCTGTCCAAGGGCGATGATGGCATGCCACGCCCGATGTTGTCCGTCTATGTGTGCAGTCCATGGGCGATTATATCATGCCATGCCTGAGGTCGTCCGACTGTGTGTGTAGTCCGAGCGAGATGATGGCATGCCACTCCTGACGTCGTCTAACCGTGTGTGATATCCTAAATCTATGATATCATGCCACGCCCAACTTTGTCCTACCATGTGTGTTGTCCAAGGGCGATGATGGAATTCGATGCTCGACTTCATTCGTCGGTGTGTGTCATCCAAGGACGATGATGGCATGCCAAGTCCTACGTCTTCCGACGGTGTCTGTTGTTCAAGTTCTATGACGACATGCCACACCCAATGTTGTCCTACCGGGTGTGGTATCCAAGGGATATTATGGCATGCTACGCCCGACGTGGTTGTCACGTCTGGGGAGCACCCTATTGAGTCAGCATGGCGAACTTTACCTTTGTGAGGTATTATACAAGACCATAGTTATAATTGATCGCATTCTCCTAGGAAATTTAGTGGAAAATTTAAAACATTTCATAGCAAATCATATGCTTGAAACTTCACTTCATATATATACAAAATATATTATTACGTACTTACACTTTAAGTCTCTTTTCATCTTAGACTCAACAACATCAGAGTACATTAGGGACACGAACTTTAATACCTAATGCATAACTATACTACATTTAAATACTATACAGTAAACATATGACATTAGGAATCCTTGGACTTAAGGATACCCTTCCTTGAGCCTGTGAATGGTCTATCAACCTCTTCACAATGTAAGACATTCTTTAAGAATCCATAATCTAAACTTTGTGTAAAAAGTAGAGAAGAATGGGATTAGTACAAGAATGCACTAACTATGGCAACCATGCAAAAACATGCATATAAAAGGGACATTTTCTTGAAATCATACATCATGCGTTTTTTAGTAAATCTTTATAAAACCTTTATACAATAAACTTTATACCATTTGTCATACATCATATAGATATATTCAAGTACCAAAAATCATATAAGATCACATATATAATTTAAGGCGTTTTGAATGGCACAAGTAGGTTTGACCTTTTGAGAACCACCTCCTTTCTCAAATTTCACCTTAGCACTCTTAGGTTCCTCTTGAGTGTGAGCCCTCTTCTTAAACCTAGTTTTCTCTTGATCATTAGCACCACTCCTTTTCAAACTTCTAGCCATCTTCCTAAGTTTAGACTCTTTAATTGATTGTGCATACACCATGAGTCTAGATGGGGTGATATCATCATGCAACATAGAAATACATCATTCCTTCGTCACTAAGTCGGCTACCCCCATCACAAAATAACTCATTTTATATCTTGGATTAGACACAAGATAAGGGCAATACCTAGAAAAATTTGAGAATTTCAAAGAGTACTCCCAGTCACATTACTAAGATCTATTTCCTTCTTTAAAGTGACCATTCTTTTCTATTATTCATTACCTCCCAAGTAACCCTCTAGTGATACTTGGTGCAATGCATCACCTTAAGGTAACAAGGAATGCTTACATACAACATACATAACCCAACATATGTCATAATATAGGCATAATACATTATAAATCACATTTCAGTCAAGGTCATAGGAAATTACAGTGAGCTACATCAATATGCAAATATTTTTACTTCACTTCACAAAGTCATTACAAGACCTTCATCATATGGTCATTAAGATCAACATTATGCATATATATACCAAGACCACTTCATATAGGCTCATACAATGCATTTCAACACAACATGTTGAAAAATACTACAAAGTCATGCATAAGGACATAAGCATTATTATACAAATTAGGTCACCTCTCTAAGACTTCCTGAGGAGATACTTATGCAATGCCTAGATGGGTTCATTACTTCCACCAATACTATGTTACCTTCATTAATTCAGCCTACTTAAGATCCTAGTGATATACTTCCATTGTCCATTTTAATTTAGGGAAACTATATCCTTTACCGACACTAAGACCATGGGTGCTAAACATGAAATTTGGTGTTGTAAAGCCTTACACCAATGGAAGGTGTTCCACTTAGAAAAAGTAGAACCTTAGCATACATCCGATAATCTTAAGTGAATTCACTTTATAGATTTTATGTGGTAAGCATAGTTTATGGAACTAAGAGATAGGTATGATCCCTCTACATGCTATTTGAAAATTGGGGCCTCCTCTCATGAGAAAACATGGGTAAACCTTCCTCAAATTGAAGTCACCACCTCATGTGGATCCATAGGTTAGTATTACTCTAAGAGAAGTCAACACTGTATAAGCAACAAATTGTGAATCTTCATCTAAGGAATGTTAACAACTCTCATTGGCAAGTTCACTTAGTTCTAATCTAAGTTCTGTTTATTTAATAGCCTTTATTAACATGTACCGTAGAGCATAGGCTTGGGATATTTGTTCCTTATATGATTATAGCATATTCAAGCAGCAATATAATTTTAGAGTATTCATGGGCAAACCTCTCAAGGACCCTCTATTTACTAGATCATCATTCACAAGTGTGTTACTTGTATGTGAGAAACCATTCACATAACACAGAAATGTCACACATGTTCATATATCAATACATAAGTCTATAGGTATAACTATATGAGCAATCCTGTCATATAAACACATTAAGACAGTATGCACATTTATACTTCATCATCTCATATACTTAACATCATAGCATGTAAATCATATTCAAAACATTCCCATACACTCGTTTTCACGTATATAGAAACCAAACCTAGGAACTAACCTATCAAGGTATACATGTGCAATACAAACACAAATTCCCATACCCTTACCCATACTAGTACACATGTCAAGTCATACTAGTTAAGTAAACACATATCAGATACTTTTATAGACTGAAGCTTAACATTCATAGTAGTAGACACTAGTGAATTTGCGAATTACCTTTCATTTAGACACCACGACCTATACTACTTGTAAGCATGCATGTAAAGTGAGGGTGTGATCACATTGGTCAATATGATCACATAATGGCTAGCAATAACATATAGAAGTAGGCACCCTCATAGGATCACAATACACATTCATGTTTAGACCATACAACACACAATAGGATAGAAGACAAGTAAACTTCATATTACACTTAAGACTCAAAACTTTTGCTATTCATGCATTCACATAGGGGTACATAGGTAACGAATCCTTTAACCATTTTAAATCATCAATGCAGCACCTACATTTTACCCTAGCATCGATACACACTTGCTTATACAATAGCCAAAAAACCTAGATTACAACTAGTATAGGAATGTAGGAATAAGCTTCACATAGTATGATCATCACTACCATACACTCCTATATTCATCAATTTTCCTTTAAAACCATAATCCATATGTATAGAATGACAATAATGTAAAGTGGACCATAGCACACAATGCCATACAAAGCAACATCAATCACAATAATATAGAAAAGTAGAGAGGAAGAGCCATTCTTACAAATTTATCAATCTTTGATCATTATTGATTAATACCCCCTTTTCATCATAATTAAATCATAGTTCAGTAGCAATATGTACTTAAATCCTAAATAAAACCATGTACAAGTCATTACAAGATCATGATACATCTAGTTCACTATTTCACATATATGGTAAAAAGTAGAGAGTTATAGATCGTCAAGTAACTTCCCTAGTTTTGATCATCAATCGTCATGTATAAATAATATTCATTTGGGGGAGTATCTAAAGAGATAGAAACCACAACTTAGTCATGCTTTATTCATCTTGGGACATAGATCACAACATATACATTACTCTATCATTGTATATATGCTAGGAAGACATAAATAGATCTTTACCTGTTCAATTATTAAGTTTCATAATGAATCAATTGTACTTAATGATCATCATATTACACATATAGTCAGTATCTAAGGCAATTCACCAAATTAAATCACATAACAACCATCCTAACGCCAAGATCACAAGTTACTACTTGATAGCTTTGAAGCACCTAGATCGATTAATAATAAGTCGTCTACATTTTTATCATACCATATTGATACTCACAAATAAACAAATTTGTTAATCTAAGGCAGTATAAAAAAGAACCACAACATAATCGATTTCAATTATTATTCATTAAAAGGTCCATATTACAGTGATCACCTAAAGGCATATATTCATGCTCAAATCTTCATATTGTCACACCCAGAGCACATATCCCAGACGATACAGGTGTCGTCCTCCTCTAAGAGGACTCAGTCAAGCCCTTAGCATTCACCATAACATGTCATGATTAAAAATTACGGAAAAATTTAAACTTTTACATTTTACTTAAAGTATACTTTAGACTTCGTACTTATCATTCATATATTATATGATATTCTTATAAATTGTCTAACATATATAAAACCATCTAAAGTGTGCAAATCTCGACTTAGCCTACACATAGTGAATTTGCTATATAGGACTTTCTACAAAAGAAGCCAAAGAAACATGATGGAAATAGGATATTCCTTATATATACTAAAGTGTTCATAAGCTTGAAAATAAGTGATAGCGTCCCAAACATGAGGATCTACCAGGACTTAGACAAAGAGTTCCAAGCTTTTTCAAATCGACCTCTTCAAACTTCAATGTCAGGAACCTACAGTTGTAGTAATATAAAATAATGGGGTTAGTACGCCACGTGTATTATGTATGGGTTATATGCACATAACACATAAGGACATGCATGAAAAAGGATCATTTATCATTTCGTTAGAGAACATGCTAAGTCATGTGAATGTCTTTAATGCACATAGGTAGAAAATATGCAAGTCAAGGATTCCATCAACATAAAGCATGATCATAGTTAAAGACATATTATCATAGTCATGTTAACTTTTCATATTCAACAGATCATATAACATACCATACAAAACACTTACCAATAATCCCATTCCCAACCTACAAGTGCAATGGTCATGTGAAGCCCCATAACCCCACACATCCATGTAGATAAGATAGGAGACCATAGGTAACATTTTTCTTCATATAATTTGTACCATAATTAGTCATCACTTCATATAGCAATATAAACCAATCATATTCATCATAATGATCAATATAATGTAGGAATAACATCACGTATCATAAACATATACCTTTCATGCTATCATATTACATAAGAACAATCTCCTAGGATTTCCCATAGAATCAACTTGTGCAAGGTCTAGGTAGAGTCCCAGACCCCTACCACTACTAAGTACATTCCTCAAGTCACCCTATTCAATGTTCAATTACTTGTCGTTCTTTTTACCTGAGGGAACATACACCTTAAACGAAATAGACCATGTGACCTAAACATGGAATCCGGTGTCACAAAACCCCACACTGAAAAAGGTGGTCTACCAGCCAAAGTAGAACCAAACATGACATAGCTTTGTGGGTGGATCCACTAGCTAGTATCCTATGGTGGAGACAAACTTCAAGAACTAGAAGATGTATTAGATACCCATAGTTCCACATTACAAGGAAGACTCAATGTCATGAGGGTCATTGTGAACCTACCTTTCAACTAGGGAAGGGACACCTCTCACATCTAGTTCATCGGGGCTTAGCTTATGTCCCTTTCTTTAAATAACCTTGAATAAACTTATCATAGCTCATAGGATATTGACTCCTTGTATAAACATGATCATGAGCTCTTCGTCATTAGATAAGAATTTTCTTTCTTCGTAACCCTTCATATGTGAGATTAACATAACACAATCATCTTTTGTAAAGCATACAAGAGAAATCATAGCTTGCATTTTGGCATTATTATAATGATCCCACATTTGGCATGTTAATATCCCAAAATTTACACATAACAACATTATACACAATTTCATAACATAGCATCATTATTTATAGGCTAAGATCAACATTGTAAAGTAATCACAACTTTTGAAGACTTACCTCTTGCTTCAAAGAACCTCATTCAAGAACTTACTTTCAACTTACTACATTCATAGCAATAAAATAGTGAAAAACTCAATATCATAACCAGAAAATACTCTTCCAATTATATAAAAGATCAATTCATAATGTAGGGTAAATGATAAGGGTCATTTAAGTGTTCATTCTAGTCTTAGTTCCAATCCGTACATTTTCATATTGTCAAATAGTAGAAACAATCATACTAAACCATAATCTGGATTAGAACATGCTTCACCAGAAGTTCAAACTTAAATAACAACATATTCATTCAATCATGTGGAATAGACCATAGAAAATGGAAGAAAATACGTTTTGTAGAATAAAAACCCTAGAATTGAAGTTATTTAAAACGGTCTTTGAAAGAACCTCTTTGGGAAAGGAATCCCAAGAGTGAAAAATTCATACCTTATAGATGAAAGATCCACGAAAATTTGATGAAAAGACTTATGTTTTCGCCTTCTTCCTTAAGGTCTTCTTGATCTTTAATGGAGTTTGGTAAAGAGAGGTTTCTTGAGAGAGATGAAAGAAGTTTCCTTTCATCTGATTTGGGACGTATAAAAGTGGTCTAAAACTGACCTAATATCAATATATAGTGTTCCAATTAATTACCCAAAAGACCCTCCACTTAATGGGTTAAATTACCTAAAATACGACTTTAACGATTCTGGGAAGTAGCTGCGCGTTGCGGGATCAAATCCCTTCATTATAATTAAATTTTGAGTTGAGGTAGTGTGGTGTGTGTCAGCCTTGCGTCGCACAACTCTTTTGAAGGATAGGAATAGACTCAATAATAGCAGCATAACCAATCAACAACATAAAATCATAACTAGTCACATCTCATAGGAGTATATGACAACTCCTTATAAAACATACCATAACATTACACATAGCACTCAATCCTGATACGTAACATATAAGAGCTCCATATTATAACACATAGTGGGGAATTTCCATCTTAACCTTATCATAAGCTCAAAATGTATTCAAGAGTCACCATGCTATTGTTCTTCTCAAGATGGCAGAAAAACAATAAAATATAAAGAAAATATATGCATACATGTTTCACATAAGTGCAAGAATAGAGTATGAAGGAACTTTCTTCAAACTCTAGTTGGTACAACTTTTACCAAATATGCACCTATTTAGAAAACTACTCGATTTCATGATCATGCATTACTTCTCAATTAAGATGAATTTCCTTAAGTAGTAAATAGATTAGGGTAGCAGTACTTCATGTCAGCTTCCGCCTCCCATGTTGCACCCTCAATAAGATGGGTCCTCCAAAGAACTTTTACAGAGTCAACCTCCTTGTTTCTCAATTTATTGACTTGGAAATCTAGGATCTCAACTAGAACCTCTTCATTGGAGAGGTTCTCATCAACTCCTAAACCTTCTTTAGGTATAATAAACACTGGGACATCATTTCTTGAGCATAGACACATCAAATACGGGATGAACCGAAGCTAGTTCACTAGGTAGTTTCAACTCATAGGCAACTTTTCCAATTAGTTGCCAAACCTCATAGGGACCAACATACCACGGACTTAATTTCCCATCTTACCAAACCTCATCACCCCTTTCATAGGTGAAATCATCAAGTAGACATGATCACCAATGTCAAACTCAAGATCTCTTCTTCTATTATCGGCATAGGACTTTTTTCGACTGTAAGCTGTCTTCAATCTATCTCTTATGGTTTGAACCTTCTTACCCTTGAACCTGTCACATCCGGGTTTACCCCCTAGACGAAACCGGTGTCTTTGTCCTTCTCAAGGACTAAGACTATCCTCTTAGTCTTACATCATCATATTCATCAATCGAAAATACGGAAGAATTTAAACTTTTTCATTAACATCTAGTTGGAGGTTTAACCGCTAGATGTAATCGGTGTCTTTGTCCTTCTCAAGGACTAAGACTATCCTCTTAGTCTTACATCATCATATTCATCAATCGAAAATACGGAAGAATTTAAACTTCTTCTTCTACTTTTATTGCTCATACATAGGTAAGATAGAATAAAGTCTCAATGATTGTCTCATCTCATACCACCTAATCGATTATCATTATATGGGCATAGCCCTACATTAAAAGTAAAGAAGCCACATATAGGCTTATACAAACTTACACAATGGAAATGGAATGAACATAAAGATGTGTTAAACTCATAAAAAAAAGAAAATTCATAGGCAAGATATTGGCATCGCCCTCTGAATTTGAGAACCTTCCCACTTGGACAAAATGAGGTATCTAAGCTTTAAACAATGTCACCTTTGAACCGTTCAACGACCGAAAACTAAAATGCTGGGTAAAAGGGAAAGAAAATGAAGTTAGTACTCGAAATGTACTAAGTGTGAGACAATATTCAATATAACACAAAATATGCTAAAAAGGACATTTGTTTAAAATATTCTATTTTACCTCTTTAAAGACTTATAGACAATTATCAAACCAGACCAATATATTAGACATGCTTCACAAGTCAAAGAAACCATATGTATAATCACATGATTTAACCCATAATCTCATATAACTATATCACCAATTAATAGTATCACAACACGAATACAAGTTCGTCATATAAATAGCAAAGTAAGACACTACTTAAAAAATCTCATAAAGTCAACAAATGCAATGACAAGTAAAACCCCATAACCTTACTTAATCAAGTAACCAACAAGAATTATAAGTAGCATCATACTTCACATAACATAGTGTTCAAGTACTCACAAGTTCATACTTTAACAACAAAGACGAATTGCATGTTCATAAGCATCATAATCATCATATCAACTCATACACACACACACACACACACAGATATATATATATATATATATATATATATATATATATATATATATATATATATATATATATATATATGTATATATATATATATATATATATATATATGTGTGTGTCTATATATATATATATATATAATATATATATATACACATATATATATTATATATATATAATATTATCTTCCTAAGTCTCCTATCAAGGCAAACTAGTGCAAGGCATAGGTAGAGTCCCATACCCCTACCTAAGCAAATTTAAACCTTTTAAGTCACTTTAGTTAGTTTACACATCATTACTTAATTTTAATTTAGGGAACATTTGCTTTAACCAACGTAGATCACTTGACCTAAATGTAGATTCCAGTGTCATGAAACCCTCACCGAAACAAGGTTGACTACTTTCCAAGGTTGTACCAAAACATCGAACATAGAAACTAAGTGGATCCTATAGCTAGTATTCCTATGGGGGCAAAATAGATCAAGAACTAGCAGATATAATTGGGACCCTATTTATGCACCATGTATTATAGTTTCCAATCTCAAGAGTAATTTAATTATCCTACTTTACCTATGTGGAAAAGCACACTCCTCAATCAATCATAGCTTAATTTAGTACATATGGTCTACCCCTTGTATAATCATCATCATCAATATCTCAAAAAGAATTGTATGAGTGTAAGTCCTTTAATCATAATTCATAAAGATGAGGTTAACATTTTGCATAGCATTTCATAATAAGGCACATTTGTATTCATTACCATCCTTATAACCTTTACATCTTAACAACCTCACAACCATAAGTAAGACATTTCAATCCAACATCATAACACCATATCAATCCTAATACAAGGCATACTCCAACATAATATCATGACTTAACAACAATTAGTCACAATTGGAAGTTAAGATAGAGATTCAAAGACTTACCAAGTCTTCCTCATAGTTCACCATCAAGGTCTTACCATCAACCCATATCTTAACCCAATTAGGGGAGTAACAAAATAACACAATGATAACTAATAAGGCAACAATTCTAATTGCACCTCTATAATACAATTCAACATTAGATTATAGCTTTAGACAAGATACATAAGCCAACTTCACAATATGTTTCATGCACTAAATCACATCTTAATAATTAGAATAATGGGCGTATAATTCATATTAATTTACTCAGAGTAAAGTATTGTAATCAATAACTAAATCAATTGAATGATCAAAATACAATATAGGTCAAGATTACAACCTAGGGTTAGGGGTTGAGAATCATGTTCTTCAATTTATGTCAAACCATTAACAAGTATAGCAATTAAGTTAGAAAACATGTCAATAAACTCAAATCAACCTAAAGAAATCAGTAGCAAATTAATTCATAACTTCAATTTCATAATTGAATGAATCCCATTAGAACCCTAACTTTTTAAAACTATTTTGAAGTAACCCTTTGAGGAAAGAGTCTCAAAGGAGAATTACACCCCATAACTTAATGTTTGATAACAATTTGGAATGAATTCATCCCTTACCAGCCCCCAATTCCCTTCCTTAGCTAAGTCTTTAATGGTGTCTTCCAGTAGAGAGAGAAAGTAGAGAAAAGATAGAATGTTTGTATTTGAGAGATGTCTTAGATTAATGAGGATTGGGAGTATTTATATTGGGTCTTAAATCAACTTAAATAAACTCCCTTAACCTCTAATAAAACAACCTAACCCCCTAAGTAATTAAATTAGACAAACTTAAATAACGAAAAAAACTCGAACCTCAAAGACGAGACCCCCAACAACAGGCAGTTTGTGAGTCGACGAACCCTCACCCCTCTTTCCTACACTCTGTGGATGAGTTCAGATATAGTGCAGGCGAGGCCTGCCTCTACTTGGCTATGTGTGGGATGACGCTTGCATTGACGTCTAGTCAGTCCACACACGGACCGTCTTTGGTCCCGTTGATGCAACTTGCCCAGGCAGTGTTGCTTCAACGCAAGGGACATACTCAATGGCCCTTGTTTGATCCTTGAGGAGTCATACCCAAATATTTCGACAATGAACCAACTCAAAAACCTATTAACTACTGTTTTACCAATTTTTTTTACATTTCTAACTTCTAATATCTAGTCAAATTGGCTATGGTAGGCCAGTACCTCTTTGAACAACCTTCCGGATGTTGTGGACCTTCTTGAATGTTTTGGTTCTTACAGATCCTAAATGACCTAAACTCATTAGAATGGACTTAAAACAGTACTTAGACCTCATTAAACCATGTTTAGGCTTTACGCCACGTCTTGAATTTTTGAAGTGTTACATTATCCCGCAACCCCCTTAGGAACATTCATCCCAAAATAAAACGAAAATTCTTTTGAAGGAAGGAATAGACTCAAGACTATAAGCCTAACCAACAACAATATCCAATAAACTTTAAACCATATCATTTCACCAAGGAAATTTCAATAACCACACATAAGGCTCAATCATTTCATCATGAGGTATTTCCTTCTCAAAACACACATGATCTCAATACTACATTGCATGAGTGAATTCGCACAAAGTTAATTTTATCAACATGCTATACATAATTTTATAAAGACTCACAACATAAAAATACACAACATAACTCAAAAAAAAAGCAAAAATCAAAATTTTTAGTTTTCAAACGCAATATTACATTAACTTCACTGTAAATCTTTAAAAAATGCATACTTTGCAACACTTCACCAAATCAAGCTAAACATAAATTCTAGACATATTTGTGTTATTAAAACGAATGACTAACCCTAATTTTCAAAAAAGATGAGGGTAACGGGACTTCATGTACGCCTCGACCTCCCATGCTGCACCCTCAACTAAGTGGGTTTTCCATAACACTTTTACGGAAACCACCTCTTTATTTCATAATTTCTTGAGTTGCCTATCAAGAATTTTAACCGACACCTCCTCATAAGAGAGGTTATCCTTAAAACCAAGACCCTCAATAGAAACAATGGACTCGGGATCAACAACACTCTTTTCCAACATAGAAATATGGAAACCAGATGAACCGAAGACAATTCATTATGAAGTTCTAATTCATAGGACATCTTACCATCCCTTTTCTAAATTTCATAGGGCCCCACATAACGAGGACTCAATTTCCCCGTCTTGCAAAATCATACCACCCCTTTCATTGGCAAAATCTTCAAATACACATTGTCACCATTTTAAAACTCCAAATCTCTCATTCTATGATCAGCATAAGACTTTTGCCGACTATAGGCCATTTGAAACAGGGCCCTTATAATGTGAACCTTCTCGAAGGTATTAAAAATTATACCAGGACCAAGAAGTGAAGGCTCACCCACTTCGAACCAAACTATAGGAGACCTACATCTCCTACCATAAAAGGCTTTGTAAGGAGCCATGTAGGTAGATGAATGAAAGCTATTATTATAAGAAAACTCCACAAAAGGAAAACGTATATCACAATTCCCCTTAAAATCAATAATGCAAGCCCTTAGCATATCATCAATGGTATGAATAGTGTGTCACGCTTGACCATCCGTTTGGGGATGAAAAGAGGTACTCAACTTCACCTTAGTGCCCAAACATTCTTTGAATGACCTCCAAAACCTAGATGTGAATTGTGCACCTGATATGATATGATGGATAATGGAACACCATAATGACACATAACCACATCAATGAAGATCATAGCATAATCCTGCGATGGATAAGTGGACTTGACGGGAATGAAATGAGCGGACTTAGTCAACCTATCAACAATCACACATATCAAATCATATGACTTTTGATTTCAGGGAAACCATACTACACAATTTTTGTTAATGTCTTCCCATTACAACGTAGGAATTTTTATATCTTGTAGTAACCACCCGACTTTAGATGTTTTGCAACTTGTTGGCAATATGGAAATCTAGAAACAAACTTCGCTATGTCCTTCTTCAAACCTTCCCATCAATATATCTTCCATAAGTTATGGTACATTTTTGTCGTACCTGAATGTATGGAGTAGAGGGACCCGTGGGCTTCTTCAAGGATTTTGTCTCTCAACCCATACACATTGGGAACACATAGTCTCCCTTGGCACCTTAAAATACCATCCCCCCCACAGAGAATGTCTCATTAAGCTTGCCAGGAATATTTTTTTTAAACTCTATCAATAACTTGTCAAGATGTTGTTTTGACATCTCCTCAACTCTTATAGAGGATTCGAAGTTATGATGAACTATAGAACCCCCATTTGGAGAACCTTCCAACCTCACCCCTAACCTAGACAACCTATGAACTTCCTTTGCTAGGTATTTCTTCGCTTCGTCCATGAGGTCCACACTACCGATAGTCATATGTTTTAGGGCATCCGCAACCACATTAGCTTTGTTGTGGTAATAGAGGACACTCATATCATAATCTTTTAACAAATCTAACCACGTGCTTTACCAGAGATTAATATCTTTTTGGGTAAACACATATTGGAGACTTATATGGTCAGTGAAAACATCAAAATGAACCCCATACAAGTAATGCCTCTAAATTTTCAATGCAAATACCACAGCCGCTAACTCAAGGTCATGAGTAGGATAGTTTCTCTCATGTACATTAAGTTGTCTAGAAGAAAAGGCAATCACCTTCCCATGTGCATAAGCACACACCCCAAACCCACACGGGATGCATCACAATAAACAACCAACCCCTTTATATCCTCCGATAGGGTCAACACCGAGCGGAAGTAAGCCTATATTTAAACAATTGGAAGCTTTTCTCACACGCCTCTAACAACTTAAAATTCTAACACTTTTGGGTCAATGTAGTAAAAGGAGATGTAATCGATGCAAATCCACTCATAAACCTCCGATCGTAACCTGCTAGACCCAAGAAACTTCTAATGTTCATTGGAGTCAAAGGTCTAGGCCAATTTTTCATCGCCTCTATTTTCCTTGGGTCAACCTCAAATCCATCACTAGAGATGATGTGCTCTAGAAATGCCACCGACCTTAACAGAAACTAACACTTACTATATTTAGCATACACCTGATGTTCCTTAAGAGTTTGCAATAGTACTCTCAAATGACCCATATGATCACCCTTATTCTTTTAATATACCAAAATTTCATCAATGAACACGATAACATATGCATCTAGGTAATTTCAACGCATGCAATTCATTGGGTCCATAAACGTCTCCAGGGCCTAAGTGGGATGGAAGGACATTACCAAAAACTCACACTGCCCATACCGAGTCCGAAAGGTCATCTTTGGTACATCCTCACCTCTAACCCTAGGTTGGTGATACCCTGACCTCATGTCTATCTTTGAAAAGTAAGTTTCCCCTTGGATTCGATCAAACAAGTCATCAATCTGAGGAAGAGGGTATTTATTCTTAATGGTGACCTTTTTAAGTTGACGGTAGTCAATACACATTCTTAACGGCCCATTTTTCTTCTTTACAAAATAACACCGGAGCACCCCATGGCAAAATGCTAAGACTTATAAACCCTTTGTCTAGAAAATCCTTGAGGTGTGCCTTCAACTCCTTCAATTCGACCGGAGCCATCCGATAAGGAGGAATTGAAATGGGATTTGTATGGTAGCAAATCAATGCCAAAGTCAATTTCCCATTCCGGAGAAATACCGGGAAGGTCATTAGGAAAGACATCCGGAAACTCACAACCTATGGATACCGACTCTATGGAAGGAATTTCGGAGTCTAAATCTTGAACTCATACTATGTGATATATACACCCCTTTGAAATCACTTTGCATGATTTTAGATAAGAAATCATATAACCTCTAGGAATAGAATTACCCACCCACCCACCCACCCCAAACTCAACAACGGGTTCATTGGGGAGGTTAATTCTCACCACTCTTGTCCTACTATCAAAAAAAGGAAAAGATTCATGCAACAAATCTATATCTAATATAATATCAAAGTCAAACATATCAAGCTCTATTAGATCAAGATGAGAAACTCTATTGGGCAACATTATAGGACAATTTGTATACTCTTTTTGCAACAACCGACTAACCCACCAGACTAGACACTATAAAAGGTTCATGCAAAATTTCGGATAAAATTTAAAACATTTTAGATATATGAGGTGTAACAAATGATAAAGTAGAATCGGGATCAAGTAAGGAATAAGCCTCATTAGAGAAGACTTTCAACATACCGGTCACCACGTCGAGAAAAGTCTCTTGCTCACCCCTAGGACGGAGAGCATAGAAGTGGTTCTTCCTTGGAGCATCAATAAAAACACTTTCTTGAGATTGACCACTACCTTTGTGTTGACCCCTCACATTTGGGCAATCTATAAAGTTGTGTCCACTATTACCACAATTAAAGCAATTTTCCGTTTATTTGAGGTAATCACCATAGTGTTTCTTGCCACACTTTCCACAAGTTGGATTCTTGGTTGGTGAATTAGTACCTCTTCCCTTCTTGAACTTATGGTTATACACCCTATCCCCACTAGCCTTTGGGAACTTAGTAGGAACAAGACTTGAAACCCACTTCTTAAACTAAGGCTTGTCTTGTATCTCTAGCCTATTCCTTGAAGAACCTCCCTCTAAAGATCTTTCCCTCTTAGAATCTTGGTTATTCCTTTTTGTTCTAGCCTCCTCCACTCTTTTAGAATACACCATAAGATGAGATATGTTTAGTTTTCATGCAATATAGCCAAATAACATTCCTCTTGCAAGTCATCCGATACTCCCATCACGAAACAACTCATTTCATTTCTAGGATCGGAGAACAAGAAAGGAGCATATTTGGACAATAGGATGAACTTCAAGGAGTAGTCATGAACACTCATACCCTATTGGCGAAGGTTGATGAATTCCACCACCTTAGACTACCTCATCTCTCTAGGGAAGACACGATCAAGAAATTCCTTTTTGAAGATCTTCCAAGTCAATGGCTACCCCCAAGAGGCTTATTAACCCTCCATTGCACATACAAGTTTTGAGCCACATCCTTGAGTTGGTATGTGTCCAACCGGCCTTCTCACTTGTAGACACCCCCATAGCATATAGTATATTGTATACCACATCAATAAATTCTTGGGGGTTTTCATCATCCTTATACCCATAGAAGGTAGAAGGATTCATCCGGGTGAAATCCCTAGGTCAGGAAGCCATAGTAGAAGCTTGTTGATGAGCTCTAGGAGCACCCTCCTGATTGGCTTGGGCCGTCATAGCTTGGGATTGAACTATTGTGGATTATGCTTGAGTAGTAATGCCTTGGGTCATTTGAGAAAGAATAGACCTCATCTCAACCTCTGTTAAAGGTGGAGGGTGAGACGAAGATTGATTATCTACAACAACCTCCTCAAGTGGAGGAACTTGATCACCATGTGATGGAGCTCTCACAATTAGCAACCTCCTCCTCAAACCTCCATGTCATATTCCTTTGAGTTTTCATGCTTCCTATAACCACAAAAATAGTATTAGATGCAAAATCAACCCATACGCATACTATAATGGCACGATATAAGATTTCCAAGAAAGAGAGAGATATCACTCAATGATATACAACCTCATGCTCTAATTACATGTTTTTCACATCCGAGTTTACCCCCTAGGCGTAACCAGCGTCGTCATCCTTCTCAAGGCTAAGACTAGCCTCTTAGTAGTAAAATATCAAATTCATCAATCGAAAATACGGTACAATTAAAACTTTTTGATTAACATATACTTGGAGGATTACATAGACCTCTACATACACATAATATATATATTTATATCTAGTATAAATTGACATTTCGTATAAGAAGTTTACATATCGTTCAAATTTTATTGCACATACATAGGTAAGATAGAATAAAGTCTCAATGATTGTCTCATCTCATACCATCAAATGGATTATCGCTATATGGGCATGGCCCTATATTAAAAGTAATGAAGCTACATATAGGCTTTTCCAAGTCGTACACAATGGATATCGAATGAACATAAAGGATTCTTAAACTCATATAAAAGAAACTTTGTGGGCAAAATATTGGCATCGCCCTCGAAGAGTGAGGACCTACCCACTTGGATGAAATGAGGTATCCAAGTCTTCAACAATGTCGCTTGCCAAACCCTTCAACGACCAGAACCTAAACTGTTGGGGAAAAGAGGAAGAAAATGGGGTGAGTACTTTTGATTTACTAAGTATGAGACCATATACACATATAACACCAAAATAGGCTAAAAAGACATTTAGTCAAAATATTCTATTTTACCTCTTTAAAGACTCATAGACAATTATCAAACCATACCAATATATTAGACATGATTCACAAGTCAATTAAACCATATGTATAATAACATGATTGAACCCATATACAACAAATTAATAGTATCAGAACATGAATACAAGGTCATCAATTACATAGAAAAATAAGACACTACTTGCAAATCTCATAAAGTCCACGAGTGCAATGACAATGAAATTCCCATAACCTTACTCAATCAACTAGCCCAACAAGAATTATAAATAGCATCATACTTCACATAACATAGTGTTAAAGTACCCACATGTTTATACTTTAAAAATAAAGACCAGTTGCATGATCATTAGCATCATAATCATGATATCAAGTCATTTACATTTATCATCAGCTATAAATAATATTAACTTCCTAAAGATCCTATCAAGTTAAAGTAGGGTAAGTCATAGGTAGAGTCACATATCCCTATTAAAACTAATTCAAACCCTTCAAGTCACTTTAGATAGTTTATAGATCATTACTTCATGTTAATTTAGGGAACGCTTGCCTTAACCGACATTGACCACATGAGATAAATGTCGAATCCGGTGACATGAAACCCTAGAACAAAAGAAGGTGGACTATTTTCTAAGGTAGTACTAATACATGAAACATAGCAACTACGTGGATCTACTATCTAGTATTCCTATGGTCAACATAGTTCAAAAACTAGGATATATAATTTGGACCCTGTTTATGCATCATGAATTATAGTACCTAATCTCAAGAGTAATTAATTCTCCCACTTTCCCTATCTGGTAAAGGACACTCCTTAATCTAGTTCACTCGGCGCTAAGCTAGAGTCCATTTTTGAAATATCTTTACGCCTTTATTTATCAATCATAGCTTAATTTAGGTCATAGTATCTACCCCTTGTATAATAATCATCATTATCGTCTCAATAGGAATTGTATGAGTGTAAGTCCTTTCATCATAATTCATAAAGATGAGGTTAACATAGTGCATAGCATTTCATCATAAGGCACATTGGTATACATTACCATCCTTATAACCTTTACATATTAAAAACCTCACAACCATAATTAAGACATTTAAATCCAACTTCATACTACCCTGTCAATCCTAATACAAGGCATACTCTAACATAATACCATGACTTAACCACACTTAATCACAATTGGAAGTAAAGTTAGAGATTCTAAGACTTACCAAGTCTTCCTCATAGTTCACCATCAAGGTCTTACCATCAACCCATAACTCAAACAAATTACAAGAGTAAAATCATCACACAATAATAACTAATAAGGTAACAAGTCCAATAGCACCTCTTCAAAACAATCCAACACTAGATTATAGCCTAAGACAAGATACATAAGCCAACTTCACAATATGCTTCATGCACTAAATCACATCTTAAGAGTTATCATAATAGGCCTATAAATCATATTAATTTGTTCATAATATCACCATAATAAAATAATCTAATCAATAACTAAGTCAATTGAATGATCAAAATACAATATAGGTAAGATTACAATCTAGTGTTAGGGGTTGAGGATCATGTTCTTCAATTTATGTCAAACAATTAACAAGTATAACAATTTAGTTAAAATACATGTCAATATACTCAATACAACCTAAAGAAATCATTAGCAACTCAATTCATAACTTCAATTTTGTAATTGAATGAAACCCTAAGAAAACCCAACTGTTGAAAACTATTTTAAACGAACCCTTTAAGGTAAGAGTCTCAAAAATTAATTAGACAATATATATAAACATTTTATAACAATTTGGAGATTAATTCGTCCCTTTACAGCCCCTGATTTCTGTCCTTAGCTAAGACTTCAATGGTGTCTTCAAATAGAGAGAAAAAGTAGAGAGAAGCTAGAGAGTTTGTATTTGCGAGATGTGTTAGATTAATGAGGGTTAGGAGTATTTATATTGGGTCTTAAATTAACTTTATTGAACTCCCTTAACCCAAAATTAAATCAGCTAAACCGCTAACTAATTAAATGAGACCAACTTCAAAATGACAGAAAACTCGACCCTCACAGACAAGACCCTGAACGACGGGCCATCTGTGAGTGGATGAACCCTCACCCCTCCGTCATGCCCTCCGTCGATGAGTTTAGAGACTGAGAAGGTTGAGGCCTGCATCTCCCCTACTAATTTTTAGACAACGAAGGCAACGACACCCTGTTAGTGTTTACACGAACAGTTGTTGGTCCCGTCAATGCACACTGCCCTGGTAGTGTTTCTTCAATGCATGGGTCCTCTTCAAGGGCCCTTGGTTGGTGCTTGGGGAGTCGTACCATGACATTTTGTCCATGAACTAACTCAAAGACCTATAAAATAACTTTTTACCACTTTTTATACATTTCTGACTCCTAAAAACTAGTCAAAAAGGCTAAGGCTCCTAGTACCTCTTTGAACCAACTTTCGGATTTCGTGGACATTCTTGAACATTTTGGTTATTACACTTACTAAATGACCTAAATTCATTGATATGGACTTAAAAACAGTATTTAGACCTCATTACACCAAGGTTAGACTTTAACACACGCCTTGAATTTTTGAAGTGTTACAGAACCATCGAATTGGAGATGTACACCTTCTGCTATAAAGAGCATCAAAAGGTGCCATTGAAATGCTCGAGTGATAGTGATTGTTGTAAGACAACTCGATCGAAAGGTAAGTGATCATCCAAACATCCCTTCAAATCAATGACATAAGCTTTAAACATGTCTTCAAGGTTCTGAATGGCACGTTTCTCTTGACCATCCGTTTGAGGATGAAAAGCGATACTAAGTTTCACTTGAGTACCTAAACCTTTGCCTTCCAAAAACGAGAAGTGATTTGGGAACCTCTATCCTAAATGATGGACAAAGTAATCCCATTAAGACTAACAATCTCATTAATGTAGATCCTTTCATAGTCTTTAGCCGTGTAAGTAGACTTAATAGGAACAAAACTGGCAGATTTGGTCAAGCTATCAACCATAACCCATATAGAATCGTTTTGCTTTCGTGTTTGAGGCCACCCAACAACAAAGTCCATATGGATTTCTTTCCTCTTCCATGTAGGAACGTCCATGATTTGGTTTACCCGCCCCGTTTGAGAGGCTCAGCTTTAACTTGTTGGCAGTTTGGCCACATAGAAACAAACTCTATGATGTCCCTCTTTAAACCATCCCACCAATAAACCTCTCTAAGTTCATGATACATTTTGGTGGCACCCGGATGTATAGAATAGTGATGAACATGAGCTTCTTCTAGAATTTGATTTCTCAAATCCTCAACATCGAGTACGCAAAATCTCCCTTGGTACATAAGAAAACCATGCCCGCCATGGGAGAATGACTCATTCATCTTACTAAGTACCGACTCTTTCAATTCCATCAATAGAGGATAAAGGTGTTTCTTAGTTTTCACCTCCACCACTAATGATGAGTCGAATTATGATCGCCCATGGAACTACCATTTGGAGAACCCTCTAAGCACACACCTAAGCAAGCCAACCTATGAACATCTTTCACATGTTCTTTTTTCTCCTCTTCTACATGAGATAGACTACCAATAGTCATTCGACACAAAGCGTCCACAACCACATTGGCTTTGACGAGGTGGTAAAGGACATTCATGTCATAATCCTTCAACAATTCTAACTATCTTCTTTGTCGGATATTTAACTCCTGTTGTCTAAACACATATTGAAGACTTTTATAGTCAGTAAACACATAAACATGCACACCATACAAGCAATATCTTCATATTTTAAAGGCATAAAATACAACGGCTAACTCAAGATCATGAGTTGGGTAATTCTTCTGATGAACTTGGAGTTGCCCAGAAGCATAAGCAATCACCTTTGCATGTTTCATGAGGACACATCCAAAGCCCACTCGGGAAACATCATAATACAATAAAATGCCTTCATTGCCCTCTGGTAAGGTCAAAACCAGAACGGAAGTAAGCGTATCTCTCAAATCTTGCAAACCTTTCTCACAAGCTTCCGACCACTCAAACTTCTCCTTATTTTGGGTCAAAGTTGTAAAAGAGAAGCAATGGACAAAAATACATCAACAAATATTCTATAATAGCTGGATAGACCCAAAAAAAACTCCTTATGTCTGTGCGAGTCAAAGGTCTAGGCCAATTTCTGACCGAATCTTTCTTCTTCAGATCAACCTCTACACCATCACCAGAGATAATTTGTCCAAGAAATCTTGGAGTATATCCGAATATCATCAAGGAACGCAATCACAAACTATTTGAAGTAATCTGGGAACACTCTATTCATTAGGTCCATGAACGCCGCCGGGGCATTTGTTAACCCAAAAGACATAACTAGGAATTCATAGTGACCATATATAGCTCGGAAATTTGTTTGGGAACATCTTTACCTCTCACTCTAAGTAGGTGATATCCTGACCTTGAGTCAATCTTGGAAAAATAACTATCACCTTGGAGTTGGTCAAATAGATCATCAATCCTAGGGAGAGGATACTTCTTCTTTATGGTTACCTTATTGAGTTGGCGATAATCAATGCACATTCTAAGGGGACCATCCTTCTTCTGAAAAAATAAGAGTGGAGAACACCATCGAGAAATACAAGGTTAAATGAAACCTTTTTCTAGTAAATATTTGAGTTCGAGCTTCAACTCTTTCAGTTTTGTCAGAGCCATCCTATATGGAGGAATTTAAGTGGGATTCGTATCGGGTAAAAGATTAATGCCAAAGTAAATTTCTTAGTCGTGGGGAACTCTTGAAAGGTCATAAGGAAAAACCGTTGGGAATTCTCTCACTACAAGGAATGACTCAATAGAAGGAATTTCACATTCTAGTTCCTTAACTCTCACCACACGATATAGACAACCCTTGGATATCATCTTACAAGACTTCAAACAAGAAATGATTTGACCCCTTAGCATAGAATTTCCCCCTTTTTACTTTATATAGGTTCATTATGGAATTGAAATTTCACTACCCTTGTTCTATAATTTATAGAAGAAAAACAATCATGAAGACAATCCATACTAAAGATCATACCAAAATCAAACATGTCCAATTCTACTAAATTAACAAGAATAACCCTAGTTCCTATAGACTCTTTTTGCAAATAGAGTCACCCATTGGGGTACAAACTGAAAAGGGTTCAATCAAAACATAAGGAAGTACATCAAACTTCTTAGCTACCAATGGTGTAACAAGAGAAAGAATATCAGTTGTATCAAGAAATGCAGAGACATTAATAGAGCAAACTTGTAGTCGGGAGAGCTTTCTCGGTCACCCCTAGCCTTGAGTGCATAGAAATGATTCCTTTTTGGAGATTCATAACTAGGACCACTTGGTTGATCTTGACCATTCCCATTACCATGCCTTCTAATATTTGGGAAATGATTCACCATATGACAACCCTTTCCACAACCATAGCAACTATTAGTCCTAACAAGACATTCACCCGCATGTTTCTTACCACTCTTACCACAAGATGGTCTCTTTTTTGGTAGATCTATATATATTCCCTTTTGAGGTTTAGGATTAGAACCTCTATAATTGTGATTATTTGAGAAATTAGCCGGAACCTGATTTGGAAACCTCTTCTTAAACTTAAGCTCGTCTTGAACATCTAGCCTACTCTTAGAAGAACCACTTTAAACGACTTCTCCCTCTTAGCTTCCCTATTCCTCTTCCTTAGACGAATTTCCTCAACCCGTTGAGGATGATAAATCAACCTAGAATGATCCATATTGTCATGAAGCATGGCTTCACGACATTTTTCTTCAAGCTCTTCGGACACGCCTATTACACAACAACTTATTTCATCCCTGGCATTAGAAACCAAAGGGGAAGCATATTTGGAAAGCTTAATGAATTTCAAATAGTATTGTTTAACCTTCATACCTCCTTGATGTAGGTTGATGAACTCCTATACATTAGATTTTGTTTGTTCCCTTGGAAAGAATCAGTCAAGAAAGGCCTATTTGAAGATCTCCAAAGTCACGAGACCATCTACTAAAGCCCGATTATCCTTCCATTGGTTATACCATGTCTGAGCCACGTCTTTGAGTATATAGGCAGCAAGTTCAGCCTTCTCAGTAGTACTCACCCCCATAGCAAATATGATCTTATAGACCTCATCAAGGAAATCATGGGGGTCTTCATCAACTGTGATCCAAAGTATATGAGATGATTGATCCTCGTGAAGTCTCTTAAACCACTAGCCATAGTACTAACATGTTGGTTCTCTCGTGGAATTACCTCCCTAGTAACTTGAACCGTGATGGCTTGATCTTGGGTGGTTATGTCTCATGCCATTTGGAATAGGGCTGCACTAACCTCATCATCCATCATAGCTGGAGGATTCACTGGAACTCGATCATTTGCAGCAGCTTGCACTTGAGGAGCATTTTAATTGACTTGGGGAGTTGCTCCCGCATTCGCAATCTCTTATCCTACTCTTTTCACAGTTGCCCTTCTTGTGTTCATTGCCTATAACCAAGAGAAAGGGATTAGATGCGAAATTACACATAGTTTCAAAAGTCTAAAGGAACGACATAAGAGTATCAAGAAAAGAGAAATTTTCTAGTCATCACATAGCCTCTTATCAATAATTGTTGCGCACTTCAAAACTATGAACAAGATACTAGGTAACTTGGTTTAGTGAGACATTGATCCTAAGGATATTTACCTTATGCCCTGATACCAAGTTTGTCACACCCAGAGCGCACACCCTAGATGCGACCAGCGTCGTCGTCCTCTTAAAGGACATAGACAAGCCCTTAGAATTTGTCATAACACGTGATCAGTAAAAATTGCGGAAAAGTTGAAACTTTTACATTCTACTTGGAGTATACTTAGACTTCATACTTATCATTTATAAACCATACAATATTCTAAGAAATTGTCTCACATATATAAAACCATCTAAAGAGTGCAAACGTGGACTTAGCCAATACATAGTCAATATGTCATATAGGCTTTAATACAAAAGATGCCAAAGAAACATGATGGAAATAGGATATTCCTAATATCTACTAAAGTCTTCATAAGATGGATGATAAATGATAGTGTCCCAAATATGAGTACATACCAAGACTTGGAGAAAGAGTTCCAATCTTCTTCATAAATCGACCTCCGTAAACTTCAATGCCGAAACCTACAGTTGTAGTAATATAACATAATGGGGTTAGTACGCCACATGTACTATGTATGAGTATATGCTCATAAAACATAAGAACAAGCATGAAAAAGGATAATTTATTATTTCGTCAGAAAACATGCTAAGTCATGTGGATGTCTTTAACCCACATACCATAGAACATATACAAGTCAAGGATTCCATCAACATAAAGCATGATCATAGTTAAAAGCATATTATCATAGTCATGGTAACTTTTCATATTCAATTGATCATATAACATAACATAAAAATGATCCAATCTCAACCTAGAAGTGCAATAGTCATGTGATGCCCCATAACCCAACACAACCAAGTAGATAAGACAGGAGACAATAGGTAAAGTTTTGCTTCCTATTACTTGTAACATAATTAGTCATCACTTCATATAGAAATATGACCCAATAACATATTCATCATAATGACCAACATCATATAAGAGTAACATCATGTATTATAAACATATACCTTTTATGTTATCATATTAAATAAGAACAATTTCCTAGGACTTCACTTAGAGTCAACTTGAGCAATGTCTAGGTAGATTCCCATACACGTACCTCTACTAAGTACACTCCTCAAGTCACCCTAGTCAACGTTCAATTACTTGACTTTCATTTTACATGAGGGAAGATACACCTTAACCAACATAGAAAATGTGAGCTAAACATCGAATCCGTTATCATAAAACCGCACACTGAAAAAAGGTGGTCTACCGGCCAAACTAGAACAAAACATGGCATAGCTTTCTAGGTGGATCCACTAGTTAGAATCCTATGGTGGAAACATAGTTCAAGAACTAGGAGTTGTATTAGAGACCCATCGTTCCACATTACATGGTAGTCTCAATATCATGAGAGTCATTGTGAACCTACCTTCAAACTAGGGAAGGGACACCTCTCACATCTAGTTCATCGGTGCTTAGCTTAAGTCCCTTTCTTCAAATAACTGTTAAGATGTATTTTATCACAAACTTATCATAGGTCATAGGAGATTAACTCCTTGTATAAAAATGATCATGATATATTTGTGCTTAGATGAGAATTTCCTTTCATCATAACCCTGCGTATGTGAGATTTACATAACATAGTCATCTTATTCAAAGCATACAAGGGAATATTATAGTTTTGACTTTCGTATTCTTATCATGATCCAACATTTAGCATTTTCATATCCTTACATTTACACATAATAACATCATACATACTTTCATAACATAGCTTCATGATTTATAAGCTAACGTCAATATTGTAGAGTAATCACAACTTTAGAAGACTTACCTCTTGCTTGCAAGAACCTCAATCAAGAACTTACGTTCAACTTAGAACATTCATAGAAATAACATAGTGAAATACTGAATATAATAATCAAGAACAACTATTTAAATCATATACAAGATTAATGTATAATGTAGGGTAAAGGATAAGGGTCATTTATGAGTTTATTCTAGTCTTAGTTCCAATCCCTACGTTTTCATACTCTCACATAGTAGAAACAATCATACGAAACTATCATGTAGATAAGAACATGCTCAACACGAAGTTCAAACGAAAATAACAACATACTCATTTAATCGTGTGGAATAGACCATAGAAAACACTTACTTTTTAATTTAAAATCATAAATCTAAGGTTAGGAAGAAAATACGTTTTGTAGAGTAAAACCCCTGGAAATGATGTTCTTGAAAACGATCTTCGAAAGGACCTCTTGGGGAAAGGAATCCCAAGAGTAGAACAACCCATACCTTATAGATGAAGAATCCACGAAATTGGATGAAAAGCTTTATGTCTCCTTTTTCCTTAAGCTCTTCTTGTTCTTCAATAAATTTGGAAAAGAGAGCTTTCTTGAAAAAGATGAAAGAAATTTTATTTGATCTGATTTGGGACGTATAAAAGTGGTCAAAAACTGACCTAATATCATTATATAGTCTTCGTATGAATTACCAAAGAGACCCTCCACTTATATTTGTCTTTTTTATAGGTTAAATTATCAAAAATATGACTTTAACGATTCTGGGAAGTAGTTGTGCATCGCGGGGTCAAATCCCGTCATTTTTATTAAATTTTGAGTTGAGGTAGTGAAGTGAGTGTCTGCCTCGCATTTCAAGGTTGCCTCTAAAATCTTAAGGCAGAACACCTCTTGTCCAGCTTCTGTAGAACACCCTAGGCTCACATCTTGCTCGCGCAGGCTGGTTTGGCAGCCTGCCTACCCACGTTGGGGTCGTCTCCAAACACCCTTCGGGTAGTCCTTGAGGTGTCGTTACCGGATGTTTTGACCCTTTGTACTACATACTACCTATCCAAGGTCAGTTTACAAGTTTTGTACTTCATTTGACACTTCAAAACCTTCACCAAACATAGGATGTAAACTAGTTTAAATTATCTAGTTTCCGCACGTCAAGGTTTTTCTTAGTCGTTTCTGCCCTAACCTTTTCCAAATGAGTTTATTACATTAATATAGGTCTGGAAACATCATTTTAAACATTATTTAATATATTAAGCTCTAGTCTAAGACATGTCATTTTTTGAGTGTTACAGATAAATTGATCCACATGGACCCTTCATAATCAATTAATGTAAATAACAGTAGGTATAAGAAATTCAACGTTATACAATCATAATTTAACGAATGAGTAGCCATGATCACAATGCTCATTCAATGGCTAAATTGATTTTAGGAAGGGACATGGGTTCATAATGCAATTGGATTGATTTCACTTTAAAAACAATACATTAACATCAATTCATCATAATTAAATCATTCAAAACGTTTTTACAAAGAACCCATGTCTAGATTGAAGAAGAAGAAGTTTGATCATGAAATCTCTTTTGGAACATTGAGATTAACTCTCCAGGTTAAAGGTTACTAAGAGATGAAGGATCACCATACCTTTGTCTTGTTGAAAACCTCTAAAACATGATGAAGAAACTATAGGAGTCAAAGATCCAAGTTGCTCTTGAGCTTCAACAACAACGGAGGTTTCTAGAGAGAATATTTTGGAGGGAAAGGTTATTTGTTGTGAATTTGATCGGGAACGGGTTGATATCGTTTTTTATCACTTATATACACCAAAAAAAAAATACACCTACTAGGGTCAGGTTATAACATGGGGTGAATTTCCCATTCCCCCCTTTAATGAAACAGTCGCATGGCATCAATTGCAGGTCACCATCGACGGCCAGTAGGTCCATCGATGGGCATTCTGTTGGTTCAGTCAATTTAAACTTGGCCTGTTCTTTGGTTGAGCCTTGCCCAGAATAAAGATTCATTGAAGATACGATACAAACTATCTGTTAGTCATCCAACTAGGTGTCATTTGGTTCAGTCGATCCAAAGTGCCAAGGTAGTGTGTCGAGAGCCCTTGGGTCCTTCTTGTTTGCCCTTTTGCGGAGTTCTTGGGAAGCCCTACCCGGACGTTTCCAACGTAAATATAAAAGGTAAAAATTTTTACACCTCCCATGAAAGTTTCACAAAATATTTACACATAAAACACGTCCAAACATGCTAGGCCCCATGAAGACATACTTGAACATCTCCAGGGCTAACTTTCGAATGTCATAGACGTTCTTTGATGTTTGACCTACAAACTTCATGAAACTCCATATAATGAATATAAACATTATTATGACTCATTTTAGTACCTAATAAGATCATTAAATACAAATATAATCATGTATAGGCACAAGAGGCACATAGGTGACTAGTCGTCAAACGTCTTGGTAGTCTCTTGACGTTTGACTTCCAAATCACCGGCTCTAAACAATATTATAAGCCTTTTTAGGACCTTAGAACCTTGTGAGGAATATGGTAGGCTCTATAGAACCTATATCATTTTGGGCGTCTTACAATATCCACCACATGGAAACATTCATCCTCGAATGCAACTTAAAACACTTTAATCCTAACAAGAACTTCAATGCATCGTAGAGTAGTTAATCACATTCATAACATCATAACATAGAATTCAATCCACCAAAATTACAAGAAAAACAACTTCAAATCACATTAGCACTCAATGCACTCAAGCTAGCAAAACTTTCATTCACTCACTCTTTAATGCATTGAACACAAAGGCTCTTATCATGTTTACATGAGGAACATCCTTTTCCTAGTTATAGAATGTTCATTACTTAATTTTATTTAAGGCATAATCTTGCAACCTTATCTAGGTCATACTTAGGAAGATTTCAATTGCAAACAAGAAAATATTAGGCACACACACTTTAATGCACATAGACTTGAGTTAATTGATCAATAAAGATATTTATTAGTTAGACCTAGTGCCTTGAAGGTCATACTCAACCATACCATTCTTAGTAGTGTCTATGGATTAATGTCCTTCTCCTCAACCAACTTACATGTATCATGAATTCATACCTAACCAAAGTACAAGGTAAATTCCTTTTTAAAATAAAAAATCTCAACATTTAAACCAAGGCAAGCTCATGTTTCCTTCTTAGTGAAGTCTAAATGATAGATCACACATAGAACATCACAACGAATAGGAATCCATTTCACAAAATATAAATTTCTAACATAGTAATAGCCTTTACAGTAAGCATCATTTGGTAAATAATAACACAAAGCATAGGCACTCATATGTACTCTTAGCTACACATGATTTCACTTTTCAAGAGTGATCCTTTAATCATGCTTTCTAATCATAAAAGTCAAATAATTTTCAAGAGACTCCACATATTTCATTTTAAAAAGACTCAACTTTCCATTATAAGGCTAAACATTACGCATTAGAAGTGACTACTACCATGTTTCTTATCTTACCTGTTGAAGCCAATTCACAATTAGCATGTTAAGATTCACCAATACACATAAGGAAACATGGATATTATCAAAATTGCCTTCATTCACCTTTCAATCTGAAAGATATCCTTAAGGTAAGGTTAATCACTACATACCAAACATACAAAGTTCACGCAATTCATACTTTATGCAAAAATCTATTCATGAACAAGCTTACTAAAAATTCATTACTTTCAATGTTCAAGCAAAACTTGAAGGAAAATGTGGAATATATCTACAACCTTACTACTCCATCACCATCCCCCACTTAGGGTAAACCCAATTAATAGAAATTTAACCCAACCTTAAGATGATTTTAACTTAACGCCTTTAATTTTCATCACTTAAAAGTGATTACCACTTTAGAAGGGATTATAGTAAGTTAACATAGGAACACCAAGGTATTATTAACCGTGTCATTTAAGGAAAATTATCCACCAATTATCAAGTTTAAGTCATACTATTTAACAACCTAAGGTTTTCATACAATACATTAGACACCAATGTCATTCAATATTAGGGGAAAACAGCAAGGACGCTTATCCATAAGGACTCTTTCTTTTCTTTAAACATTAAAGTAAAGTAACTTCTAGGTCAATAAAAAACCCATCATCACCTTAGAAAGATAAGAATACTACCTTCAATTCTAGCGGAAACATCAATTCCACAACATCAAGGGACTCATGACACAATAAAAAGTTAGAAACACATCTACGAGTCATCATGGAATAACAGTCTCATTTTTCATTCCAAAAAGCAAATCTCCTTATTACATTCATAATCATGTTCATATACATCAATCATATACACATTTCAACAACTTAAAATCAAAGAACAATTTAGTCGATTTCCCAAAAAGCTTTTAGTAGGTTGCCAAGCATTAAAGAGAACATGTTTCAAAATTCCAAAAATGCAATATTTAGGCAATTGATGGGAAAATCATGAAAATGTGAGAAAGCTAAACTTTGCCAATTCATCCTATATAAACATGCATACTACCTTAAAACCTAAGATCAAGTCTATACCAAGAACTACAATCCATGTAAAGAAGTCATGAAAGGTTCACATATATAACAAAGACAACATTTGATCCATTTACCAATTCTTACGCAACATGCTCCCATAGGTAGTCACTAAGCGTTTAAACTTTAATCATACTATTAGGCTACCATCAGGTAAAACCAAATAGTAACTCACCATTTCAAAAGAAACTCATAACATCTAACATGCTTTAATCATGTCAAGACATACATTTTTCAACATAACATGCTTTTGCACATATATCTCATACTTAGCCATAAATGACATCACAACATCAAACGATTCTAAAATTCGACATATTCATCAAACCATAAAACCAAGATAAGCATTTAAATTCACATTTTTTCCATAAAGCATAGAAAAGTCTCATCCAAGCAAACACATCTAAAAGACCACCGGACAAGAACACATAAGAGAGAGAGAGATCTTATCGAGTTATGTTCTATGCAACAACATGAGAATGATGAAGAACGAAATTTGTATCGTCCTATAGCCTCCCGTACCATTTGATGTGTCGCTTCTCACTACCAATAATACAAGACTCTACTAGATGTGGCAATATGAGAATTCTTTGACCCTAAACAACTTTTAATAATTCATGTTATTAACCACACTTTTCACGTCTGGGAGAACTTCCTAGAAGCAATATGGCGTACTTGACCTCGCGGAGGTCTTATACAAAGCCATAGTTCTCATTCATCTCCTCCTGAAAGTAAATTTAGCGGAAAATTTAAAACTTTCATAGCACATAATATGCTAGAAACTTCACTTCATATATATAAAAATATAATATAACATACTTAAACTCTAAGTCTCTTTGCCATATTAGACGTAAACAACATTAGAGTACATTAGGGATACGACCCTCAAAAACATAAAACATAATTATACAACATTTAAACACTTTAAAGTTAAGGCATGACATTAGGAATCCTTGGACTTAAGTATTCCTTTCCTTGAGCTTTGGAATCATCTATCAAGCTCTTAACCATTTAAGACATTCTTTGAGAATACATAACATAAAGTGTATGTAAAAAGTCGAGAAGAATGGGATTAGTACAAGAATGCACTAGGTATGGCAACCATGCAAAAACATGCATTTAAAAGGGACGTTTTCTTGAAATCATACTTCATGCCTTTCTGAGTAAATCTTCATAAAACCTTTATACAGTAGCATTTATACCATTCACATACTTCATATAGTCATATTAAAAGACCAAACATCATATAAGATCACATTTAGAATTTAAGGCATTTTGAAGACACATTACAGTGAACTATTTCGTTCTTCATAGTGAGCGTTCTTTTCTTTTATTCATTAACCTCCCAAGTAACCCTTTAGTGATATATGGTGCAATTCATCATGTTAAGTTCACAAGGAAAGCATACATACAACCTACAAAAGCCTACACATGTCATCATATAATCATAATACATTATGCATCACATTTAAATCAAGGTCATAGGAAATTACAGTGAGCTACATCAATTGTCACATATTTTTACTTCACTTCACATAAGTCATTACAATACCTTCATCAAATAGTCACTAAGATCAACATTATGCATATATATCAAGACCAGTTCATTCCATGCATTTCATCACAACATGAAACCAATACTAAAAACTCATACATAAGGACATAAACATAACTATACACATTAGGTCACCTATCTAAGACTTCCTAATGAGATACTTATGAAACGTCTAGATGGATTCATTAATTCCACCTATCCTAAGTAACCTCCCATAAGTAATCCTAGTTAGGATCCTAGTCGTTTTACTTCCATTGTCCATTATACTTTAGGGAAACTATAGTATTAACCGACACCATGACCATGGGTGCTAAACCTGGAAGTTGGTGTTGTAAAGCCTTAAACCAATGGAAGCCGTTCCACTTAGCAAATGTAGAAACTTAACATACATCCTAGAATTCTAAGTGAATTCACTTTGCTTGATCCTATTTTGCAACCATTGTTTATGGAACTAAGAGATAAGCATGATCCCTTTACATGCCATTTTTCAATTGGGGCCTCCTCTAATTAGAAAACATGGGTGAACCTTCCTCAAAGGGAAGACACCACCTCATGTAGATCCATAGGTGAGTATTCCTCATAGGTAAGTCAACACTCTATAAAGAACACATGGTTAATCTTTCTCCAAGGAAAGTCAAAACCTCTCATGGTCATATTCACTCAGTACTTAGCTAAGTTCCTTTATTTAAAAGCCTTTATTAAGATTAACCATAAAGCATAGGGTTAGGATGTTTGTTCCTCATATTCTTATAGCGTATTCAAATACCTATCTAGTTCCAGAGCATTCTTGGGTATACCTCCCAAGGCCCCTCTATTTACTAGATCATCCATCATTCATGTCTGTGTGTGTAATTGTATGTGAGCAACCGTTCACATAACAGATAAATTTCACACATGTTTATATATCGATACATAATTCTATAGGTAAAAGTATAGGTGGAATCCATTCATATAAACACATAAGAGACAATGTACATTCATAGTTCATCATCTATATTCTAAATATCATAGCATGTAAATCATATTCATAACATGCCCATACGTTCTTATTCATGTACATAGAAACTAAACCTAGGAACTATCCCGTCAAGGTTAACATGTGCAATGCATAGACAAGGTCCCATACCCTTGACCATACTATACACCTATCAAGTAATCCTAGTTTACAAAACACATATCATACCTTCATAGATATAAGCTTAACATGCATAGTAGTAGACACTAGTGAATAGGATAAATAAATTTCATTTAGACACAATGACTTATACTACTTATAAGCATGCATATAGAGTAAGGGTGTTTGTACATTTGTCAATATTATCACATAATGTATATCAAAAACAAATTGAGGTATCCACCTTCATAGGACCACAAAAACATTAAGGTATAGACCAAATAACACACAATAGCATAGGAGACAAGTCAACCTCATATTACACTTAATATTCTTAACTGTTGTTATTCATGCATTCACATAGGGTTATATAGGTAAGGGGTACTTTAACTATTTTAACTCCTCGATGGTAACACCTACATTTTACCCTAACTTATATGCATGTTTTTAGAAATTTTCCATACAACCTACATCACAACTAGTATAATAAAGTAGGAATAAGCTTGACATAGTATGATCATCAAAACCATACACTCCTATATTCATCAATTTTCCTTCAAAGCCATAATCCATACATATAATGATAATAAAGTAAAAACCACCACTATAAGTGTACCATACCACACAACACCATAAAATTCTTCATAAATCACAATAATATAGAAAATTAGATAATAAGAGCCATTCTTACCAATTCATCAATGTTTGATCATTATTAATCAATACCCCCTTTTCATCACTAATAAATTATATTGCAGTAGCAATATGTACTAAATGATAAAAGAAACTATAAACAAATCGTTACAAGATCATGATACAACTAGTGCACTATATCACATATATATTAGAAAGTAGAGAGTTATAGATCATCAAGTAACTTCCCTAGTTTTTCTCATCGATAATCATGTATCAATATTCCATTTAGGATGTAGCTAAAGAGATAGGAACCAAATATTAATCATTATTTATTCATCTTAGGGTATAGATCCAACATATACATTACTCTATCAATATTTATAGGCTAGAAAGACTTACATAAATCTTTACCAATTCAATTTTAAATCTATTCATATTAAATCAATTGTACTCAATATTAACCGTATGTGAAATCCAAGGGCTACGCGAATATGCAATGCCTAATGTCGTCCGACCGTGTATGCTATCTAAGGTCCATGATGGCATGCCACGCCCGATGTCATTTGCCATGTATGCTGTCCAAGTGCTATGATGGCATGCCACGATCGACGTTGTTCAATCGTGTGTACTGTCCAACGACTATGAGGCATGTGACGCCCAACAAAGTTTGACCGTATGTGCTGTCTAAGGGCCATGATGGAATGCCACGCTCGACGTCATCTGTCTGTGTGTGAAGTCCAATGGCCATGATGGCATGCCATGCCCGACGTCATCTGACCCCGCGTGCAGTTCAAGGGCGACGATGGCATGCCATTCCCAATGTCGTACGACCGTGTGAGCTGTCAAAGGACCGTGATGGCATGCCATGCCCGACGTCGTTCGTTAGTGTGGGCTGCCAAAGGGCGATGATGGCATGCCAGGCCCGACGTCGTCCATCCGTGTGTGCAGTTCAAGGGAATGATGGAATGTCATGACCAGCTTCATCCGATTCTGTGTGCTATCCAAGGGATATGATTACATGCCATGCCCAACGTTGTCCGATTGCATGTAATGTCCAAAGGTATGATGGAATGCCACGGCTGACATTTTCCAACCTTGTGTGCTGTCCAAAGGTAATGATGGCATTCCACGCCCGACGTAGTCCAACTGCATTTGCTGTCCAAGGTCCATGAATGCATGCCACGCCTTACGTATTCTGACCATGTGTGCTATCCAAGGGCGATGATGGAAGGCCAAGCCCGACCTCGTATGACCCTCTGTTCTATCCAATAGCTATGATAACACTCACTTTCCATTTACCCCCCCCCCCCCCAAAAAAAAGAGCATGCAATTGTCCCCAACGCATAAAAAATCTAAATATTAGAGTGGTAGGTGAAGCAAACCTGTAGCGCAAAGCGCGTCGATCAGCAAGATGGTGGGTTCGGTTCCCCGAAGCCCACGTCCTCTGCAATCTGGACACCCTCACTGGTGTCCTCAGCAACAACTGCACCATCAGTAGTGCCTCCTGCTATCTCTACAGTGCGGGAGATAGACGCCCCAGCCGCTAACTGTGATGCTCTGATCTGCTGTGCCTCCTCTTAAGCAAGTGAGGCTCTCCTCGCAGCCTACATCTCTCGGCACTCCTTCTTCCTTGCTCTCTCCTCATCCTCTGCTCGACCCCTACGCCTCTTGTCACTCTCTCGAGGGGGAGGCGGTGGAATTTCTGAAGTAGCAAACAGTGCCACCAATACAGTGTCCTCAGCAGGCTCGACAGAAGGGGCCTCAGACTTCGGCACCCTCGCCTCTAGAATCGTGTCAATGTATGCACGAAGACTGTCGACTGCAGCCTGAAGAGTCGACACATGCACCGGAGGGGCTGGTCGGGCTAACACTCTCAACTCAAAGGCGTCCAGGCACTAGTTAACCTCAGCAATCTTCCGCTCTATAAACTGCTGCATTTTCCTCTCTAGACGCTCTTCAGACTCACCGATCGACTTCTGCATCCACGGCTGGATATGATGCAGAAGAGTGGCCATTTGTGCCTCTAGTTTTTGGACCCTAGCAAGCGGGACTAGTGCCGGTAGAGGGGTTGTGCGAGAGGAGCTCGGGGTTTTGCTACTACCCGGGATAGACTCGACCGGTGTAGTGTCAATGGACGCCTGTGTAGTTGTGCGGGCCTGGGCTACCATATCAGCTAGATCATCACCAAGTGGGGGCAGTTCTGGATGGGTCCCTCTGCGTGGAGCCAACTCATTGGCCTCGTCTCTGATGAGGCCGACGTCAACAGTGCCCTGTGGGGTCTTCAGTTGATCTACGTGCCATAAAGGCACACCTACGGACATGCAAAGGGCAAAGATCATGCATGGGAAAGGGCAGGTGGTAGTGACCTTGAATGCCCTCTCGTGCATGACTGCCTGGAGAAGCCATGCGAAGTCCACCTCGAATCTGGCTATCATTGCCGCCATCAACACTGCTCGAGCCCAAGTAATGATGTTATCAGCAGCTGTGGCGGAAAGGCAGTGACGGACAAGCAGCCACAAGAACTTTGTTGTGAACGTGAGGTTGGCCTTCTTGATGGCCCCCTTCGGCTCAGTCACCCAATTGGCACCCTCTCCATCTACTAATAGGTGCAAGGCCATCAACCTCTTGGTGGTCTCTCTCTGTGATGGCTCGCGCAAGAACTGGCCATCCTTCACTATCTACCAGCGATAGTCAAACTCGGCAGTGGGGGGAGTCTGAGTAGCATCAATACTCTCGCCGTAAAGAAACCGGCGAGTGGCTGGCAAGGAAATGTCAACCTGCACGCCCCAGACTTGGACCTGCTCCAGTGGGGCCTGTTTAGTGGGGGCAGCCCGCCTATCAATCATTGATCGGAGAATTGCTACATAGGATGCGTAGAACTCTCAGACCATTTCCTCGCTGTATCGTCCCAACGGACGTGCTGTCCACTCCAAGCAATGCCTAGTGAAGAGGTTGTGGATCTCAGGCATCGTCGGCAGACTCCCTGTAAGTACCCACCGCTCCAAAGTGAGTGTTCGAGTCATCACTCCTTTATCAGTCAGGAACTTGGCGTTAGAGTAGACTTGAAACTGGCCGTCGACACACCACCGGTTTGGCTGGTCAGAGGGTGGGGTGGGGACCTGAGCTGGTGCGCAATATGTAGAGTCTGAACTGTCACCCTCATCAGATGAGGCTGACGCTGCAGCGGTGGCGGGTACAGGATCCTCAGCAGAGCCAGAGGCTTCCTCGGACTATGATACTCCTAAGGATCCAGACGCTCCTTCCTCATTTATGGCAGACCCAGAGGGTGTGCCGGTCAGTGTGCGCTCCTCATCAGACTGAGAGGCAGTGACTATGCCGGACGCCACCTTTTTGGGTGTGGCTATGGGAGCACGTGCAGCACGGGAAGGTGTGGAAGTGCCTGGGGGCACATACTCAGGGTCCCGCTCATCATCACAGCCAATGACCATACAGGCAGACGGGGCGATAGACATTGATCGCCCGCGTGCATATATTCGGTCTTGCTTGGGTGCCATAGTAGATAGTACCTGCAAAGGATCTATATTAGTACAAGTAGTGGCAAACAAGACAAGCGAGACCATACAAAATAAAACATTGAAAATAGTATGTCATTGCTGTAGAAACAGTGACACAGGACGACCCTGGTGACGGCTCGTCGTGACTATGATGGACCGTCATGAGGTCCGTCGTGTTTTACTTGGGATATGTATATACAGAGAACCCTGAAGGAGAGTCTCTAACTAGCATGACGGTATGTGCAGGACGGACCATCACAGGTACGATGGTCCGTCGTATATGTCCGTCATAGGACACTTGAGAAAAAATATGGAGACCCTTAGGAGAGGGGTCTCTGACCATCATGACGGTCGTGCAGGACGGTCCGTCAAAGGACACTTAGAAAAATGAGAGACCCTTAGAAAAAGGTCTTTGACAACCAGAACGGTTGTGCAGGATGGACCATCGTGAACACGACGGTCCGTCGCATATGTACGTTGGGGAACACTTGGGAATAAATGAGAGACCCTTAGAAACAGGGTCTCTGACAACCGAAACGGTTGTGCAGGATGGACCATCATGAATACAATGGTCCGTCACATGTGTCCGTTGGGACAGGGTGCTAGGGCTTTGGTAATAGACCCTGCGACGGTCCCTCGTGGGTACGACGGTCCGTCATCGGGGTCTCGTTGTGAGTGACAGTGACAGAACTAAGGGTACCCTAAGCACCTCGATGAACCCACATCAAACTTGTAGTTTTTTGGACCTACATTTGTCTAACCCAAGTACCTAGGAAACTAGCAAGGAAAAAGCACCTATGTCTAGGGTTGTAAACATGGCAATTTCGAACATTTGTAACCTAGGTTAGACGGAATCATCTGAAGTGAACAGAATACGATAAGGAACTAAGCCGAATACTAACTAGTAAAAAATAGAAGATAAATGAGTGTAAAGTAGAGACACATACCTTAGAAATGGAGAAAAAAAATGCACAAGTACTCGGTGGCAAGGTAGACACTCACAGCAGTAGTTTCCAATAGTAGATAACACTTTAGGGCTTTGGAGAAATGTGAGGGGGGGGCAATGATCGGTTGGAGGGAATGGGGAAGTTTAAAAGAGAGAGTAATGGGAGAAATAAGAAAGTAATGGGGTGAAATATGGAGGGGTGGGGAGTTTAAACGGTCGATTTTGGAAAAGGGTCCAGCCGGGTCGGGTCGGGTATACCTCATTAATGACGCGACGGTTCCCCGACAACGGTCTGTCGTGGTTGTGACGACCCGTCTTTGGTTCCATCGTGTGTGCCCTAGTTTCAAAATAACTGAATAACAAACCTGGTACGACGGATGCATACAACGGTCCGTCGCTTGCGCAACGGTCCGTCGATTTGTCCGTCAGTGACTGCTGCAGAGTAATTTTCTGCAGAATTTCCTGGTGATGTGCCTGGAAATTTAAAAACCCAGTAGTAGAAAAATGCTACCATTACTAAAAAAACAATAAGTATTGGGTTGCCTCCCAACAAGTGCCTTATTTAATGTCGCGGCACGACTGGGGACCCTTGATTACTCAGACTTCATCAAGATGGTATGTCTCTATCGCTTCATTCCCCAATGCTTTATGCCCAAAATAGATTTTTATTCTATCTTTATTCTTCTTAAAAGGCACTCCCTCCTTGGCTTTTAACTCAACTTCTCCATGAGGTAATACTTGGGTTATAAAGTAAGGGCCAGTCCATTTGGGATTGAGCTTGCCCGGAAGACAAGGTGACCCAGAACTGTCTACAAGCACCAAGTCCACAACCATAAACTCTTGTTTTGCAGTTTTTTCTTCATTCACCTTCTTCATCTTTTCCTTGTGGGATATGGCAGATACCGATTGGAGCCCACCACTCTGCCTCATGGTCCTACAAATGTTGAAGGTCGCTTCTTCATTATTCCACCGAAATGTCATCTGTCCCTTCTTCATATCAACAAAGGCTCTACCTGTAGCAAGGAATGGCCTCCCAAGAATGATAGGCACTTCAAAATCGACCTCACAATCAAGAATAACAAAATTAGCCAGAAAGATGAATGACTCCACTTTTACAAGCACATCATGGAGTATCCCTATAGGCCGTTTCACTGTCCGATCATCCATTAGTAGCCGCATCGCAGTGGGTTTTGGATCCCCCAAACCCAACTTCTTGTAAATTGAGAGGGGCATGAGATTTATGCTTGCCCCCAGATCACATAATGCTTTCGCAAAATGTAATGACCCAACTGTACAAGGAATAGTGAACGCACCCGGATCTTCTTTCTTTTGTACTAGGGATATTGTAGCAATAGCACTACAATGTTGCAATCTATCATCATCCTCAAAAGTGACCGATCTTTTCTTGGTGACCAGATCTTTCATAAATTTGGCATAACCGGGCATTTGTTCTAGCGCTTCTACAAAAGGGACATTGATAGAAAGATGCTTCCACATTGTTATGAAGCGCCGGTATTTACCATCCTCGGTTTTTTTCACTAGTCTCTGAGGGAATGGTGGTGGTGGACTAGGCATGTGGATTACCTTCATAGGTACTTCTGCATCATTTCCATTACTTTCCACTGTTTCACCACTACCCTTTTTCACATTATCATTATCCTTTCTCACATTTTCCTCAGCAGATGGCATAGGTGGGTCAATGGTTTGCTTACCACCCCGAGTAGTGATTGCCATACAGTGTGCATCATTCTTCGGATTTTGGACATTGTTGCTAGGAAGAGTGCCCAGTTGCCGTGTGCTCACTGTCGCAGATAATTGGGCCATTTGCAACTCGATCTGCTTAATCGAAATTACATGTGTATTAACTTTTTGCCCAATACTAGCTAAGTCACCCCTTAACTCTTTGATGTGCTCATCACTAGCATCGAATCTCCTCATCATTTTGTGCAACATATCCTTAACTCGCGCCATACTAACTCTTTGGGGAGGGACATACGGCCCATTCCTATCATTTCTATTACCGCAGTTACCCTTGTTGAAGTTGTTGTCGCGGTTACCATCTCGGACATAATAACCCTCACGGTTGTAATTGCCATAGTTTCGACCTTGGTGCTAATTATCCTGATTTGTGCCTTGGGCGCTTTGTCGGAAACCCCCTATGTGCTCATCTACTGCATAAGTGTCCTCCGCATAATAGAATTCATCATTAGGAGGTTGTGGTTTAGACAAGTAGTTGACTACATTTATCTTTTTTGCACCCCAGTGACATGTTTTAGTACCAACCCAAGCTCAGTTCTCATCTGATCCATTTCTTCACGAATCTCATCTGTGGCTGGGTTGTGAGTGGACTGCACTGCGAAGGTGTTTCTCCCAGTATCAGACTTCATAGTACTCCAAGCTTTGTTATTTCGGGAGATTTTCTCTAAGTTTTCAGCAATCTCAGCATAAGGGCATTCTCCATAAGATCCACCTGCTATAGTGTCCAACACCGCTTTGTTGTTATCATCCTGTCCCCGATAGAAATATTCCTTCAGTGACTCATCATCTATACGGTGATTTGGAACACTTCTGAAGAATGAGGTGAATCTATCCCAAGAACTACTAACTAACTCTCCTGGTAGTGCCACAAAGTTGTTCACTCTGTCTTTGTGATTTAGTTTCTTTGAGACCGGATAGTAGCGTGCCAAGAAAACATCCCTTAATTGGTTCCAAGTAAAGATGGAGTTGTATGGGAGCTCTGTGAACCATATAGCAGCTTCTCCCGTCAGTGAGAGAGGAACCACTCTGAGCCCTATCAGGCCTTCCCACACAAAGGTGTGGCCGGTGGGTAGAGGGGGCAAAACAAGTGGCCCATTCGAGTCTGCTATGTTATCATACCCTCTGTAATATGCTTGGGGCCGTGGAATGGGATTTTGTCCCCTCTGTTGATGTTCACCCGGAGCATCGGGTAACATCTGACAATGAACATCCACCGGAGCTAGGATGTTCTTGTTCGGATCATCATCATTTATTCCCAGGTTTTGATTCATATTGCGCAGTGTACGCTCTAGCTCGTGATCATAGGGAAACAAGGGTTCTCTTCCTCTCCGTGTATTTGGCATACAAGGAGGATAGTTCTGAAAAGTAATCAAAAACAATAAAACAAAGTAAAATCAAGAAAATATCAACTAAACTATAGTAATACGTTCAAGTTAATCTAAAAGCTAATTTCCCCGGCAGCGGCGCCAAAATTTGATACGCTCAAACTTACTTCTCAAATAAGAAGTAAAGCGGTCGTGTCAAGTAAAAAACCCAACTAGTGAGGTTGGGATCGTTCCCACGAGGAAAATAGTCTAGACTTAACTTCAACCTATTATTACTATCGTTTCGTCAATAACTTCCTTGGAAAGTAAAAATATAAAAAGGGGGGTTCTATCTCCAAATAAGTGAAAATAAATAACGAACTTGAAAGAGATACTTAACAGATTTTAATGTTGGGTTTTAATCAATTAATCAAAGTAACTAGGGTTTATGTGTTCCCCACAGGTTCATAACTTGATAATTCTAACTATAACAATTCTTTCCTAGTATCTTGCATGCAAAGTGATAAGTTATGTATTTCTACATCCTTGGTTTGGCATCTAGAAAATCTCACTCCGCACCTTGGTCCGGCTAAGTGTGTTGCTATCCTAACCCTTATCCTTACCTCATATTAAGCATCGTATTCTATATTTGACTAAGTTATTACCTCGTACCAATAGATACTAGCCTATTACATAGTATACACTAAATCTATGTTAATAATTCTTTTCCTATTATCTACCTCCTTGGTCCGGCAAGTAGCATTAAGCGAGTTCTAATGTTGTCCAACCGTTAAAAAGACTTCTAAACGAAAGAATAATTAATACATGCAAGACGCTATTCTAGAATTGTTATTTTAGTGAGGGTTTATCTCATTATTTGCCTATAGTTACCACAACCCTAGTTATGGAGTTTAGTTACTTATAGCCATAAAAACAATATTCAAATATATTAAATAAGAATTCATGTACTTACTTCAATGAGAAAGAAAAAAATCCAAAAGTTTGCTTGATTAATCTCCAAAAATCAATTGCAAGAATCTCAAAATCTAACACTAATACACAAATTATAACAATATGATGTCTAATCTAGCAGAGTCTAACCTCAAAAAATAGGTTTTTCGAAATATTTAAAAAAAATAAAAACCTAATTAAACAAGGACTTTGTTTGCTGGAAATCTGCCAAAACGCGGCTGTGTCGACGGACCTCGCGACCGATTATCGTGGTCATGACGGACCGTCATGGACTCCGTCATCCCATACTTATGCAATTTCTTCTGCTGCTCTCTTCATTCCCCTCGACGGCAAGTATGACGGACAGTCATAGGCACAACTGTCCGTCGAGGGTCTTCATTTCAAAACACTTCAACTCTTGGAATCTTGGTACTGGGATCACTTCTCGGAACTTCATGATGAACCTGCAGGACGGACCCTCATAGCCACGACGGACCGTCACAAGCTTCGTAACCCCACACTTGGTAAGACTTCCCCATATTCCTTCAGCAGCTGCACTACGCTGCCACCTACGGACCGTCATAAGCTCCGCATGTGGTCTCTTCTACATTTCTTCGCTCAAAATCTCCGCATTCAACTTTGGACAGATTTCCTGCAAAACAAAGAAAAACTCATATAAAAACTAGCACAAAAAGACTTTCGTACACACTAAACTTAAGGAAAAAGTTTTAATTATACTGTGAAACCACGGTATATCACGTCCTCCGACCGTGTATGTTGTCCAAGGGTTATGATTGTATTCCACACTCGATGTCATCCGTCCATGTATGGTGTTTAATGGCTACGTGGGCATGCCACGTTCGACGTCTTCTGACTGTGTGCATTGTCCAAGTGCCATGATGGCAGGCCACATTTGACGTTGTCTGACCGTGTGCGCTGTCCAATGTCAATGATGACATGCGATGCCCGACATCGTCAGTCTGTGTGTGTAGTCCAAAGGTCATTATTGCATGCCATACCTGACATCATCGGACCATGTGTGCAGTCCAATGGTAATGGTTTCATGCGACGCAATGATGTTGTCTGACCGTATGTACTGTCGAAGGGCGATGATTGTATTCCATGCCAAACGTCATCCGTCCGTATATGTTTTCCAAGGGATACGGGAGCATTCCACGCCCTACTTTGTGCGACCGTGTGTAGTGTCTAATGGTATAATGGAAAGACATGCCCGATGTCTTCATATCGTGTGTGTTTTCAAAGGGCAATTACGGCATGCCACACCCGATGTCTTTCGATGGTGTATGGTTTCCAAAGGTTATGATGTCATCCCACGCCTGACATCGTTCGATCGTGTGTTCTATCAAAGTGCCACGTGGGCATGCCACGCCTGATATCTTTTGACTGTGTGCGTTGTCCAAGTTCCCAGATGGCATGCCACGCCCGACGTCATCCGACTGTGTGTATTGTCCAAGGGTGAAGATGATATGACATGCCCAATGTCGTCCGTCCGTGTGAGCAGTCCAAGGGATATGATGGCATTCTACACCCGACGTCATCCGAGAGTGTTTGTACGCCAAGGGCAATGGTTGAATGCAAAGCATGACGTTATTCGACAGTTTCTTTTGTCGAAGGGCGATGATGGTATTCCAAGCCCAACATCATTCGTTTGTATAAGCAGTCCAAGGGAGATGATGGCATGCCACACCCGACGTCGTCCATTTGACTCTTTAGTTCAAGGGCGATGATGTCATTCTCAGCCCGAAATCGTCCGACCATGTGTGCAGTCCAAGGAAGATGATGGCATGCCACGCCCGACGAGCATTCAACACCCCACTTTATCGAACGTTGTATAGTGTCCAATGGCAATGATAGCATGATACGCCCGACGTTTTTTGACCTTGGGTTCTTTCCATGGGTTATGATGACATATCACACCCGACGTTGTTCGACTGTGTGTGTTATCAAAGTGTTATGAATGCATTTCACACCCAACTTCGTCTGACCTCGTGTGCTGTCGAAGTGCTTTGCAGGCATGCCCCGTCCAATTGTGTGCACTGTCCAAGGACCATGATGGAATTCCACGCTCGAAATCGTCTGACTTTGTGGCTGTCCAAGGGAAATCATGGCATGACACGCCTTACGTTGTTTAATTGAATCTGTAGTCCAGGGGAAATGATGTCATGCCACACGCGTCATTGTCCGACTGTGTGTGTAGTCCATGGGTAATGATGGCATGCCACGCACGACGTCGTCCAATTGTGTGTGTTGTCCAAGGGCTATGATAGCATGCCACTCCCAACATCATATGACCGTGTATTCTGTCCAACCGCGATGATGGCATGCCATGCAAGACTTCATGCATTCGTTTGTGCTTTCCAAGGGCGATGATGGCATGCCTCGCACGACTTTGTCTAACCATGTGATTTTTCCAATGGCTACCCGAACATGCCACGCCCGATATCATCCAAATGTGTATGTTTTCCAAGGGCTATGATGACATACCGCGCCTGACATCGTACGACCGTGTGCTGTCTAAGGGACATCATGGCATGCCAGGCTCGACGTCGTCCGACCGTGTGTGCTATCCAAGGGCTATGCTGGCATGCCACATGCGATGTTGCACGACTGTGTGTGTTGTCCCAAGTCCGTGATGGCATGCCACGCCAGACATCGTCCAACCGTGTGTCCTGTCCAAGGGCGATGATGACATGCCAATCGAGATGTCGTTCTTTCGTGTGTGCACTCCATGGGCGATGATGGCATGACACACCTGATGTCATCCGAACGTGTGTGCATTCCCAGGGTAATGGTTTCATGAGACGCATGACTTCCTACAAATCGTGTTTTTATCAAAGGGAAGTTATGGTATTCCAAGCCTAACATCATCCTTCCGTGTATGTTGTCCAAGGGCTGCGGGAGCATTCCACGCCCGACATTCTCCGTGCGTGTGTAGTGTCCAAGGGTATAATTGCAAGCCACGCCCGACATTTTCATACCATGTGTGCTTTCCAAGGGCTATGATGGCATGCCATGCGTGACGTCTTCAGACCGTGTTTGCTTTCCATGGGTTATGATTGCACGTCACGCCCGATGTCATCTGACTATGTGTGCTATACAAGTGCTACGTGGGCATTCCACGCCCGACCTTTTCTAACCGTGTGCACTATCCAAGATCAATGATTGCATGCCACACTTGACATCTTCCGACTGTGTGTGCAGTCCAAGGGAGATGATGGCATGCCAAACCTGATATCATCCGACCGTGAGTGCGTTCCAAAGGAAATGGTTGAGTGCGACACATGATGTCGTTCGTTCATGTGTGTTATCTAAGGAAGATGATGGTATTCCACACCAATGTCATTCTTTCGTGTATGAAGTCCAAGGGAGATGATGACATGCCATGCCTGATGATGTACGTTCATTTATGTAGTCCAAAGGTGATAATGGCATGTTACGCCCCACATGGTTCGACCATGTGTGAAGTTAAAGGGAGATGATGTCATGCCATGCCCGAGATTGTCTGACCATTTATGCTTATCAAGGGCTACACGAGCATTCAAGCCCAACATTATCCGACTGTTTGTAGTTTCCAAGGGTAATGATAGCATGCCACGCCCAACGACTTCCAACTGTGTGTGCTTCCCAAGGGTTATGATGACATTTCATGCCCGATGTCACTCAACCGTGTGTGTTGTCCAAGGGTTATGATGGCATGGGACGCCTATTGTCGTCCGACCTTGTGTGTTGTCGAAGGGTATGGTGGGCATGCCACGTCAAATTGTATGCGCTATCCAAGTGCCATGATAGCATTCCACCCTCAACATCATCTGACCATGTGTGCTTCTCAAAGAAGATCATAGCATGCAACACTTGACGTCATTTTTTCGTGTCTATAGTCCAGGGGCAATGATGACATGACGATCCCAACATCTTCCATCCGTGTGTGCACTACAAGGGATATGATGGCATGTCACACCTGACGTTATCCGACTGTGTGTACAGTCCAAGGGCAATGGTTGCATGCGACGCATGACGTGTTTCTATAGTGTGTATTATTGAACGGTGATGAAGGTATTCCAAGCCCAACATCATTCGTCCGTATATGCAATCCAAGGACGATGATGGCATGCCACACCCGACGTCATCCAATCTTGTCTGCAGTCCAATGGCGCTGATGGCATTCTCCACCCAATATCGTCCGACCAAGTCTGGAGTCCAAGGGCGATGATGGTATGCCACGCCCAACATCGTTCAACTTTTTATTCTTATCAAGATCTATGAATGCATTCTATGCCTAACTTTATTCGACTGTGTGTAGTGTCTATGGGAGATTATGGCATGCCACACCCGACGTCTTCAAACTGTGTGTGATTCCTAAGGGTTATGATTACATGCCATGCCTGATGCCATTTGACCCTGTGTGATGTGCAAGGGTTATGATGGCAAGCCACTCCCGACATCGTTCGATGGTGTGTTTTGTCAAAGCGCTTTGTGGGCATGCCACGTCCAATTGTGTGTGTTGTCTAAGGGCCGTGATGGCATTCCAATCTCGACATCATCTTACCATGTGTGCTTTCCAATGGTGAACATAGCATGTCACGCCTGACGTTGTTAAATAATATTTGCAGTGTAGTGGCGATGATGGCATGCTACACCCATCGTCGTCCGACTGTGTGTGTAATCTATGGGCGATGATGTCATGCCATGCACGACAACGTTCGTCTATTTTTGCTTATCAAAGGCTACACGTGAATTCAACACCCCACTTTATCGGACGTTGTATAGTTTCCAATGGCAATGATTATATGACACGCCCGACGTCTTTTGACCGTGTGCTCTTTCAAAGGGTTACGATATGTCACGCTCGATGTCGTTCGACAGTGTGGTCTGTCCAAGGGTTATGATGGCATTCCACGCCCAACGTCGTTCGACCTTGTGTGTTGTCCAAGGGATTTGCGGGCATGCCCCGTCCAATCGTGTGCACTGTCGAAGGACCATAATGGAATTCCACGCTCGACATCGTCTGACCGTGTGGCGGTCCAAGGGAAATCATAACATGTTACGCCTGATATTGTTTATTTGTGTTTGCAGTCCAGGGGAAGTGATGGCATGCCACACCCGTCATTGTCTGACTTTGTGTGTAGTCCATGGGCGATGATGGCATGCCACACATGACGTAGTCCAATTGTTTGTGCTGTCCAAGGGCTATGTTAGCATGCCACTCCCAACATCATATGACCATGTGTTCTGTCCAACAGCGATGATGGCATGCTATGCCTGACTTTATCCATTCGTTTGTGCTTTCCAAGGGCGATGATGGCATGCCTCGCCCGTATTTGTCTAACCATGTGTGTTTTCCAATGGCTACCTGAACATGCCACACCCGATATCATTCGAATGTGTATGTTGTCCAAGGGCTATGATGACATGCCCCGCCTGACATCGTACGACCGTGTGCTGTCTAAGAAATATGATGGCATGCCACGCTCGACGTCGTCCGACCGTGTGTGCTATCCAAGGGCTATGATGGAATGCCACGCGCGACATTGTGCGACTGTGTGTGCTATCCTATGGCCATGATGGCATGCCACGCCAGACACTGTCCGACCGTGTGTGCTCTCCAAGGGCGATGAAGACATGACATTCCAGTCGTTGTTCGTTCGTGTGTTCACTCCAAGGGCGATAATATCATGCCACACCCTATGTCATCCGAACATGTGTGCAGTCCAAGGGTAATGGTGTCATGAGACGCACGACGTCCTGCAAATTGTGGTTTAATCGAAGGGAAATTATGGTATTCCACGCCTAACATCATCCTTCCGTGTATGTTGTCAAAGGGCTACGGGAGCATTCCACGCCCGACATTCTCTGAGTGTGTGTAGTGTCCAAGGGCATAATGGCAAGCCACGCCCGACGTTTTCACACCATGTGTACTTTCCAAGGGCTATGATGGCATGCCATGCGTGACGTCTTCTGACCATGTACGCTTGCCATGGTTTATAATTGCATGTCACGCCCGATGTCATCTAACTATGTGTGTTATCCAAGTGCTAAGTGGGCATGCCATACCCCACCTCTTCTGACCTTGTGCACTGTCCAAGTTCCATTATTGCATGCCACACTTGATATCTTCCAACTTTGTGTGCAGTCCAATGGGAGATGATGGCATGCCAAACCTGACGTCATCCTACCGTGTGTTCGGTCAAAAGGAAATGGTTGCATGCAACACATGATGTCGTCCAACCGTTTGTTAATGAAGGACGATGATGGTATTCCACGCCCAATGTCATTCTTTCGTGTATGAAGTCCAAGGTAGATAATGACATGCGATGCCTGGCGACGTCCGTTCATTTCTACAGTCCAAAGGTGATGATGGCATGCTCCACACGACATTTTCCGACTGTGTGAAGTTTAAGGGCGATGATGGCATGCCACGCACGACATTGTGCGACCATTTGTGCTTATCAAGTGCTACACGAGCATTCCACGCCCTACATTGTCTGACCATTTGTAGTTTTTAAGGGCAATGATAGCATGCCACGCCCAACGACGTCCAACTCTGTGTGCTTTCCAAGGGTTATGATGACATGAAACGCCCGACGTCATTCTACTGTGTGTGTTTTCCAAGGGTTATGATGGCATGGAACGCCCATTGTCGTCCGACCATGTGTGTTGTCCAAATGTTACGTGGGCATGCCACATCCAATCGTGTGGGCTATCCAAGGGCCATGATAGCATTCTACGCTCAACATCATCTGACCATGTGCGCTGTCCAAGGAAGGTCATAGCATGCAACACTTGGCGTTGTTTGTTCGTGTCTGTAGTCCAGGGGAGATGATGACATGACAATCCCAACATCTTCCATCCGTGTGTGCACTACAAGTGATTTGATGGCATGCCACACCCGGCGTTATCCGACCGTGTGTACAGTCCAAGGGCAATGGTTGCATGCGACGCATGACATCCTTCTATAGTGTGTATTATCGAAGGGCAATGAGGGTATTCTAGGACCAATATCATTCGTCCGTGTAAGTAATCCAAGGACGATTATGGCATAACAGACCCGACGTCTCCAATCTTGTCTGTAGTCCAAGGGCGATGATGGCATTCTGCGTCCAACATTATCCGACCGTGTGTGGATTCCAAGGGAGATGATGATATTTCACGCCCTACATCATTCAACCGTTTGTTCTTATCAAGATCTATGCGAGAATTTTATGCCTAACTTTATCTGAGTATGTGTAGTGTCTGTGGGAGATTATAGCATGACACGCATGACATCTTCAAACTGTGTGTGCTTTCGAAGGGTTATGATTACATGCCACGCCCGATGTCGTTCAACCCTGTGTGATGGCCAAGGGTTATGATGGCATGACGCTCCCGACATCGTTCGATCGTGTGTTTTGTCAAAGGGCTTTGTGGGCATGCCACATCCAATGGTGTGCGTTGTCTAAGGGCCGTGATGGCATTCCACGTTCGACATTGTCTTACCATATATGTTTTCCAAGGGTAAAAATATCATATCACGCCTGACGTTGTTTAATCATATTTGCAGTCAGTGGGCGATGATGGCATGGCACACCCTTCGTCGTCCGACTGTGTGTGTAATCCATGGGCGATGATGGCCTGCCACGCACGATGTCGTCCAATTGAGTGTGTGTCCAAGGGCTATAATGGCATTCCACTCCAAACATCATATGACCGTGTGTTTTGTCCAACGGCGATGATGGCATGCCACGCTCGCCTTCGTCCATATGTTTTTGCAGTCAAAGGGAGACAATGGTATGTTAGGACCAACGTCGTTAGGCCGTGTGTGCTGTCCCAATGCTATGATGACGAGCCACGCCAGAAATCATCCAACGATATATGTTATCCAAGGGCTGTGATGACATGCCTCGTCCAACTCTGTCTAACCGTGTGTGAAGTCAGAAGGCGATGATTGCATTCCACGCCTGACGTCATTCGATCGTGTGTGCTGCACCAGACCGATGATGGCATGGCAAACCCAACATCGTCTCATCGTTTGTGTTATCCAAGGGCGATGATGGCATACCACGCCCTACGTCGTCCGTCCGTATATGCATTCAAAGGAATTTGATGGTATGCCACGCCCGACATCATCCAATTGTGTGTGATGTCTAAGGGCGATAATGGCATGCCACATTCGACCATTTCTACTATCCAAAGGCTATGATTACATGCCACACCCAACGTTGTCCGAACGTATGTGATTTCCAAGGGCAATTCTGTTATGCAACGCTTGACGTCGTCCAACCATTTGTGTTGTTCAATGACTATAATGACATGCCACGCGTGACTTATTTCAACCGTGCGTGCTCTCTAAGGTCTATGACGGCATGCCACACTCGTCGTTGTTCGTCCGTGTGTGCAGCCCAAGGGCTACGCGGGCATGAGATGGCCAACGTTGTCTAATTATGTGTGCTTTCCAAAGGCCATTATTGCATGCCACGCCCAACGGCGTCCGACAATATGTGCTATCCAAGGGCGATGATGGCATGCTACACCCAATTTTGTCGATCCGTGACTGTAGTCCAAGGTTGATAATTGCATCGCACGGGTGACATCATTTGACCGTGTGTGCTTTCCAATGGTGATGATAACATGCAACTCCTGACATCATTTGTCCGTGTGAATAGTCCAAGGTGATGATGGTATGCCATACCCAACGTTGTACATTTTTGCTGTCCAAGGGCCATGATCAAATGCAATGCCCCACATCGTTCAACCGTTTGTTCTATCCACGCTCTTTGATGGCATTCCACGCCCAACGTTGTCCGACCACGTATGTTGTCCAAGGGCGATACTGGCATACCATGTCCGACGTTCTTAAACAAACTGTCTAGGTGTTAAGATGACATGCCACGCCTAATGTCGTCCGACCGTGTGCTGTGCAAGGGCTATGATGGCATGAAACGCTTGACGTCGTCTGACCGTGTGTGCTTTTTAAGGGCTATAATGATGTGGCACTCCGACTATGTTTGACCTTGTGTGTTTTCCAAGGTCTATGATGGCATGCCACGCTCAACGTCCTCCGACCGTGTGCGCAGTGTAAGTGGTACATGGGCATTCCACGCCCAATGTCCTGCGACCATGTGTGCTGCCAAAGGACTATGATCGCATGGCACGGTCGATTTCGTCCGTTCATTTGTGTAGTCCAGGGGTGATGATTGCATTCCATGCCCGACGTCATCCGACTATGTGTTCTATCAAAGAGATATGATAACAAGCCGCTTGACATAGTCTAGCCATGTGTGACATCCAAGCGCTATTTTGCATGCCACTCCCGATGTCGTCCTATAATGTGCGTTGTCCAAGGGATAAGATTCAATACAACGCTCGACGTCTTCCATATGTGTTTGTTGTTCAAGGGCTATGATATCATGCCACACCCGACTTCATAAATTACCTTGTGTAATTTCCATGGGATATGATGCCATGCCACGCCCGGCGTCCTCCAACCTTCTTTGCTGTCCAAGGGTTGTGCTAGCATTCCACACCTGACATCGTCCGACAGTTTGTGTTGTACAAGTGCAATGATTGCATGCCAATCTTGACGTTGTGCGACCGTGTATGATGTCCAAGGGCTATGCTGAAATGCAATAACCCACATCATCCGACCGTGTGTGCTATCCGTGCACTTTGATGGAATGCCACGCCCAAAGTCGTTTAACCGTTTGTGTTGTCCAATAGCGATAATGGCATGCCATGTTTGACGTTCTTAGACCGTTTCCGCTATCCAAGGGTGATGATGAAATTACAGGCCCAACGTCATTCGACCGTGTGTGTTTTCCAACGGATAAGATGGCATTTCATGCTTTACATCATTTGACCGTGTGTGTTTTCTAAGGGCTATAATGAAATGGCACGCCAAAGTCGTTGGACCTTGTGTGTTGTCCAAGGGCCATGATGGCATGCCACGCCTAACTTCATCCGTCCATATGTGCAGTCCAAGGGCGATGATGGCATGCCACACCCAACGTTGTTATACTTTGTCTGCTATCAAAGGCGTATGATAAAATGCCACGCTTGACATTATCTGGCCCTGTGTGTTGTCCAAGGGCTATGAGTGCATGCCACTCCCAACGTTATTTGAACCTATTTGTTGTCCAAGGGAAAAGATGGCATACTACGCCTGACGTCGTCCAACTTTGTGTGTTGTTCAAGGGCTATGATTACATGCCATGCACAACGTCTTACGACACTGTATACTATCCAAGGACTATCATGGCATGCCACACCCGATTCATTGCGACCGTCTGTACTGTCCAAGGGCTACACTGGCATGCCACACCTAACATCGCCCGACCATTTATTCTTTATAAGGGAAATGATGGCATGTCAATCTTGATGTTGATAAACCGTGTGTGCTGTCCAAAGGCAATGATGGCATCCCATTCCCAACATCTTGCATTCGTTTGTGCAGTAAGGGGGATTATTGCATGTTATACTCAACATAGTTCGACCGTGTGTGTTTTCCAATGGCTATGATGACATGCCATGTCTAACGTCGTTAAACCTTGTGTGTTGTGAAAGGTATAAGATGGCATGCCACCCTAGATTTCATATGTTTGTGTGTGATATCCAAGGGAGATAATGGCATTATAATCCTGACGTCGTCCGACTGTGTGTGAAATTCAAGGGCGATGATGGTATGCCACGCACCGATGTCACTCTACCGTGCTTGTTGTGCGATGTCCATGATGGCATTCTATGCCCTGATGTTGTCTGACCGTGTGTGCTGCCCAATGGTGAAGAAGGCATGCCATGCCTGACATTGTCCGTCCTTGTGTGCAGTCTAAGGGCGATGATGGCAGGCCACGTAAGATGTTGTCCTACTGTGTTTCTTTCCCAAGGGCTATGATTATATTTTATGCATGACGTTGTCCGATCATGTGTGTTGTCCAAGGGCTACAAGGGAATGCCACGGACGAAGTCTTCCAAACGTGTGTGATGTCTTAGGGCCATGATGGTATGCCACACCCGACATTGTGCGACCGTCTATGCACTCCAATGGTGATGATGGTATTCCACGCCTTACATTGTCTTTCTATTTCTGCAGACCAAGGTCCATGATAGGATGTCACGCCTGACGTTATCCGATCGTGTGTGCAGCCTAAGGGCGATGATACCATGCCACGGCCGACGTCTTCTGTTCGTGTGTGAAGTCCAAGGAAAATGAGGGCATGCCACACCCGACATCGTTCTACTGTCTGTGTAGTCCAAGGCCGATCGTTTGTGCTTTACGAGGTCCATGATTCATGCCACACCCAATGTCTTCTAGTCGTGTGTGTTGTTAAAGGGCCATGATGGCATGACATGCAAGACTTGGTCCGATCGTGTATGCTTTCAAAGGGTGATGATGGCATACCATGCCCTATATCGTCCTTCTGTGTATGTAGTCTAACGGCAAAGATGGCTTGTCACGCCCAACGTCGTCTAACCATGTGTGTTTTCCAACAGATATAATGAAATGCCACACCCCCAACATCGTCCGACCGTGAGTGGAGTCCAAGGGTTATGATGGAAATACCATGCCCGACGTCTTACGATCGTGTGTGCAGTCCCACAGATAATGCCAGGCCACGCCTTATGTAGTCTGATTATGTGTGTTGTCCAACGTCTATGCGGGTATGCCACGCTAGATGTCGTCCGACCTTGTGTGTTATCCATGGGCTATGTGGGCATGCCACTCCTGACCTTTTTCGACCGTTTGTGCTGTCCAATAGAAGTGATGGCATGTCATGGCCCGACGTCGTGCGACCGGGTTGGGTGTTCAAGGGCTAAGATGGCATGTCACGCCCGACATCGTCTAACCTTTAGTGTTGTCCAAGGATGATAATTACATGCCAGGCAAGACATCATTCGACCGTGTGTGAAGTCCAAGGGAGATTATGGCATGCCATGACCAGCGTCATTTGTTTATTTGTGTAGTCCACGAAAGATGATGGCATGCCACACTCGACTTCGTTCAATCGAATGTGCACTCCAAGGGCAAGGATGGCTTGCCAACCCTGACGTCATCCTACCGTGTGTTATATCCAAAGGCCATGGTGGCATGCGGCGCCGACGTCGTTTTACCATGTGTGCTGTTAAAGGGCGATGATGGCAGCCACGTAAGATGTTGTCCTAACGTGTTTCTTTCCCAAGGGCTATGATTATATTTTATGCATGAACGTTGTCCGATCATGTGTGTTGTCCAAGGGTACAAGGGAATGAATGCCACGGACGAAGTCTTCCAAACGTGTGTGATGTCTTACGGGCCATGATGGTATGCCAACACCGACATTGTGCGAGGCTTCTATGCACTCCAATGGTGATGATGGTATTCCACGCCTTACATTGTCTTTCTATTTCTGCAGACCAAGGTCCATGATAGGTAAGATGTCACGCCTGACGGTATCCTATCGTTGTGTTGCATGACACTGCTAAGTGCGATTGTATACCAATGGCCACGGCCAGTCTTCTTCTTTTCTATGGCGGGTGAAGGCATCACGATCGATGCAAAGGAAAGGGTATGTGAAGTCCAGGAAAATGATGGGCATTGCCACACCACGACATCGTTCTATCATACTGTCTGTCTAGTCCAAGGCCGATCGTTTTTTGCTTGCCACTGTCATTGTTCAGGACCACGATTCAAAGAGAGTGCCATCACCCAATGTCTTCTAGTCTGTGTGTTGTTAAGGGCCATGATGGCATGACATGCAAGACTTGGTCCGATCGTGTATGCTTTCAAAGGGTGATGATGGCATACCATGCCCTATATCGTCCTTCTGTGTATGTAGTCTAACGGCAAAGATGGCTTGTCACGCCCAAGCGTCGTCTAACCATGTGTGTTTTCCAACAGATATAATGAAATGCCACACCCCCAACATCGTCCGACGTGAGTGGAGTCCAAGGGTTATGATGGAAAACCATGCCCGACGTCTTACGATCGTGTGTGCAGTCCCACAGATAATGCCAGGCCACGCCTTATGTAGTCTGATTATGTGTGTTGTCCAACGTCTATGCGGGTATGCCACGCTAGATGTCGTCCGACCTTGTGTGTTATCCATGGGCTATGTGGGCATGCCACTCCTGACCTTTTTCGACCGTTTGTGCTGTCCAATAGAAGTGATGGCATGTCATGCCCGACGTCGTGCGACCGGGTGTGGTGTTCAAGGGCTAAGATGGCATGTCACGCCCGACATCGTCTAACCTTTAGTGTTGTCCAAGGATGATAATTACATGCCAGGCAAGACATCATTCGACCGTGTGTGAAGTCCAAGGGAGATTATGGCATGCCATGACCAGCGTCATTTGTTTATTTGTGTAGTCCACGAAAGATGATGGCATGCCACACTCGACTTCGTTCAATCGAATGTGCACTCCAAGGGCAAGGATGGCTTGCCAACCCTGACGTCATCCTACCGTGTGTTATATCCAAAGGCCATGGTGGCATGCGGCGCCCGACGTCGTTTTACCATGTGTGCTGTTAAAGGGCGATGATGGCATGCCATACCCAACATCCTTCGTTCGTGTGTGCTGTCCAAGGGAAATGAAGGCATGCCAGGCTCAACAACGTTCGGCCATGTGTGATATCCAAGGGATATGATGGCATGCGACACCCAACAACGTCTGACTGTGTGCCGTTTGAGGGAGATGATGTCATTCCATGTCTGATGTCATTTCCCATGTCTGATTCCCAAGGGCGATGATGGCATGTCATGCCCAACATCGTCTGATTGTTTGTGCTTTTTAAGGGAGATGAAGACCTATCACGCCCTACGTCGCTCGACCGTCTGAGCTATCTAAGGTCTTTGATTGCATGCCGAGCTCGACGTCGTCCAACTGTGCGGGCTTTCCAAGAGCGATAATGGCATTCCACGTCTTGCAGAGTGCGCTGAACAAGGTCTATGCTTACATGCCACGCCCAAGGTTGTCCGACTGTGTGTGGTTTTGAAGGGCAATGATTGCATGCCACGCTTGGCGTCGTCCAACCGTGTGTGCTATCCAAGGGCTATAATTACATGACATGCCCGACTTATTCCGACTATGAGTGCTGTCAAAGGGATATGATGAAATTCCATGCACAAAGTCGTCTTACCGTGTGTGAAATCCAAGGGCGATGATGGCATGCCACGCCTGAAATCATCATCCTCGTGTGTAGTCCTAGAGAGAAAAGAAGTCATACTACGCTCAACATCGTCAAACCGTGTATGACGTCCAAGGGAAATGATGGCATCCCACACCCAACATCATCTGACCGTGTGTGTATTCCAATGGTGATAATGACATGCAACACCCGACATCGTCCATCCGTGTGTGTAGTCCAACAGTGATGATGGCATGCCACGCCTTACATAGTTCGACTTTTAATGTTATCCATTGGCTATGATGATATGGCTCGCCGCACGTCATCCAATCATATGTGCTATCCACGCTCTTTGATGGCATGCCACGCCCGACGTCGTCCAACCGCATGTGTTCTCCAAGGGCGATAATGGCATAGCACATCCGATGTCTTCAACCATTTCTGTTGTCCAAGTATTATGATGACATGCCACGCCCAACGACATTCGGCCGTGAGTGCTTTGCAATGATTATGATGGCATGCGATGCTTGACGTCGTCTGATCGTGTGTGCTATCTAACGGCTAGAATAACATGGCAGGCTGATGTCGTTTGACCTTGTGTGTTGTCCAAGGGCTATGATGGCATTCCACACCCGACGTTGTCTGACCGTGTGCGCAGTGTAATGGCTTTGCAGGAATGCCACACTCGACGTCGTCCGACCTTGTGTGTTGTACAATGGCCATGATGGCCTGCCACACCTGACTTCTTTTGGCTGTGTGTGCTATCCAAGGGTTAAGAAAATATGCCACGCCAGATATTGTCTAGCCGTGTGTGTTGTCCAAGGGCTATGAGTGCATTCCACGCTCGACATCGTCGAATCGTGTTTGTCGTCCAAGCCAGAAGATGGCATGCCACGCCCGATGTCGTCCAACCGTGAGTAATGTCGAAGGGGTATGATGACATGCCACTACCGACGTCTTGGATCATATGGGCTATCCAAGGTCTATGGTGGAATGCCAGGCCAGACGTCGTTAGTCTGGGTGTGCTATACTAGGGCAATGATGGCATGCCATGCCCGACGTCGTCAGACTGTGTGTGCTGTCCAAGGGATATGATGACATTCTATGCCCACTTTTCCCGTTTCTGTGTGTGTTAACCAAGGGCTATGATGGCATGCCACACATGTCGTTGTCCGACCTTGTGTGCTGTCCAAGGGCTATGCGGGGATGCCACACCCGCCGTTGTCCAACTGTGTGTTATGTCCAAGGGCCATGATGGCATGCCACACCTAGCGTGGTCTTACCATTTGATTTTTTAAAGGGAAATGATGACATGCCACTCTCGACATCCTCTGTTCGTGTGTGTATTCCAACGAAAATTATGTCATGCCACGTCCCAAATTCATCCGACCATTTGTGTTGTCAAAAGGATATGATAACATGCCATGCCCCACGTCGTCCGACCATGTCTGCTATCCAAGGGAGGTAATAGCAAGCCACATCCGAATTCGTCCAACAATTTTTGTTGTCCAAGGGTTATGATGACATGACATGCCCAACGTAGTTCGACTGTGTGGGTTGTTCAAGGGCCATGATGGCTTCCCACGCTTGACATCGCCTGACAATGTATGCTGTCTAAGGTCTATAATGACATGGCACTCCGACAACATTCGACCTTGTGTGTTATCCAAGGGTTATGATGGCATGCCATGCCTGACGTCCTTTGACCGTGTGTGCAATGTGAGGGCTATGGGGGCATTTCATGCCCCATATACACGTACGGTGTGAGCTTCTCTAGGACTATATGGCATGCCATGCTCGACTTGGTCTGTCCATTTATGTAGTATCAGGGCGATGATAGCATGCCACGCCCTTCATCGTCCGACTGTGTGTACTATCCAAGGGCTATTATAACAAGCTGCTCGATATAGTATGGCCATGTTTCCCTACCAAAGGCTATGAGTGCATGCCATTCCCGACATCGTCCTATCGTTTGTGTTATCCAAGGGCAAAGATTCCATGCAAGGCCCGACGTCGTCCAAATGTGTACGATGTCCAAGGGCTATGATATCATGGCATGCCCGATGTCTTCTGACCGTGTGTGCTTTACAAGGGATATGAGGCCATGCCACGCCCAACGTTATCCAACCGTGTGTGTTGTTCAAGGGCTACTCTAGTATTCCACAACTGACATCGTCTGGCTATTTGTGCTGATAAAGTGCAATGATGGCATGCCAATCTTGACGTTATGGGAGCGTGTATGCTATCCAAGGGCAATGATTAAATACCACGCCCCACATCGTTTTAATGTATGTTCTATCCATGCTCTTTAATGGCATGCCACGCCAGACTTTGTCAGACCGTATGTGTTGGCCAAGGGCTATAATGGCATGCCATGTCTGACGTTCTTTGACCTTTGTTGTCCAAGGGTTATGATGACATTCCATGACCAACGTTGTTTGACCGTGTGTGTTGTTGAAGGGATAAGATGGCATTCCATGCTTTAAATCGTCTGACCGTGTGTGTTTTCTAAGGGCTATAATGACATGGAATGCCAAAGTTGTTCAACATTTTGTGTTGTCTAAAGTCTATGATGGCATTCCACGCCCGATGTTATTTGACCGTGTTTGTAGTATAATGGCTACGTGGGTATGCCACGCCCGATGTCGTCCGACCGTGAGTGTCGTCCATGGGCCATGATGGCATGCCACTCCTGACTTTGTCCGTCCGTGTGTGCAGTCCAACAGTGATGATGGCATGCCACGCCCAATGTCGTCCAACTGTTTATATTGTCCAAGGGCTATGTTGAAATGCCACGCCCCACGTCATCCTACCGTGTGTGCTATCCACGCAACTTTATAGCGTGCCACGCTCGACGTCGTCCGACCACATGTTTTCTCCAAGGGTGATAACGGAATGCTAGGTCCAACATTCTCCAAGCATTTCTTATGTCCAAGTGTTATGATGACATCAACGACATTCGACCATGAGTGCTTTGCAATGATTATCAATACATGCCACGCTTGAAGTCGTCTAACCGTGTGTGCTATCTAAGGGATTTAATGACATGGTACGCGGATGTCGTTCGACCCTGTGTTTTGTCCAAGGGCTATGATGGTATGCCACACCTCACATTGTCCCATTGTGTTTGCTGTCAAATGGCTACGCAGGCATGCCACGGTCGATGTAATCTGACCTTGTGTGCTGTCCAATGTCCATGATTGCATGCTACCCCCGACGTCATCCGACCGGGTGTACTACCCATGGGTTATGATAATATGCCACGCCCGACATCGTCTGGTCATGTTTGTTGTTCAAGGGCTATGAGTGCACTGGATGCCCTATGTCGTCCAATCGTGTTTGATGTCCAAGCGAAAAGATTGCATGCCATGCCAAATATCGTCCAACCGTGTGTAATGTCCAAGGGCTATAATGACATGCCACTCCCGACGTCTTCCAATCGTGTGTGATATCCAAGGGCTATGCTGGCGTGCCACACAAGAAGTTGGTATACCGTCTGTGCTATATGAGGGACATGATGGCATGCCACGCCAAACATCGTCAGACTGTTTATGTTGTCCAAGGGCTACGATGACATGCCATGCCCAACGTCGTCTGTTTGTTTTTGTTTTCCAAGGGCTATGATGGCATACCACGCCTGAGGTCGTCCTACCGTGTGTGCTGTCCAAGGGCTATGCGGGGATGCTACGATTGACGTCGTCCAACTGTGTCTGATGTCCAAGGGCCTGATGTAATGCCACATCTGGCATCGTCCTACCGTTTGTGATATCCAAGGGTAATGATGACATGCCACGCTCGACATCGTCCTTCCATGTGTGTAGTACAACACAAATGATGTCATACCATTCCTAACTTCGTCCGATAGTTTGTGCTGTCCAAGGGATATGATGACATGCAACGCCCCAAATCATCCAAACATGTGTGCTATCCAAGGGAGATTATTGCAAGCACGTCTGAATTCCTCCAAAAATTATTGTTGTCCAAGGGTTATGATGACATTCCATTCCGAATGTAGTTAGACTGTGTCTGGTGTCCAAGGGCTATGATGGCTTGCCACGCTTTAAGTCGTCCGTCTTTGTGTGCTATCTAAGGGCTATAATGACATGAAACTCCAAATTGTTCGACCTTGTGTGTTGTCGAAGGGATATGATGGCATGCCATGCCCGATGTCCTCTGACCGTGTGCACTATCTAAGGGATACACGGGGATTCTGCGCCCAACATCCTCCGACCACTTGCGCTACCCAAGGGACATGATGTCATGCCACGCTGGACTTTATTAATCAATTTATGTAGTCCAAGGGCGAAGATAGCATGCCACGACCGATGACGTCCGACTGTGTGTACTATCAAAGTGCTATGATAACAAGTCGCTCGACATATTCTAGCCATGTTTGCCATCCAAGAGTTATGAGTGCATACCACTCCTGACATAGTCCTATAGTGTGTTATCCAAGGGCGAAGATTCCATGCAAGGACCGACATTGTTCAAATGTGTATGCTGTCCAAGGGCTATGCTAGCATTCCACACCTGACATCGTCTGACTATTTGTGATGACAAAGTGCAATGATGGCATGCCAATCTTGATGTTGTGGAACCATGTATGCTGTCTAAGTGAAATGATGAAATACCACGCCCCACATCGTTTTAATGTATGTTCTATCCATGTTGTTTGATGGCATGCCATGCCCGACTTCTTCAGACCGTATGTGTTGTCCAAGGGCGATAATGGCATGCCATGTCTGACATTCTTAGACAATTTCTACTGTCCAATGGTTATGATGACATTCCATGACCAACGTCGTTCGACTGTGTGTGTTGTCCAAGAAATAAGATGGCATTCCATGCTTTACATCATCTGAACGTGTGTGTTACCTAAGGGCTATAATGACATGCAATGCCAACGTTGTTCGACCTTTTGTGTTGTCCAAAGGCTATGATTGCATGCCACGCCCAATTTCATTTGACCCAGTTTGTAGTCTAAAGGCTACGTGGGTATGCCACACCCGATGTCGTGCGACCGTGAGTGCTGTCCAAGGGCCATGATGGCATGCCACACCTGACTTTGTCTGTCCGTGTGTGTAGTCCAAGGGAGATGATGACATATCACGCCCGACATCATTAAACTTTGTTTGCTATACAAGGGCTAATAACATGTGTGATGTCTAAGGGCTATGAGTGCATGCCACGCCCGACGTCATTTGACCTTATTTCTTGTCCAAGGGTGAAGATGGCATGTCACGCCAATATCGTCCAATTGTGTGTGATGTCCAAGATTTGTGATAACATGCGACACAACGTCTTCTAGCAGTGTGTGCTATCCTCGGGCTATAATGGCATGGTACGCCCGACGGCAGGCGACTGTGTGTGCTGTCCAATTGCTACGCAGGCATGCCACACCTAATGTCGCCCGGCCATTTATACTGTCTTATGGCAATGATGGCATGCAAATCTTGATGTTGAGCAACCGTGTGTGCTATCCAAGGGAGATGATTGCATCCCACTCCCGACATCATGCATTCATTTGTGCAGTCAAAGAGGGATTATTGCATGCCATACTCGACATCGTTGGACCGTGTGTGTTTTCTAATGGATATGATGACATGCCATACCTGACGTCATTTCATTGTGTGTGTTGTCCAAGGTCTAAGATGGCATGCCACGCTCGATCTCATCTGTTTGCGTGTGCTATCCAAGAGCGATAATGGCATGACAAGTCTGACGTCGTCCGACTATGTGTGAAATTCAAGGGTGATGATGGCATGTTACGCGCCGATGTCGCTCGACCATGTTTGTTGTCCAAGGTCCATGATGGCATGCCATGCCCCGATGTCGTCCAACCGTGTGTGTTGCCCAAGGGAGATGAAGGCATGCCACGCCTGGCATTGTCCGTCCGTGTGTGCATTCTAAGTGCAATGATGGCAGGCCACACACAATGTTGTCCAACTATGTGTGTTGCCCAAGGTCTATGATAACATTTTATGCATGACCCCGTCCGATCGTGTCCAAGGCCTACAAAGCAATGCCACACCCGACGTCGTTTGAACGTGTGAGATGACCTAGGGATATGATGGCATACAACGTCCGATGTCGTGCAACCGTCAATGCACTCCAAGAACGATGATGGTATACCACGCCTGACTTCGTCTTTGTGTCAATGCAGACCAAGGTCAATGATTGGCTGCAACGCCCAACGTCGTCTGACCGTGTGTGCAGTCTCAGGGCGATGGTAGTATGCCATGCCCAACATCTTCTTTTCGTGTGTTCAGTCTAAGGAAAATGATTGCATTCCACACCCGATATTGTTCGACCGTGTGTGCAATCCAAGGCTAATCGGGTGTCCTGTACGAGGGCCATGATTCATGCCACGCCCGATATCATCCAGCCGTTATGCTGTGAAAGGGCCATGATGGCATGACATGCCGGATTTTGTGCCATCCTGTGTGCTTTCAAAGTGTGATGATGGGATGCCTCACCCAATATCGTCCGCTTGTGTATGTAGTCCAACAGCGAAAAAGGCTTGCCACGCCCAACATCGTCTGACCATGTGTTGTCCAATGGCCATATTCAAATTCAACGCCCAACATCGTCCGACCGTATGTGGAGTCCAATGGTGATTATGGCATTACAATGTCGAACATCGTCATATCGTGTGTGTAGTCCCAAAACTATGATGACATGCCACGCCCGACGTCGTCCGACCATGTGTGTTGTCCAAGGCCTACGCGGGCATGCCACACCAGATGTCATTCGACCTTGTTTGTTATCCAATGGTTACGAGGGCATGCCACTCTAGACATTGTCCGACCCTTTATATTATCTAATAGCATTGATGTCATGTTCTACCTGACGTCTTCCGATCGGGTGTGGTGTCCAAGGGCTAAGATTTCATGTCACGCCCGACATCGTTTAACCGTGAGTGCTGTCCTAGTGTGATGATGGCATGCCACGCCAGACATATCAACCGTGTGTGCAGTAAAAGGGCGATGATCGCATGCCATGGTCGTCTTCGTTCGTTCATGTGTGTAGTCCAAGGAAGATGATGACATACCACGCTCGACGTCATTCGATCGAGTGTGCATTCTTAGGGTAAAGACGGCATGCCAACCCTGACATCATCCTACCGTGTGTTTTGTCCGAAGGCCATGGTGGCATGCGACGCCCGACGTCGTCTTACCATGTCTGTTGTCCAAGGGCGATGATGGCATTCAATACCCAACGTCCTCCATCCATGTGTGCATTCCAAGGGCAATTAAGGCATACCACGCCCAAAAATGTCCTGCGGTGTGTGTTTTCCAAGGGACATGATGGCATGCCACTCCCGACATTGTCCGACTATGTGTGCTGTCTGAGAGCGATGATGGCATGCCACGTCTATAGTCATCTTACCGTGTGTCCTTCCCAAGGGTGATGATGGCATGGCACGCAAAACATAATCTGATAGTTTGTGCTGTCTAATGTAGACTATGACATACCACGCCCACATCGTTCGAGTGTGTGTGTTTTCCAAGGTCTTTGATGGCATGCCACGCCCGACGTCGTCCAACAGAGTGTGCTGTCCAAGGGCGACAATGGCATACCACGTCTTATAGTGTGTGCTGTCTAAGGTCTATGATGACATTGACACCCAATGTTGTCCGACCGTGTTTGCTTTTGAAGGGTAATGATTATTGCCATAGTGCAACCGTGTGTGCTATCCAAGAGCTATAATTACATACCATTCCCGATGTATTTCGACCGTGTGTGCTATCCAAGGGCTATGATGGCATGTCACGCCCAACATCGTCTGATCATGTTTGCAGTCCAAGGGTTCCGAAGGCATGCGACGCCCGATGTTGTGCACGCCTAAAATCGTCCGGTCGTGTGTGTTATCCAAGGTCCATGATGACATGCCACGCCCGACATCGTTCAAGTGTGTGCACAGTCTAAGGGCGATGATGGCATGACACGCCTGACGTTATTCGACCCTGTCTTTTATGTAAGGGCAATGATGGAATGGCACGCCCAATGTTGTCTGATCGTTTTACCTATCCAAGGGCGATGATGACATACCACGCTCGATGTCGTCCAACTGCGTGTGCTGTCCTAGGTCTTTGATAGAATGCCACGCCACACATTGTCCGACTATTTATATTCTCCAAGGGCTATGATGAAATGCCACACCCTACGTCATCCTACCGTGTGTGCTATCCACGCTATTTGATGGCGTGCCACGCCTGATATCGTCTGATCACATGTGTTCTCCAAGGGCGATAATGGCATGCCAGGTCCGACGTTCTCCAACCGTTTCTTCTGTCCAAGTTATATGATGATATCAACGTCTTCCGACCGTTAGTGCTTTGCAATGATTATGAATACATGCAAAACTTGACGTCATCTGATTGTGTCTGCTATCTCAGGGATTTAATGACATGGCACGAGGATGTCGTTAAATCCTGTGTGTTGTCCAAGGGCTATGATGTCATGCTACACCCGACGTTGTCTGACCGTGTCTGCAGTCTAATGGCTATGCAGGCATGCCACGCTCGACGTAATCCGACTTTTTGTGCTGTCCAATATCCATGATGGCATGCTACGCCCGACGTCATTCAACCGTGTGTACTATCAATGAGTTATGATAATATGCCACGCCTGACATCGTCTGGCCATGTGTGTTGTTCAAGGGCTATGAGTGCATTGGATGCCCTATGTCGTCCAACCGTGTTTGATGCCACTCCTGACGTCTTCCTATCGTGTGTGATATTCAAGGGCTATGGTGGCATGCCACTCAAGAAGTAGTCATACAGTCTGTGCTATACGAGGGACATGATGGCATACCACGCCAGACGTCGTTAGACTGTGTAGGTTGTCCTAGGGATACGACGCCAGGACATTCCATGCCCAATGTCGTCTTTTTGTTTGTGTTTTCCAAGGGCTATGACGGCATACCAGGCCTGACGTTGTCCAACCGTGTGTGTTGTCCAAGGGCTATGTGGGGATGCCACGCTTGACGTCGTCCAACTGTGTGTGATTTCCAAAGGCCATGATGGCATGCCACGTCTGGTGTCGTCTTACTGTTTGTGCTTTCCAAGGGCAGTGATGACATGCCACGCTCAACATCGTAATTCTGTGTGTGTAGTACAACAAAAATGATTTCATGCCATTCCCAACTTCATCCTATAGTTTGTGTTGTCCAAGAGATATGACATGCCACGCCCCACGCCATCCGAGCATGTGTGCTATCCAAGGGCGATTATGGCAAGCCAAGTCAAAATTCCTCCAATCGTTATTGTTGTCCAAGGGTTATGATCACACGCCATGCCAAATGTAGTTCGAGTGTGTGCTGTCCAAGGGCTATGATGGCTTGCCACGCTTGACGTTGTCCGTCTTTGTGTGTTGTCTAAGGTCTATAATGACATGGAACTCCAAAATTGTTCGACCTTGTGTGTTGTCAAAGGGATATGATGGCATGCCATGCCCGACGTCCTGTTACCGTGTGTGCAGTGTAAGGGCTACACGGGCATTCCGCGCCCAACGTCCTTTGACCGTGTGTGCTACCCCAGGGCCATGATGGAATGCCACCCTAAACTTCAATAATCCATTTATGTGGTCCAAGGGAGAAGATGACATGCCACGCCCGACGTCGTCTGACTATGCGTGCTATCCAAGGTCTATGATAACATGCTGCTCCAGATAGTTTGGACATTTGTGCCGTCGTAGTGCTATGAGTAAATTCCACGCTCGACATTGTCCTAATGTGTGTGTTGTCCAAAGGCCAAGATTCCATGCCACGCCCGACGTCTTCTGTCCGTGTGTGCTATCCAATATCTATGATGGCATGCCACGCCCGATGTAGTCCAACCGTGTGGTCTATCCAAGAGCTATGCTATCATGCCAAACCGAACATCGTCTGACAGTTTGTATTTTAAAAGGGAATTTATGGCATGCCAATCCTGAGGTCGTGCGACCATGTATGTTGTCCAAGGGCTATGATCAAATGTCACACCCCACTCGTCCGACGGTGTGTGCTATCCATGAACTTTGATGGCATGCCATGCCCGACATTGTTTGGATGTATGCGTTGTCCAAGGGGGATAATGGCATGCCATGTCTGACGTTCTTAGACCGTTTATGCTGTCCAAGGGTTATAATGACATGAAATGTCCAACGTCGTGCGACCGTGTGTGTTGTCCAAGGGATAAGATGGCATTCCATGCTTGACATCGCCTTACCATGTGTGCTGTCTAAGGGCTATAATGACATGGCACGCCAATGTCATTCGACCATGTGTGTTGTCCAAGGGCTTTGATGGCATGCAACGCCCGACGTCATTCAACCGTGTGTGTAATCTAATGGCTATGTGGGCATGCCACGCCCAATGTCGTCTGGTCATGAGTGTTGTCCAAGGTACATGATTGCATGCCACACCCAACTTTGTCCGTCCGGGTGTGCAGTCCAAGGGCAATTATGGCATGCTACACTTGATGTAGTTCGACTGTGTGTGCTATCCAGGGGCTATGATAACATTCCACGCCCGTAACATCCAACAATGTGGGTTGTCCAAGGGCGAAGATGGCATACCACGCCCGACGTCGTCCAACTATGTGTCTTGTCTAAGGGCTATGATAAGATGAAACACCCAAAATTATTCAAGCGTGTGCGTTATCCAAGGGCTATGATGGAATGACACGCCCGACATCGTCAAATAATTTGTCCTGTCCAATAGCTACATTGGCATGCCAAGCCTGACGTTGTCCGACCATTTATATTGTCTAAGAGCAATGATGGCATGCCAATTTTGATGGTGAGCGACCATATGTGCTGTCCAAGGGAGACGATGGCATCCCAGTCCTGACATCGTTCATTCGTGTGTGCAGTTCAAGGGGGATTATTGCATGCCATGCTCAACTTCGTCCGATCGTGTGCGTTGTCCAATTGCTATGATGACATGCCATCCTGACGTCGTTCGACCATGTGTGTTGTCCAAGGTCTAAAATTGCACGCCACACTCAACGTCATCTGTTCGTGTGTGTTGTCCAAGGGCTATAATGTCATGACAAGTCTGACATCGTCCGACTGTGTGTGAATTACAAGAGCTATTATGGCATGCCACGCGCCGATATTGTGTGACCGCGTTTGGTGTCCGTGGTCCATGATGGCATGCTATGCCCCGATGTTGTCCGACCGTGTGTGTTGTCCAAGGGCTATGAAGGCATGCCATGATTGACTTTATCTATCTGTGTGTGCAATTTAATAGCAATGACGTCAAGCCACGCAGGACATCATTCGACCGTGTCTTTTGCCAAATGTCGATTATGACATTTCATGCCTGACATGTTCTGACCGTGTGAGTTTTCCAAGGGCTATAAGGGCATGCCATGCCCCATGTTGTCGAACATATGTAATTTCCCAGGTCCATGATGGCATGCCACGACTAACATCGTTCTACCATCTATGCAGTCCAAGCGCGATAATGGTATTCCACATCCGACTTCATCTCTCTGTGTGTGCAGACCAAGGGCCTTGGCTGGCTGCCATGTCGGACGTTATCTGACCGTGTGTGCAGTCTAAGGGCGATGATAGCATGCCACACCCGACGTCTTCTGTTTGGGTGTGTGCAGTCTAAGGAAAATTATGGCATGCCATGCCCGATGTCGTTCAACCGTGTATAAAGTCCAAGGCCGATCGTGTGTGATGTACAAGGGACATGATTAGATGCCACACCTGATATTGTCCATCAATATGTGATATTCAAGGTCCATGATGGCATGCAACGCTGGACTTGGTCCAATCGTGTGTGCTTTCATTCAGTGATGATGGCATGTCACGCCCGATATTGACCGTCTTAGTGTATAGAGTAATACTAAAAATGGCATGCCACACCTGACATCATCTGACCGTGTGTGTTGTCTAACAGCTATAATGAAATTCCACGCCTGACGTTGTCTGACTATGCGTGGAGTCCAAGGGAGATGATGGCAATACCATGGCCGACATCGTCCGATTGTATGTGCAGTACGAGGCCTATAATGCCATGCCACGTCCGACCGTGTGTTCTGTCCAAGGGCTACGCGGGCATGCCACACCGGATGTCGTCCAACCGTGTGTGTTATCTAAGGGCTATGCGGGCATGCCACGCCTGAAGTTGTCCGACCATTTATGTTGTCAAATGGAAGTGATTACATGTCATGCACGATGTCATCTGATTGGGTGTGCTATCTAAGGGCTAAGATGGCATGTCACGCCCGACATCGTCTGACCATGAGTGATGTCCAAGGGAGATGATGGCATGCCACGCCAGACGTCGTTCGACTATGTGTGTAGTCCAAGGGCAATGATTGTATTCAACTCCTGGCATCGTCCTTTCATGTGTGCAGTCCAAGGGAGATGATTGCCTGCCATGATCGAAGTCGTTCGACCGAGTCTGCAGTCCAAGAGAAATGATGGCAAGAAAAACAAGACGGCGTCCTACCGTGTGTTCTTTCCTAGGGGTGGCATGTCATCATTGCCCTTGGACAGCATACACAGTTGGACTATGTTTAGCGTGTCATGTCATCATTGCCCCTGCACAGCACACACGGTCAGACGACGTCGGGCGTGGCATGCCATCATTTCCCATAAATTGCACACACGAACAGAAGATGTCAAGCGTTTCATAACATCATCCCTTGGAAAGAACTTACTATCGGACGACGTTGTGTGTGGCATGTCATCAAGGTCCTCGGTCAACACACACGGTCTGACTATGTTGGGCTTGGTAAAGCATCAATGTTCTTCGACATCACTCACGATCTAGCTACGTCGGGCGTCACATGCCACCATGGCCCTTACAAAGCACACATGATCTAATAATGTCGAGTGTGGCATGTCATCATCGCCCTTGGACTTGACACGTGGTCGGATTACGTCGACCATAGCATGCCATCTTTTCCCTTAGACTGCACACATGGATGAACAATGTATGGCGTGGAATGACATCGTCGCCCTTAGACACTAATCATGGTTTGTATACGTCAGGATTCACATGCAACCAAGGCCCTTGGACAACACACACAGTCGAATGATGACAGGCAAGGTATTCCATCCTAGCCCTTTGATAGCACATACGGTTAGACGATGTCGGACGTGGCATACAATCATAGACATTGGACAGCATACACGGTCAGATGAGGTCGAAAGTTGCATGGAATCATGTCCCTTGGATATTACACACGGTCGGACAATATCAGGCACGACATGCTCGTGTATCCTTTTGACAGCACACACGGTCAGACGACATCGGGCGTGGCATTCTTTCATAGACCTTGCGTGATACAAACTTTCAGATGACATCATCCATGGCATGTTATCACAACCATTGGATAATCACACATGGTCGGCTCACGTCGAGAATGGCATGACATTATAAACCATTGACGGCACATAAGGTCGGAAAACGTTAGACAGTACACACGATGGGATGATGTTGGGCATGGCATGCCATCATTGACCTTGGACAACGCACACAAAGAAACATCATTTGGTGTGGAATGCCATCATAACCCTAGGACCACACACACGATCGAACGATGTTGGGCGTGGCTTACCATCATGGTCGTTGGACAGCACACACGGTCAGAGACATCAGGTGTTGAATGACATCATAGCACTTGGATAGCACACAAGGTCAGAAAACGTCACGCGTGGCATACTATCTTGGCCCTTGGTTAGCACACACGGTCAAACGACGTCGGGCATCGCATGACTGCATTGTCATTGGACGGCACACACTGTTGGAAGATGTCCGGCGTGGCATACCTTCATAGCCCTACGACATTACACACGATCACACAATGTCTGGCAAGTCATGTCATCAAAGCCATTTGACAACACACACGGTCGGTCGACGTCGGGCATATAATGCCATCATCGTCGTTGAACTGCAAACACAAACGGATGATGTTGAGTGTGGCATAACATCATTGCCATTGGAAAAACAGACGGTCGGATGACTTAGGGTGTGGCATGCCAACATTGCCCTTGGACAGCATAAACGGTCGGACGACGTTGTGTGTGGAATACCATTATCACCCCTGAACTAAACACACGGTCAGATAATTATGTATTGTCATTTCACGGTACTATTAATGCCTTTTCCTTATGCTTAGTGTGTGTCTAAAGCCTTTTCGTATTGATTTTTAATGTAGCTTTCTATTTATTTCCATGAAATTTGCCCAAAGGAGAATGTGGATATTTTGAGCTGAAATTGCATAAGTGACCACCCACGGACCCCACCACGATCCGTCGTGACTGTGATGGTCTGTAGTGGTCAACCGTCGTGAGAAGATAATGGCTGATGAAGGATGTTGGGAAACTATGATCAAGTGTGGGACTATAGAAGCTCACGATGGACCGTCATAGCTAGGACGAACTGTCCTTCACATTCGTCAATGCTAACACAGAGTAGTCCTAATACCCAACTTCAGAAGATTCTAAGTGTTATGGAATGAAGCTCCTTGAAGGACCATCGTGCTTTCAATGGTCCATCGCACCTGTTCATCGCGGGTAACTGAGAGTTGATCAAGAAAAGAAGAAGAAAGAGAGCTATGTTTTGAGCGACAGAAGACTACGATGGTTCGTCGTGTCCACGATGGTCCGTCACAAGGGTCGTTGACTCAGACGCATTTTAGGAAGATTTTTTCATTAGATAGATTTGCCTCTTTTAATAAGTATTGTTTCTTATAAATAGTCTAAAAAACCTAATTTTTTGGGTGAGACTCTTGGATAATATTCAGTTTTATCGTCTTAGTATTAAAGTTTAGATTTTGGGATTTGATATTAGTTTTCTGGAATCGATTATTTGTATTTTGAGATTTATTCAAGTAAATTTCTGGATTTTGTTCATTCTCATTAAAGTAAGTGCATGAATTATTACATTATTATTATGAATGTGTGATTATGAGCATGGGTAACTAAACTCCAAAACTAGGGTTGTGGAACCATGGGAAAATAACATAGTAAAACCTATCTTAAATAATAATTCTAGAATAGTGTCTTAAATATATTGATAATTCTTACGCTTAGAAGTCATTTTAATGGATGACCAACGTTAGAACTCGCCTTATTGCTACTTGCCGGGCCAAGGAGTTAGATAATTGGAAAATAATTATCAATATAGATTAGGTGTGTACTATCAAAATGATACTTAATACGAGGTAAAAATAAGGTTTAGTAAAGCAACACACGTATCCGGACCAAGGTACGGAGTGAAATTCTCTTTATGCCGAACCAAGGATTTCGAGATGCCAAACTTATCACTTTGCATGCAAGATACTAAGAAAGGATTGTTATAGCTAGAATTACAGAGTTAGGAGCCTGTGGGGAAAACTTAATCCCTAGTTATTCTAATTACTTGATTGAACTCCAATACTTAAAAATGTCACTTCTTTACTTTAATTTAACTAATTGCTTTCATTAATGAAGACCCCCCTTTAGTTATATGTTTTAGGGAAATAATTTACTAAATAGAAGTAATAATAGAATAAAGTTAAGTTTAAACAATTTTCCTCATGGGAATGATCCCTGCCTCACTAGTTTGTTTCTTTACTTGATGCGCCCGCTTTTACTTCGTTTCGAGAAGTAAATTTGAGCATATCAAATTTTGTCGCTGCTTCCGAGAAAAGTGGCTTTTAGATTAACTTTAAGCTTATTCCCGAACAATAGTAAATATTTTCCTAATTTTTCTTTTTCTTTTTATTTTTGTCTCCTGTGGGTCTAACTTCCTTATATTCCAAAACACAGAGTATGAGTAGAGGAACACCCGCAATTGATCCTGACCTCCAACTAGAGAGTACTTTAAGAAGAATGAATCACAATTTGCACATCCAAAGTGATGAGGTCGACCCTAAAATACCACCATTGGTCAACGATCATGACCCTTCATTGCTTGATATTCGTGGGGAAGGTCAAATACGGAGACAACCTCGCGCTCCACGCCCTCAAGATTACAATAAGGCTTTGAAAAAATCGCAGACTCTGATGGGCCACTCGTCTTGACCCCTTTACCACACGGCCATACTTTTATGGTACCTAGTAGTCTGATGTAAATGTTCACTACCGGAGGTTACTTTTGAAGGCTACCTTTTGAGGATCCACATGCCCACATCTCTAATGTAAGGATAGTGCGCAAAAGTTCTGTAGGGAGGCCCGATTTTAATATGGATGTAATCGAGCAAAGATATTTTTTTCTCTTACTGATGAGAGAGGCTTCTATCTAGTTTACCAAGCTTTGCTATTACTCGATCTTCACTTGGGATCAATTGAGGGATGCATACTTAGAACGCTACTACCTAGTGCCTAAGAAACTAAACCACAAAGACAGAGTGAACAACTTTGTGGAACTACCCGTAGAGTCATTAAGAAGTATTGGGATAGGTTCACTTCATTCTTACGAAGTTTCACAAACAACCGCATACATGATGAGTCTCTGAAGGAGTATTTCTATCATGGATAAGATGATAATAACGAAGAAGTGTTGGATACGATAGTGGGTGGTTCTTATGGGGAGTGTCCTTATGCTGAGATTGACTAAAAGTTAGAGAAAATCTCTCAAAATAATAAAGCTTTGAGTACTAGGAAGTCATATACTTGGAGAAACACCTTCGCATTCCAATCCGCACACAACTCACTCGCAGATGATCTTCGTGAGGAGATGGATCAAATTAGAACTCAGCTTGGGTTGGTGTTGAAACATATTGCTGGGGTTGCAGAAAAGGTAAATACAGTTAAATACTTACTTGAACCACAACTGTCAAATGATGAATATTTCTATGAGAAGGAATTCTATGTGGTGAATGATCAGATGGGGGGGGGGGGTTTCCAACCGAACGCCCAAGGCTCAAATCAGGAGAATTGGCGCCGATGTCATGGAAACCAAGGTCAGACATGTGGTTTTTATATTCGTGAGGGTCATTATGTCCTAGATAGGAATTACAACCGTGATAACAACTTCAACCGGGGTAACTATGGTAACAACACTGATAGGAGGTGGCCTTATGTTCAACATCAAAATCGTATAGATGCTCCTAGAAATAGTGGAGGAAGTATGGAATGAGTTGAGGCTTATTTGGTGTTGTGTGCCAGAAGTTGAGACGTTGAGGTTTGTGGAGGCATGCAATTCTTTACCCATAGGTGGACATCATAGTGGTATCCGGACCTCACAAAAGATCTGGCAATGTGGCTGCTAATGCACAACTATCCACCTAGATGCTCATTAGTTCTCTAAGGCATGTGATAGATGCCAAAGAGATAGTGGCATATCAAGGAAGCAAGATCTCTCTATAACTCCTATTCTTGTTATTGAGATTTTTGATGTGTGTGGTATTGACTTTATAGACCCTTTTGTGAGTTCTCATGTGACGAAGTACATTCTAGTAGCGGTCAATTATTTGTCTAAATCGGTGGAAGCTATGTCACTCGCAAATAATGATGGGAAGAGTGTCACCGCATTCTTGCAAAAGAATATATTTTCCTGATTTGGCACCCAAGGGCTATTATTAGTGATGGGGGGTCCCACTTTTGAAAAAAATTGTTTAAGCATTATTGGAAAAATATGGGGTTCTCCATAATGTGGCCACTTCTTATCCTCCTCAAACTAGTGGGCAAGATGAGGTGTCAAATAGGGAAATTAAGAAGATTTTCTCAATAACGGTTAATGCTAGTAGAACGGATTGGTCAAGGAGCCTTTATGATGCTCTTTGGGCCTACCGGACAGCATACAAGACTCCCATAGGTATGTACGCATAACAACTTGTATATGGGAAGGCTTTTCACTTACCGGTTGAACTAGAGCATAAAGCTTTGTGGCCAATGAAAAGTTGAAAATGGATTGGAATGAAGATGGTGAACAGAGGTTAAATGGGTTGAATGAGCTTTATGAATTTTTCCTAAAAGCTTATTGAAGTTCATCCCTCTTCAAAGAAAAGATGAACAAGTACCATGACGAAAAGATTGAGAAACACGATTTTATGTAGGGATTTGGTGATTTATCAATTCTAGGTTGCGTTTATTTCCGGGCAAACTCAAGTCCAAATGGAGTGGTCCTTACTTGATCACCCAACTATTCCCTCGCGGAGCAGTTGAGTTGGAGAACAAAGAGGGTGTGTGGTTTAAGGTGAATGGACAACGACTCAAAATCTATTTGGGGCACACTTAAATGGCAAATGAAGTGATCGAGGCATACCATCTTGATGAAGTCTAAGTAATCAAGTTTCCTACGTCGTGCCGCGATATTAAATTAAGCACTGATTGAGAAGCAACCCAATATGTGTATGCTAGCCAACTATAGTTTTTTCTTGATTTTATAGTTATAGTTGCATGTTTCTTTGCTTTTATTTCCTTAAACGTCCCATCTAAACATTTATTTTCTTTTTATTAAAAGTGTTGGCTAAAGCTTATTTTAGGGTCCGTGTCTGAAAAAAATGTCCAGAAAATAAAAAAAGAAAAGCTTAATGGGTGTTAAATTGAAGATATCACATCACCAGAAAATCTGCAGAAAATTGGTCTGCAGCACCGTTTGATGGACCCATCAACGGACCGTCGCAAGCATCTGTTGTGCCCACGTATGTTTTTCAAAATTTTCTAAGTTAGGGCACGCATGAAGGACCCCCTCAATGGACTATCGAGCCTGCGAGGGACCGTCAACGGGGACTCAACGCGTTAAAACTCGTAAATCAGACACCGGACCCACCACAATGTTGATCATCGGCGCTAAGCTCCTCAATTTTACTTCACCTACCACTCTATTAGTTTAGATTCTTTTATGAATTGGGGAAAATTGCATATCTTTTTGTTGGGGGTTGGGTAAATGGAAAGTGAGTGCTAGGGTGAAGTTCGAGTAGTCCAACACATGATCCTCTTTTGGGGTTTTCTTGACTGGGTTCTTTCCCCCAAGAGACTTATTATTTTTATTGTTGAACCGGCATGTCTATATCTTGTGTACATAGTATAACTCTGAAGCATGATGGCTAAAACTAAAATTATAAAATCCTGATGTAATGAAACTAATGAATGACTAGGCATAGTAACTGATAAATGTATGGATTTAAGTATGACATAGAGATACACAACAACATGACCCTAAATCTAAGTTTCAAAGTAGGTGTCTGATAATTAGGTAGAGTAATGTAATGTTAAGTAAGAGTGAGGAAAATTTGAATATTCCACCATTGGTGCTAACCTAGAACTTGCCTAGATAGTCGTACTTAATGTAAGGCGTAATAGACAATTAGGAAAGGATCATAGGCCCTTGTTCGAAATAGTCAATATTTAGCCTAAAATAACAGAAAAACCAAATGAAGTAATCCCTTATTGATCCAAATAGTTTGATATTAAAATAGATTTGTCTTCTTCACCCCATCTGATCTTTTCGAGGAACAATGTGTTTGCCCTGGTCCCTCGTTGGATATGTGCACCTCAACTTATGACAAAAGCATAACTTGAGGGTGGATAATGCAGAAACAACCTTGTCAGGGTCTTAACCAATCTTGGGTATTGTGAATATTGACTTATGGCAAAATCATGAGTTGAGGGTGGCTGTTATGAGGAATACTCTGGAAAGTAGGGTTGAAAGAATAAAGAGGAAGAAAAAATAAAACAAAAGTTATTTAAAAATAATAATAATAAAAAAAAACAAGAAAAAAGAAGAGTCACTTACATATAAAGAGAAGAAATAGAGTATAGCAAGGTGAAAGAAAATTGACAAATAGGGTAAAATAAAAATATAAAAAGGTACGACGAGTAGCCAATATGTCAAGGAAGGGAAACAAGTTACTAAATTATACCTAAATATCCCCTACCTGACCTGAGACTATGTTACATGCTAAGAAAGTCCTATCGTGATCCTAAGAGTAGTCATGGCGAACTTAAACAAGTGAAAATAAGGGCAAGCGTATGGCAATATGTGTAAATGAGTTGTGAAGTTGTTCTTAGAGCGAGTGTTGAAAAGTAATGCTTATATAAAACTGTAATCATTATGTGAAAAATGAGGTTGTTATTTTGAAGTGAGGACACTAGTTGCAATACCATAAAAATTAGCTCCTAGGTGAGAGATCGAAGAGGATAGGTGTTAGTTTGTGGTGAGTATGTGTCATGGTCTGATCCACATAATTCAAGACTAATAGTGATACCATGCATGAACATATTGAGAATAATCAGGATTGATATCCAAATGATTGTGAATGCAAAAATACGGTTACTCTTGCACAAAGATTTTGTAGTAAGTCATATTGCATCGCTTGAGGACAAACAACGAATTTAGATTGAGGGTTTTGATGTATAGTGGTTTAACGGTACTTTCAATGGATTTTCCTTAAGTTAAGTGTATGTCTAAAGCCTAATTAATTGATTTTTGATGTAGTTTTCTATTTATTTCAAGGAAATCTATGCAAAGGAGAACGCGGAGATTTTAAGCTGAAGTTGTAGAAGTGACTACCTACAGGCCCCACGATGGTCACTCGTGACTGTGATGGTCCGTAGAGGTCAATCGTCGTGAGAAGATAATTGCAGCAGAAAAAAGTTGGGGAATTCTTAGCAAGTGTAGGACTATGAAAGCTCACAACGGACTGTCATAGCCAAGATGGTGCGTCCAACAAATTTTTCAATGCTACATAGACTAGTCCCAGTACCTAACTTCAGAAGATTCTAAGTGTCGTGAAATAAAGCCCCTCGACAGATCGTCGTTCTTGCAACGGTTTGACACACTTGTCCATCGAGGGTAACAAAGAGTTAATGAATAGAAGCAACAGAAAAAGAGTTAAGTATGGTGAAACGGAAGACCATGATGGTCCATCCTATCCACAACGGTCCGTCGTGTCCACGATTGTCCGTCACGATGGTCTTCGACTATGATTCGTTTTGGGCAGAGTTTTTCCTTAAATTGATTTCCCTTTTTTATTAGGTTTTGTTTCTTATAAATAGTCCGAAAATGTCGCTTTTAGGGTGACAATCTTGGATAATTTTTAGGTTTATTGTCTTAGTATGAAACTTTCGATTTTGGGATTTCATATTACTTTTTCGGAATTGATTATTGGTGTTTGGTGTTTTATGATTTATTCAAGTAAATTTCTGGATTTTTTTTCATTCTCATCGAAGTAAGTGCATGAATTCTTACATTATTATTATGAATTGTGTGATTATTAGCATGGGTAACTAAACTCCATAGCTAGGGTTGTGGGAACCATGAGTAAATAACAAGATAAAACCTAGCAAAAATGCCCGTGTAGCCTTTGGAAAAACACATGATCGGACGATGTCGGGCGCGGCAAGCCGTTAACCCTTGGATAGCAAACACGATAGGACAACGTCGGACGTGGCATGCCTGCATAGCCCTTGGATAGCAGACATGATTAGAAATATTCAGGTGTGACATGACTTCAAAGCTCTTGGACAACAAAAATAGTCAAACGACGTCGGCTGTGGCATGCCATCATCGCCCTTGGACTGCACACACGAACGGATGAAGTCGGGTGTGGAATGCCATTATCACGCGTGGATAGAGCACACAGTAGGACAACGTCGGGCGTGGCATGCTACTATGGACCTTGGACAACACACTCGGTCGGAGGACTTTGGGTGTGGCTTGATATCATCTCCCTTAGACTGCACACACAGTTGGACAACGTTAAGTGGTCCATGCAATCATCGCCCTTGGACTGCACACACCGACAGACGACGTCGGGTGTGCCATGCAATCATATCCATTGGACTACACACGGGTTAGGAAGACGTCAGGTGTGTCATGCCCGCGTAGCCCTTTGGCAACACACACATTTGATGACGTCTGGCGTGACATGCCACAAAGCCCTTGGACACACAGGGTCGGATGACGTCGGGCATGGCATGTCATCAAAGCCCTTGGGTAGCACAGACGGTCAAACGATGTCAGGCATGGCATGCACTCATCGCCCTTGGACTGCACATATGGACGGACGAAGTCAGGCATGGCATTCAATCATCGCCCTTTGATAGGACACATAGTTTGATGATGTCGGGTGTGGCATGCTATCATGGACCTTGGACAGTACACACAGTTGGACAACGTCAGGCGTGGTATACCATTATTGACCTTGGACTTCACACATGGATGGACGACATTTTGCATGGCATGCAATCATCTTCTTGGACTGCACACACAGACTACAGCATCGTGTGTGGTTTGCAAACATCGCCCTTGGACAACAAACGCTGTCGGATGACCTCGGGCAAGGCATGTCATGTTAGACGTTGGACATCAAACACGGTCCGAGTACGTCGGTCATGGAATGTCATCATAGCCATTAGATAGCAGAAACGGTTAGACGATGTCGAAAGTGAAATGACACTATTGCTCTTGGACATCAACATGGTTAGACGACGTTAGTCATTGCATGCCATCGTTGCCCTGAACAACAAAAATGGTCGGACGACCCCGACCGTGGCATGCTAGAGTAGCCCTTAGAAAGCACACACAGTCGCACGACGTCGGGCGTGGCATTCCATCATATCCCTTGGGCAACACTCACGGTCAGACGACGTTGCGAATGACATGTCATCATAGCCCTTAGACATTACACACAGTAGGACGACGTCGGGCATTTCATGCCATTATATCCCTTGGAATGCACGTACAGTTGGACGACGTTGGGCGTGGCATTCCATCATTAACCTTGAACAGTACACACGATCAGACGATGTTGAGCGTGGTATGCCATCATAGCCCTTGGACTGCACGCACGATCGGTCGACATCGGGTGTGGTATGCCATCATATCCTCTTGATAGAAAACACTGTCAGATTACATAGGGCGTGGCATGCCCGCGTACCCTTTGGATAGCATAAACGATCGTACGAAATTTGGAGTGGCATGCCATCATAGCCATTGGAAATCACACACTATCAGACGATGTTGGGTGTGGATTGTAATCATAGCGATAGGACAAAAGAAACGGTTGAACAACGTCAAGCTTGGCACACAATCATCTCCAGTTTACTACACACACGAATTGACGATGTAGGGAGTGGCATGCCATCATCGCCCTTGGACAGCACACACGGTCGGAATACATCGGGTATGGCATGCCATCATCGCCCTTTGAAAGCACACACGATCAAAAGAAGTTAGTAGTTGCATATCTCCATAGTACTTTGACTTAACACACGGTCGGACGACGTCTGTCGTGGCATGCAATTATCGCCCTTGGACTGCACACACAAACAGATGATATCGTGTGTGGCATGAGATCATCTCCCTTGGAAAACACACACAATTGGATAATATTAGGTGTGGCATGCCATCATTTCCCTTGGACAACACAAACTGTCGGATGATCAGGTGTGGCATGCCCACGTAGCCCATGGACAACACACACGATCGAACGATGTCATGCGTTGCATGCTATCATAGCCTTTGGACAAAACATAGGATTAGACGATTTCAGGCGTGGCATGCCATCATAGCCCATGTACAACACACACAGTCTAACCACATCAGTAATGGCATGCCCGCGTAGCCCTTGGATAACACACATATTCGAACGACGTCTTGCGTGGCATGCCATCATATCCCTTCGAAAGCCCAAAAATTGCACCATGTCGGGCGTGGAATGTTATCATAGCGATTGGACAAGCAAGTGGTATGATTATTTCAGATGTGTCATGCCCGCGTAGCCCTTGGACAACACAAATGGTCGAACAACATCGGTCGTGGAGTTCCATTATATCTCTTGCACAACACATATGGTCGGACTACATCGGGCGAGCATTCCATTATCGCCATTGGAAAGCACACACGGTAGGACAAAGTTGAGTATGATATGATCGTGTAGCCCTTCGAAAGCACACACAGTCAGACGACGTCGTTCCTGGCATGCATTCATAGACCTTGGACATGACACACGGTCGGACATCGTGGGGCATGAAATATCATCATAAGTGTTGGATAACATACATGGTCGAATGATATAGGGTGTGGCATACCATCATCTCCCTTGGACTACAAACACGGATGAAAGATGTCCGACATGGCATGCACTCATCGCCCTTGGAAAGCACAGAAGGTCAGACGACGTCGAGTGTGGCATGCCATGATAGCGCTTGGACAACGCTCACGGTTTGATGATGTTGGGTGTGTCATGTCATCATAGCCCTTGAACAACCACACAATTGGTCGACGTCGGGCGTGATATGCCACCATAGCCCTATGACTACCCACACAGACGGACGTCCATCGTGGCATGCCAACCTCGTCTTTGGAAACAACACACGGTCAAAAAATATCGGGTTTGTCATGCCATCATGGACATTGAGCGTGGCATGCCATCATCGCCTTTGTATTGCAAAATCAGTCGAATTTCTTCGGGAGTGGCATAAGATCATTTCACTTGCACAACATTCAAGGATGAATGACGTCGGGCGTGGCATGCTATCATCGACTTTCGAAAGAACACACAGTCAGATGACATCAGGCATTGCATGCCACCATAGCTTTTGAACAACATAGATGGCCGGAAGACGTCAGTCTTGGCATGCCATCATCGCCCTTAGACTGCATATAGAAACGTACAATGCCGGGTGTGTAATGCAGTCATCACCCTTAGATAGAATACACATTCAGACGATGTCGGGAATCGCATGCCACCATAGCCATTGGACAACACTCAAGGTAGGAGGGCATCGAGCGTCGCATGCCATCATATCCCTTGTAAGCACACACGACCAAACGACGTTGGACGTGCCATGCCATCATGTCCTTTTGACTTGCATGCCATCATGGACTTTGGCCAGCACACATGCTCAGATGATGTTGAACATGTCATTCAATCGTTGGGCTTGGTTGGACACACAATCAGATGACATCGGTCGTGGAATGCCCATGTAGCCTTTGGACAGACATACGAAGGGATAACGTCAAGCGTTGCATTTCATCATAGTCCTTGGACATCACACACGTTCAGAAAACATCAGGCATGACATTTCATCCTAGCCATTGGATAGCAAACACAGTCGGACAACGTTGGGCGTGGCATGCCATCATCACCCTTGGACTCGACACAAAGTTGGACGATGCCGCTCGTGGCATGACATAATCGCCTTTGGAAAGCACACATAGTTGGACGACATCGCGCGTGGCATCCTCATTTCTCTTGGACCACAGACATTGTTGGACGACGTCGGGCGTGGCATGCCCGCGTAGCCCTTGTACAACACACAAAATCAGACGACGTTGGTCGTGACATGCCATTAAGGCATTTGTACATAACACATGATTGAATGACATCAAGAATGGCATGCCATCATCCTCCTTGGATTGCACACATAGACGAACAAAGTCAGGCATGGCATGCTATCATCGCCCTTGGATTGCACACAGGGTCAGACGACATCAGTCATACATGCCATCATTGCCCTAGGACAGCACACATGGTTGGACAACATTGAGTGTGGCATGCCATCATGGCCATTGGACTGCACACACAGTCGAACAACGTCGGGTGTGCCATGCCATCTTCCTCATTGGTCTGCACACACTCACGAACGACGTTGGGTAAGGTATACCATAATTTTATTTAAAAAACACACACAGTCCGATGATGTCTGCATGGCATGCCATCTAAGCCCCTAAACAACGCATACGGCCAGACGACATCCCTCATGGCATGTCGTCATAGACATCGAACAGCACACACAGTCGAATGATGTTTGTTGTGGCATGCCATCATCGCTCTTGGACAATAGGCACGTTCAAACGTAGTCGGGCGTGGAATGTCATCATCACCCTTGGAAAACACACACGGTCGGACTACATCAGGCATAGCATTACATCATCACCCTTGGACAGCACACACGGTCGAATGAAGTTGGGAAATACTTACCTACATAGTCCTTGGATAGAACACACGGTCGAATGACGTCGTGTGTGACACTCGATCATCGCCCTTGGGCTGCACACACAAAATGACGACATCGATAATGGCATGTCATCATCGCTCTTGGATTGCACGCACGAACGGATGTGGTAGGGTGTGGCATGACATCATTTCTCTTGGACAGCATGCAGGGTTGAATGATATTAGGCTTGACATGCAATCATTGCCCTTGAAATGCACACACGATCGGATGATGTCAGGCGTTGCATGCCCACATAGACCTTAGATAGCCCACACAATTGGATGATGTCGATTGTGGCTTACCATCTTATCCCTTGGATAGAACACATGCTTAGATGACGTCGGGTGTTGCATTCCATCATAGCCCTTGGACAACACACATTGTCAGATGACATGCGGCGTGGAATGCCCACGTTGTAAGACCCCAAATATGACCTAGGTTAACTAGAGACATACATGTTTATATTGATGGTATAACGACCTAAATATGTCTAATTTATGGTGTAGAGGCAGTAGCTAAAATATAAGAGGTGTTGGAAGTTAAACATTAAGGGACGACTAAGATGTTTTACTACTACTAAGTCACCTAAAGGTCAAAAATGTTGTTATATGTGTTTATCTGTGTTTAATTGTGTTTAAGGTTCTTAATAGAGGTAATATAGTATGTATAGGAAGTGGTTAAAGTTTCGTGAAGCTTGGAGGTCAAACAACCAAGAATGTCTAAGGTTTTCACAAGATATGCTTTGAACCAACTTTGTATTTCTAGGCGTGTTTCAGTGTGTTTTAAGTGTTTTTTTATATGATAATCAAGTGAGAGTTGTTAAACTTATAGTTGTTAAAAGTTCGAGAATTTATCCCTGAGGACCATCTAAGGGTCCTTAAGGAAGGACTCAAAACTGTTGGCATGGCAGTCCCACGCAGACCCGAAACGACGGAGCAATCGATGGCCAGTCGTGGCTGTGACGCCCAATCAAAGGGTATTGTCGATGGGGACATAACAATGGGAGAGAAAGAAAGCTTGAGAAGCCACAGTAAACCAATGACGGAGGGTTGTGACGCACCATCGTGGTTGTGATGGCTCGTCAAGGGCAGGAGTCGCACACAACTTCTTTCCTGTGCAGGCTACTGCGAGGTTAGGGGTGAATTGGTAAATTTACCCCACTTCTAAAATAATTCATGGACAATAATTTAAGGGTTATTTGGGTATTTTAGTGAAGTATATAAAGGATAATAAATGTAACACCTTGAAAAAAATCCAAGACCTATGGTAAAGCCTAACATAGTGGGCATAAAGTCCAAAGACATCCAGGAAGTTTGTTCAAAGAGATATTAGTGTGCCTTAGACATTTTACTAAATTTTAGAAGTTGGAAATGTACGAAAAATGGGTTGAACTGTAGCTAATGGTTGTTTGAGTTTTTTCATGACTGGAACATCTGGGTACGAGTCCCCAAGGACCAACCAAGGGACCTGAAAGAGAACCAGGGAGTTTTATGAAGCATTGCCTGGCAATGTGCATCGATGGGACACACGACGGGGTGTCATGGGCTCGACGAGGCACCAAGGCCACCATCTTCACTCACTTAGAAATATTGTGAAGGCCCTTGTATACCTAGCTACTGTTACACTAGCAAGAAGGGGATGACGGGTCATCATGGGCTCGACGGGGGTTAATGCCACTGTCCTCCCAGACTTAGAAAAATTAAAGGAATACTCGCCCGCAAAGTCTCAGATAGAGACGACGAAAGTGCAAGACGGAGGGGGGGATGTTACTTATTTAAGAGAAACTAATTAAGTTAATTAAGCCCCTATATATATACCCTTCAACCTCATTAACCAAAAGAAAACTATCAAAATAAACTCTCTTCCTTTCCTCTAATTTCTTTATCTACAAGAACCCACCATTTAAGGCTAGCAAAAACTAGGGTTTGGGGGCTGAAATAGGGTGCATTCTTCATCAAATTATTGAAAAACATAAATGTATGGGTCGTATTCAAGTTTGAGATCCTTTCCTCAAAGGGTTCCTTCAAAATGGATTTCAAAAGGTTAAGTTTTCTTATGTGTTTCATTCAATTACGAATGAAGTAATGGATTGAATTGTTATTGAATTCTCAGGGTTATATTGAGGAGATTTACATGAAATTCAAGTTGTTTATGAAAATTGTTGTTGGTTTTGTTAAATTGAAGGACATGATCCTCTACCCCTAACCCTAGGTAGTAATCTTGAGTTAAGTTGCATGTTGATCATTAAATTGAGTTGATTGGTTATAAGATAACTATCCTATGGTTCTATTATGGTAGAATTAAGATGAACTAAAGGCCTATAATACTAGTTCTTGAGATGTAATTTAGGTTATGAATTGTAATGTGAAATTAGCCTATGTATCTTGTCTCAAGTTATGATGTAAAGATTAATTGTGGTATAGAGATGCAATTGGCCATATTATTCTACTGATTATAATTGTGTGATGATGTTACTTCCCAAGTTGGGTTGACTTTTGGTTGATGGTAAGACCTTGATTGTAAAGTATGAGAAAGACTTGGTATGTCTTAGAATCTCTACCTTTACCTCCAATTGTAATTAATTGTTATTAAGCTATGATATTTCATTGGAGTATGCCTTATATTATGATTATAAGGTTGTATGATGTGGATCTTGACTATATTGTGAGGTTGATTAAGATGTATGTGCTATAAGTATGGTGAAAAATATCAATGTGCCTTAAACTGTTATGCAATGCTAAGGTGTTAGACTCACTTATAGGATTGTGATGAAGAGACATACACTCATACAGTTCTTATTGAGCTATTATTGATGACGATTATACAAGGGTTAGACCCTATGACCCAAACTAAGCTTTGATTTCAACAAAACGAAAGGAATTTCAATAATGGGGCCTAGCCTAGCACCGAGTGAGATTGTATGTGACGGGGTGACATCTTCTTATATAAGGAAGATAAGGTTCGCTAAAGTCATCACGGGGTGTATAGCCGCATGACCAAAGGTAGGGTTTAGAGTTTATATTTCCATCATTTTTCCACCAAGGTCCATAAACTATGTTGCCACCATAGGATACTCTCTAGTGAATCACCTATATAGCTATGTTTATGTTAGGTTTTACCTTGGGTGGTAGACCACCTTCCATAGGTGTAAGGTTTCATGACACCGAATTCCACATTAGCTCATGTGGTCTATGTCGGTTAAGGCAAGAGTTCCCCAAAATAAAACGAATGAAGTAGACTAATTGAACTGAATTGAGTTGTTTCACTTTTGTTTAGGTAGGGGTATGGTACTCCACATATGTGTTGCACTAGTGTGCCTTGATAGAAGCTTTGAGAAGGTATTATTATGTATATAAAGGCCAATATAAAGTAAATGACCTTATATGTTGAATAAGATGCTGATATCACTGTTAAACAAAGAATAATATATGAGATGGAACACTATGGTATGTGTGGTAAATTGCTAATTATAATCTTTGGTGGGTTACTTGATTATGTAGGGTTATGGGACTTTGCTTAGTATATGTGGCGTACTAACCCCATTTTTCACCATTTTCCCAAAAATTATAGGTTCCAGTCATTGAAATTGATTTGAGGTGATTTGAAGGAAGACTTGGATAATCTATCTCAAAGTGGTAGGTCCTTATTTTCCTCGAGGACAATGCCAATATTCTCTCTGCCAAGTTACTTAGTTACTACAACTTTTGTATTGACTCTATTTCCAATATGAGACAAACATGTATAAAGCCTAAATGCGGCTAACTTTTATTTATGTAGGGCTATGAACAATGTTGTCATCCTTGGTTAGATGGTTTATGAGATGAGATGGATTTATGACTCTATTTCTTTACTATACAAGTGTGAGATAAAAGTAGAAGGCTATGTAATCATTTTATAAGAACGAGCCTATGTATACTCAATATTTTTATGATTATGTGTATGTTGAGGTCTATGTTAACCTCCAATTAGAAGTAGTTGAAAAGTTTTAAATGCTTCCGTATTTTTAACCAATGAATGCCATGATGTAAGACTAAGAGGCTTGTGTTAATCCTGAAAGAGGATAACGACGCCGGTTATGTCTAGGGGGTAAATCCAAATGTGACAAACTTGGTATCAGATCCCGAGGTTTAATATCCTCATATTGACGTCTCTCTCAACCACATCTATGTAGGTTAGTATTCATAATTGTGAAGTGCGCTACACTTATAAGTAGGAACCTATATGATGCTTAGGAATCACTCTATTTCTTGGAAATCATTTAATGTGCCAATAGAGTATACTTGTGATGTTCCTTTTAATCTAATCATATTGTTGTGCTTATAGGAATTATGAACACTCAAATGAATGTGGCTCGAATACTTGAGGAGGAAGTTGCTAATGTGGGAGATCCTCCCCATGATGAGCAAGTCCTCCCGTAGAGGAAAACTCTAACGTTGATCAAACCCTGGAAAACTCTCCACCTATGACGGAGGCGAAGATGAGGGATATTCTTTATCAAATGGACCAAGCCATGTCTACACAAGAACAAGCCGCAACAGTTCAAGCCCAAGGTATGATGACCCAGTCTAATCGAGATGTTGCACCTAGGGTTCATGAGAAAACTATGGCTTCTCGACTTAGGGATTTCACAAGGATGAATCCTCTTATTTTCTATGGGTCTAAGGTTGATGAAGACCCTCAAGAGTTCATTGATGATGTTTATAAGATACTATGTGCTATGGGGTTGTCTTTTTATGAGAATGTTGAATTGGCCTCATCCCAACTCAAGGATCTGGCAAAGACTTGGCATGTACAATAGAGAGACAATAGGCCACTTCAACATGGGCCGGTGACTTGGGAGATCACAAAGAGGTCTTTCCTTGATCAGTTCTTCAATAGAGAGATGATAGAAGCTAAGGTTGTGGAATTCATCAACCTCTGCAGAGGAGGTATGAGTGTTCATGATTACTCTTTAAAGTTCATTAAATTGGCTAAATATGCTCCTTACTTGGTCTCCAATCCTAGAGACGAGATTAGTCGATGTGTAATAGGTGTATCAAAGGGCTTACAAGAAGAGTGTAATTCTGTGATATTACACGACAACATGAATATTGGTCGTATTATGGTGTATGCTAAAAGGATTGAGGATCCTAGAGAATAAAGGAAGGATAGGGATTCAAAAAGTACAAAGTCTTTGGAGGGTGAATCTACTACATAGAGGCTTAGAATTCAAGACAAGCATATATTCAAGAAGAGGTTTTCAAATCAAGTTACATCAAAATTTCCCAAGGCTAGGGAGGACAGGTCCCCTAGGCCAAGATTTCAAAAAGGGAAGAGTGGAAATTCGTCTAATGAGAAGCCACTTATAAATGAATATGGCCAGAAGCACTTTGGTGCTTGCCTCCTTGGGCCGGACAAATTCTTTCGTTGTGGAAATATTGGTCACAAAGTTTGAGATTTTATTAATACTAAAGTTCAAGAGAAGGGTGGAAATACAAGTGGTTCTAGTGATGCTCCCAAAAAGAACCGCTTTTATGCTCTTCGTACTAGAGATGACCAAGAGGCCTCTCCCGATGTGGTGACCGGTATGTTATGAATATTTTCTATTGATGTGTATGTTTTACTTTGTCAGGGTGCTACATTGTCTTTTGTTACTCCCTTAGTAGCCAAAAAGTTCTATACTTTTCCCAATGTTTTGCATGAATCTTTTATGGTATCTACTCCGGTGGGTGAGTCAATTGTAGAAAAAAAGAGTCTATCAAAATTGTTCTATTTCATTTCCCAATAGAGTTTATTATGTAGATCTAGTTGAACTAGATTTGATTGATTTTGATGTCATTTTGGGTGTGGATTGTTTGAATGCGAATTTCGCTTCTATAGATTGTAGGACTAGAGTTGTGAGGTTTAGTTTCCCAAATAAATATGTTATTGAGTTGAAGGGTGGGAATCCTACTCCTAGAGGTTGCTTCATATCTTGATTCATCCTTTATTGTGTTTATTGATGATATCTTGTTATATTCAAAGAATGAAGTTGATCACATGGGTCATTTGAGTATAGTATTGCAAACCCTTAAAGAGCATCAATTGTTCGCCAAATATAGCAAATATGAGCTTAGGTTGAGGTTGGTGTCGTTTCATGGAAACATCATATCTAGAGAGGGTGTTGGGGTACATCCAACGAAGATACATGTAGTGAGAAATTGTCCTAGACATTTGAATCAACAAACATTAGTAGTTTCTTGGGTCTAGCAGGCTATTATCGAGGGTTTATGGATGAATTTTTATCAATAGCATCTCCTTTGACCACATTCACTCATAAGTATTAAAAAATTTAGTCGTCGGATGCTTGTGAGAAGAGTTTTCAATTATTGAAAGATAGGCTTACTTCCACTCCGGTGTTCACTTTATTGGAAGTTTCTAAGGTGTTTGTTGTTTAATGTGATGCATCCCGCATACGTTAGGGATGTGTGCTTATGCAGATTGGGAAGGTGATTGCCTATGCTTCAAGGCACCTAAAGGTAAATTAAAAGAATTACCCCACTCATGACTTTAAATAAGCGTTTGTAGTGTTTGAGGCAATATATGTATGGGGTTCATATGGATGTTTTTACCGATCAGAAGAGTCTCCAATATGTATTTATCCAAAAGGAGTTAAATCTCTTACAAAGAAGGCGTCCCATATTGTTGAAAGATTACGATATTAGTGTCCTTTATCAACCTGACAAGGCTAATATTGTTGCGGATTCCCTAAACTAGATGACTATGGGTAGTGTATCCCATTTTGATGAAGCCAAAAAGGACCTATCAAGGAAAGTGCATAGGTTCACTATGTAAGCGGTGAGGTTGGAGAGTGCTCAAAATGGTGGTGCCGTAGTTCATCAGAACTCATAGTCATCGTTAGTGGTTGAGGTGAAACCCAAACAACACCTTGACTTAGCATTGATGGAGTTGAAAGAATCAGTTTTTGGCAAGATGAGTGAATCATTCTCCCTAGGGGGTATGGAGTGTGAAGGTGTCAAGGGAGATTATGCATTCCCTCCATTGATGGTTTGAGGGATCGGATCCTTATAGAAGCCCATGGATCCCACTAATCCATTCATCCAGGATCTACTAAGATGTACCATGATCTTTGGGAGGTATAATGGTGGGAAGGCTTGAAAAAGGACATAGCGGAATTTGTTACTAATTGTCCGAATTGTCAACTAGTGAAGGTGCAACATCAAAAGTCGAATGGACTACTACAAGAGATCAAATTCCTACTTGGAAGTGGGAAGACATTAATATGGACTTTGTAGTAGGGTTTCCTAAGACTCAAAAGTCACATGTTTCTATATGGGTGTGGATATGTTGACTAAGTCCACTCATTTTATTCCCATCAAGTCCACATATCCGGCGAAATATTATGCAACGATCTTCATAGATGAGATTGTGTGTAACCATGTTATTTTGTTATCCATCATTTCAGATCGGGGTGCACAATTCACCTCTAGATTTTGGAGGTCATTAAAAAAAGGTTTGGGAACTAGGGTGAAATTGAGTACCACTTTTCATCCTCAAAGGGATGGTCAAGCGGAATGCACTATTCAAACCCTTGAGGATATGCTTAGAGGTTGTGTTATTGATTTTAAAGGAAGTTGGTATAAGCACTTGCCGTTGGTGGAGTTTGCTTACAACAATAATTTTCGTATATCCATCTCCATGGCTCCCTATGAAGCCTTGTATGTAGGAGGTGTAGGTCTCCTTCTAGTGGTTTCAAGTTGGTGAGCCCTCGATTCTTGGTCCTGATTTAATTTATAAGACTTTGGAAAAAGTTCATATCATAAGGAACAGGTTGCAAACGGCCTATAGTTGGTAAAAGTCTTGTGCCGATAATAGGATAAGGGATTTGGAAATTGAAGAAGGGGATAAGGTGTATTTAAAAGTTTCCCAATGAATGGGGTGGTTAGATTTAGAAAGAAAGGGAAATTGAGAACTTGTTATCTGGGTCCCTATGAAATATTGTAAAGGTTTTGTATGGTTGCCTATGAATTGAAATATCCTAATGAATTGGCTTCGGTTCATCCATTCTTTTCATGTTTCTAAAGTGTATTGATAATCCCGAGTCCATTCTTCCTATTGAGGGTCTTAGTGACAAGCATAATCTCTCTTATGAGGAAGTCCCGATTCAAATTCTTGATAGGCAAGTTAATATGTTAAGGAATAAAGAGGTGGTTTCCGTGAAAATGCTATGGAATAATTAATTAGGTGAGGGTGCTACATGGGAGGTCGAGGATGATATGAAATACCGTTATCCTCATCTTTTTGAGAATAAGGTTAGCCATTATTTTTAATCATATAATTATGACAAAGATTTGTTTTTCTAGATTTTTGGGTGATGTGTTACAAAAATGGTATTTTTGAAAACCTCACAGTAAGTTTTACAGTGAAGTCACTATAGTATTGCTATTAAAAACAAGAAATTTTGTGTTTTTCTTACTTTGGGTTAAGTTGTGCATTTTAATATGTTGAGTCTTCATGAAATGATAGGTAGCGTGTCACTAAGTTGGACTTTAGGCTTATTGACTGATATGATGTGTGATGTGTGTTGAGCTCATAAATGTAGTGAGAAGGAAATGACTCATGATAATGTGTTTTGAGCCTTAGGTGTTGTAATATGAGTTTTAATATTTCTCTTTGTTGAGGTGATACGATATATAGTAAATTGATATTGTTGACTTGTCGGGCTGCTAGTCATGGGTCTATTCCTTCCTTTAAAAGAGTTTTAGTGTCATTCGGGGACGAATGTTCCTAAGGGGGCATAATGTAACACCTTGAAAAAAATCCAAGACTTATGGTAAATCCTAACATATGTGGCATAAAGTCGAAACACTATTTCTAAGTCCATTTTTAATGAATATAGGTCATTTAGAAGGTTTTAGAACCAAAATGTCCAAAGACGTCCAAGAAGTTGGTTCATAGAGATGTTAGAGTGCCTTAGCCTTTTTACTAAATTTTAGGATTGGGAAATGTATGAAAATGGGTGGAAAGGTAGCTAATGTGTGTTTGAGTTTGTTCATGATTGGAACGTCTGGGTACGACTCCCAAAGGACCAACCAAGGGCCCTCAAGAAGAACCCCTGCAGTTTCACACAACACTGCCTAGTAGTGTGCATCGACAAGACACACGACGGGGCATCATGGGCTCGATGGTGCGTCGAGGCCATTGTCATCCCTCACTTAGAAATATTGAGAAGGCCCTAGTTTACCTAGCTACTGTTACACTAGAAAGAAGGGGATGACGAGGTGTCATGGGCTCGACGAGGCGTCGAGGCCACCGTCATCCCATACTTAGAAAATTGGAGGAAGCCTCACCTGCAAAGTCTCTGATAGAGACGACGGAAGTTCTGGACGGAGGGGGGGCTGTCCGTCGACCAACCGACGGACCGTCGATGGTGTCTCGTCGGTGCTTAGTCAAATTTCATTGATGGATTATAAAAATTTCATTTAAATTAATTAAATGTATAAGGGTTTAGTTAGTGATTTAAGGGAAACTAATTAAGTTAGTTAAGCCCTCCTATAAATACCCTTAACCCTCATTAAACAAAAACAAACTTTCAAATAAACTCTCTTCCTTATCTCTTATTTCTCTCTCTACAAGACCCCAAGGCTAGCCAGAACTTGGGTTTGGGGGATGAACAAGGGTGGATTCTTCATCAAATTGTTGAGAAAATTTAAGGTATGGGTCCTATTCACCTTTGAGATCATTTCCTCAAAGGGTTCCTTCAAAATAGATTTCAAAAAGTTAAGTTTTCTTATGGGTTTTATTCAATTACAAATGAAGTTATGGATTGAATTGTTAGTTAATTCTTAGGGTTATATTGAGTACATTTACATTAAATTCAACTTATTTATGAAAATTGTTGATGGTTTTGTTAAATTTAAGGACATGATTCTCTATCCCAAACCCTAAGTAGTAATCTTGAGTTATGTTGCATGTTGATCATTAAATTGAGTTTATTGTTTATTAGATAACTATCCTATGGTGATATTATGGTTGAATTAAGATGAACTATAGGCCCATAATGCTAGTTCTTGAGATGTAATTTAGGTTATGAATTGTAATGTGAAATTAGCCTATGTATCTTGCCTAAAGTTGTGATCTAAAGATGAATTGTGATATATAGATGCAACTGGCGTTGTTATTCTATTGATTATTATTTAGTGATGATGTTACCACCCAAGTTTGGTTGAGTTATGGGTTGATGGTATGACCTTAATGGTACACTATGATAAAGACTTGGTAAGTCTTAGAATTTCTACGTTTACTTGCAATTGTGATTAATTGATGTTAAACTATGATATTTCGATGGAGTATGCCTTATATTTAGATTATAGGGTTGTTTGATGTTTAATTGAAATGTCTTGACTATGTTGTGAGGTTGATTAAGATGTATGTGCTATAAGGATGGAAAAAACTATAAATCTGCCTTAATATGTTATGAAATGCTAAGGTGTTAACCTCACTATATGGATTGTAAGAAAAGGCTTACACTCATACAATTCTTATTAAGCTACTAATGATGATGATTATACAAGGGTTCAACCCTATGACCTAAACTAAGTTATGATTTCAACAAGACTAAAGGCATTTCAATAATGGGGCCTAGCCTATCACCGAGTGAGCTTGTATGTGAGGGGGTGACATCTTCTAATATAAGGAAGGTAGGGTTCGCCACTGTCCTCACGCGGTGGATAACTCATGACCCAATCTCAATAAACTATGTTGACACCATAGGATACTAGCTAGAGGATCCACCATAGGATAGCTCCGTTTATGTTCGGTTCTACCTTGGTCGGTAGACCACCTTCCATCGATGTAAGGTTTCATGACACGTATTCCACATTAGCTTATGTGGTCTAAGTCATTTAAGGCAGGAGTTACCTAAACTAAAATGAATGAAGTACAGACTAATTGAAGTGACTTGAATGGTTTAACTTTAGCTTATGTAGGGGTATGGGACTCTACCTATGCCTTGCATTATTTTTCCTTGATAGAAGCTTTGAGAAATTAATATTATCTATATAAATGACAAAATAAAGTAAATGACCTTATATGTTGAATAAGATGCCTATGAATATAAAGTTTATAATCATTGTTAAACAAAGAATAATATATCATATGGAAGACTATGCTATGTGAGGTAAATTGCTAGTTATGATCTTTGGTGGGTTACTTGATTAAGTAGGGTTATGGGGCTTTGCTTGGTCGTTGCACTTGTGGATTCTCAAAATGTATTGTTTCTTGGGTTGCTTTGCTATTTACGTAACTCTTATTCATGTTTGTGATATTATTACATGATGATAGAGTTAAAAGAGATTATGGGTTTAAGTATGATGACATGCATATGGTATAATAATTAACTCATTTTAGTATGTTCAAAGGATTGGTGTAAATAACATTATTTCATTAAATGTCCCTTTCTAGCATACTGTGTTGGTGTTTGTTCATATGGTCTCATACATAGTAACCCCATATTTCTCCTTTTTTCCCAAACATTTTCGGTTTTGGTAGATGAAATTGATTTGAGGTGATTTGAAGGAAGACTAAGATATTCTATCATCCAAGTGGTAGGTCCTCATTTTCCCCAAGGACAATGCTAATATTCACTTTGCAAAGTTATTTAGTTACTACAACTTTTTTATTGAATCTATTTCCTATATGAGAAAAAGTTTTATAAACCCTGTATGCGGCTTACTTTTATTAATGTAGGGCTATGACCAATGTTATCATCCTTGTTTAGGTGGTTTATGAGATGAGACGGATTTATGACTTTATTTCTTTACTATACAAGTGTGTGAGATAAAAGTACAAGACTATCTAATCTTCTTATACAAACGAGTCTATGTATACTTGATATTATCATGATTATGTGTATGTAGGGGTCTCTGTAAACCTCCAATTAGAAGTAGTTGACAAGAATTAAATTCTTTCGTAGTTTTAATCGATAAATGCAATCATGTAAGACTAAGAGGCTTGTCTTAGTACTTAAAGAGGAAGACAACGCCGGTTATGTCAAGGGGGTAAACCCGGATGTGACAATCACATGGAAGACCTAATTATTCAAAAACAAAAACCCAAAACTCTTAGAAAATATCCCAAAACCCCCATTGAAGTCCAGCAGGAAGATGCAGCTTGGTGATGGGTTTTTGTGTCGAAATTCTTCATCAAAGTGAAGAGCTATCATCCTTGAAGTATGGCTTTTTATCCTTGAAATTCGTTTCATGAAGGAGCCCAATTCTCTAAGTGTTTTTCAAATTTTTCTAATAAGAATTATTTAATTTAATTATTCTACAATGGGTTCTTGCATAAACGATTCTTAAACATTGAATTATGATCTAATTTATATTGTATTCATTATTTTAATCTAAATTACCTATGAAGCCATGTAAATTGATGAACCCTATTTTTTACTATAATATGGGTTACTTTTAAGCTAATATTGATGAATTTTTATGTAGTTTCTTATGGTCTTTCTAATGATATAAGAATTGTCTTCAATTGTTATCTAATTAATCCTAGATTTTTAAACCAAGACTAAATTGATATAGATTTCATTGGATTTTACGATTATTGCTTTAATTTTTTTATGGCCTTGTCTAAGGGCTTTGTGATGTTGAATTGGATGATTTAGCATTGAATGGAATTTTGAATAAGGGAAAGAATGTATGTTGCCCGGATTTCTTTAATTTGATATAATTTATACTTTTATTATATTGTGATTGGTATAGTCCACATATGGTGGTGGTGTTATGTATTTTACTTGCAATTGACATGGCCTTGGCGAGGTTACTTTATGCAATATTATTAGCATGGCCTTATTGGAAACTACTAGAAGTTATGTGGTTATTTGTGCTGTTTGATTATGTGAAGTATGACATTACCTATCTACATGTGAAGATATATAGTCATACATGTATTATTCTAGTTATGTTGCCTTATGTGATCATGTTAGACTTTGACTTGATATTATCAGTATAGTGTTAGGTTAAGTCTTGGTTATTCTTTATTGACCATATGACTCTATATGGAGTTTATTAATGATGTTATGATGTTATCTGATTACTTGATGATATTAGGTTGTTTTAGAGGTTTTTCTAGAATGACTTGTATTATGTGTTAAAAGTGATGTATGTGATGTCTTGTCTTAGTTGACTTGTACCTCATGCTTGATATGTATATGGTTATGAATATGTGATGTATGGATTAAGGGTTTTACAGTTATTAGTCTTGAATATATTAATTACATTTGACTTTAAATGATATTATGAGAGTCTCTTATGTGCAAACCTTGACTTAAGGATAAGGTTAAGATTCATTAAAGTGTAAGCTGTAATGGTATCCCTCCAAGTAAAGGAATGATGAACTTAAAGTTAGTTGGTTGGAAAGGCATCATATTAATTCTTAGGATTGTCATCATGACCTTCTAGTCGTCATTGTGAGGTAGCCCTAGTGGACCTTCCTTTGTTGGGGAAATAAGATTGGGTTATAAACTTTTTATGGAACCTTTTATGTGAATGAATTACTATATATGAACGAAGGCTAGAGCCTAGTGAGTGTAGTAAGGGAAGTAGTTCTAGTTAAGTATGAGACTAGAAAACAAAGAAGCACTTCATATTCCTTAACCATAGGCCTATATGGTATTTGTCTAAGTTCTACCATTGTCAAGTAGAAAAACCTCATCGGAGTAGGATAGAAGTCTGGATTCCATGTCTTGCTACCATGTTTTATGTAGTTTATTACCTACTCTCATCATATGGAATGCCTATCAGCCTTTGAGGAGTTTATGGAGTTTAGGTGGTGGTATATGCTGCTATCTAGACATTGCACAATAGACTTTGAAGGTGTTACGTGGACTTCCTAGGTCTTGTCAAAAATCATTATTTGAATGTCATTTTTGTGGTGTATGAGTCCTAATGAATTAATGACTTATGTTAAGGAGTATGTTAATAAATTAGTTCCTAATCTAAAGTGACTTAAGGATTCCTTATGTAAGTGTGGAGAAGGCATAAAGTATGATCTCTTCATGTCTTATCTTTGGATGTCTTGAGAATGACTATAGTTAGGGAAGTTGATTCATTTTGTGGACATGATCTAAGCCATAGGTAGTCTTAAGGACTATTTAGGTAATATTGAAGAGGTAACTATGGACGTTATCTTCTTCATTTACTTAAGTAGGTCTTTTGATAGCCTTTGGGAAGAGAATGTCATATCATGTATGTGTTGGTGATTAATTGTGAATGTTTCTGTATTAGGTAGTCTATAGGATCTCTTAAGTGTGTGTATAAAAAATCGTATGGGAGGTCGCTTCAAAAGTCACTTAAGTGAGACTTACAGTTCTCCTTTGGTAGAAGAATATTACCTTGATGTTTATGATTGCTTTGTATGTATGTATGTGACTCATTATAGGTAATCTTAAGGGTCGTTTAGGCATATCTACAGAGGGTATATGGGAGGTCTCTCTTTGTGTGACTTAAGTGAATTTTCGGATGACTTTATGTGAGGAAATTACATGTTAGAAGTATCTTATCTGCTTCTAAATTTATATATAATATTATTATGGTTGTCATAGGATTTTTAAATTAAAAGATTCATATTCTAATAAAGTCCATTTTCATGATTTTTATGCCTATAGCCATACTTAGTACATGTGGTTGTACTAACTCCATACTTCTATCTATAAAGTTCTTGGTAGGTGAGGAGCTTTGAGAAGTGAAGACTTGGACTTAGAAGATCGTTCAACAGAAGTTGAAGTATGTCCTCACATGACTCGAGGGCATAAATGTATTTTATGTTTCTTATTGAAGTTTATAATAGAATAAGTATTTCTATATTCGTATTTTCAAGTATGGGACGTTTCCCAAGTATTTTTGTTTCTTAAGATGATTAGATTAAGACTTAGTATTTCCTATTAATTTTATATGAAAGAGATTTTGAAGGCTATATTATGTTTTGTGAAAAGTTTTAATTCCGAACAACTTTTCACTATGCATATGCAATGAATGATATGAAAGAGGCTTGTCTAACAACTCCAAGATTTCGACAGCGTCGATCACAATCCAAGATTGTACTCTATCTTATAAGGTATGGTTTTGGTTGTGACAAATCTTGGTATCAGAGCATAGGATGGTTAAAGTAGTATTAGGAATGAAGAAGTCTCATCAAATAACGTCTAGTAGAGTCTTGATTATCGGTGTGAGTCGCGACACATCTATGGGCGAGAGGCTATAGGACGATACAGTTTCCCTTCTTTTTTACTCCTATGTTATTCGTTAGAGTAATTGTTATAATTATCCTTCTTATGAGTTTCCTTGTGTATTCTAGGAGATGAATACTAGAAGGATGAAAGAGTAGAGGGTGAATGAGGAGGTTCCCCCTCTAGTTGAGAAAGTTGAGCAAGTTCCTCAAGGTGGGCAAGGAGTTCAAGGTGCTCAAGATGCCCAAGTGACACCCCAAGGTGATCCTATTCCTAATGTGGAAGGAGGTATTGAGGTTCGGTAAATGACTTATAGGGATATTAGAGAGGCTTTGATTGCTATAGCCCGAGCCGTGACTATGCAAGATAATTTGAATATGATGCCTAGGTTTGTTGAGAGCACTATGACATCTAGGTTGAGAGATTTTGTGAGGATGAATCCTTATATATTTCTTCGCTCTAAGGTAAATGAGGATCCCCAAGAGTTTCTTGATGGAGTGTACAAAATTTTGAGTGGCATCGGGGGTACATATAGGGAGAAGGCGGAGTTGGCTTCATATCAAGTGAAGGATATTTCATAAATTCGATACACTCAATGGAAGGATAATAGGCCGTAAGGATTGGGTCCTATTGAATGTAAAGGAAGCTTTTCTTGGTATGTACTTTCCTTGAGAGAGGAGAGAAATTCAGGTGGAGGAGTTTATCAATCTCAAGCAAGGCAATATGAGTGTTGCGGAGTACTCTTTGAAATTTTCAACTTTGTCTAGGTATGCCCCTTTTCTTGTGTCTAATTCAAGAGATGAAATAACACATTTTGTGATAGGGGTAGCCGACTTAGAGGTGTAAGAATGTCATACCGCTATGTTGTATCATGATATTACGCTATCTAAACTCATGGTGTAGGCATAATCAATTGAAGAGTCTAAGCTTAGTAGGATGGATAGAAGTTTTAAAAGGAGTGGTGCTAGCGATTAGGAGAAAACTAGGTTCATAAAGAAGATTCAATCTCAAGGAGAAACTAGGAGTTCTAAGTTCAAGGTTGTGAAAGGAGGTGGTTCCAAGAATGACAAGCCTATTTGTGCAAATTGAGGCAAGAAACATTATTGTGAGTGTCTATTGGGTAACGGAAGTTTCTTTTGTTGTGGTAAAGATGGGCATAAAATGAGAGATGGTCCTATGATTTCTTCTAAAGGTAGAGAGGTAAGCAAGTTGCTCCTACTGTTCCAAAGGATGATGCTTCAACAAAGAGGCGTTTCAATGAACTCCGTTCTACGGTGCAGAAGACGGATGAGAAGGAGAGTGATGATGAAGTTGGTAAGTTCTCGTTCTTTTGTAAAGATATGAGTTCCTTCTAAGTGGGGGAGTATGGTTTGTAAATAGGATAGAAGTTCTTGAATTTGTTTCTTTTGCATGATTTTTAGGAGTTTGGTTTAAATTGAATTTCATTAACTTCTTGAATTGTGTGTTTTATGAAGCCATGATTATATTGTAAGATGTGTATATATGATGTTACTTTTCATATTAGCATGTTTATGTCATGAATTTCTTAAAATGTGGATTTTTGAAAAAATTCATAAAAATTCACTATTGCTTTAAAACAAAACTGCATGCTGCCATATTTTTGAAAAAATGACTAATTTATTCGTTTGCATAAAAGGTTTATAATGTGGTTTGAACTAATGTATTTGAGTAGGGTATTGAGTATCAAAATGAGTTTTTACTATTTTGAATGATGAATGTGAGTTTTGTAACATCATTAGTTATGAATTGTTTTCTTGTTTCTTGTGGTCAAATTGATGTTTTCTTGTTATTATATGTTTTATGGAGTGGTTATAAGCTGCTACTTGAGTCTTTAATATTGAAAGTGTTCGGAGAGTGGCAAGTGTCATTCGAGGATGAATGTTGTCCAAGTGGGGGAGATTGTAAGATCCCTAAGATGATTAAGGTTAACTAGAGCTTAAAATGTTGGTATTGATGGTCTAAGGTCCTTAATATGTCTAATTTATGGTGTAGAGGCAGTAGCTAAAATATTAGAGGTGTTGGAAGTCAAAAGTCAAGGGACGACTAAGACGTTTGAAGATTAAGTCACCTAAATGTCTAAAATACAGTTTATTGAGTTTATGTGTGTTTTATGGTAAGGTTCTTAATAGACTTAATATAGCATGTATAGGAAGTTGTTAGTTTTTCATGAATTTGGGAGGTCAAATGGCCAAGAACATCCAAGGTGTTCAAAAGATATGCCTTCAGTCGACCTTTTACGTCTAGGCGTGTTTCGTCGAGTTTTATGTGTTCGTTTTAGATGATTCATGTGAGAGGTTTTAAAATTATAGAGGATAATATATGGGTTAGAAACTTCCGGGAAATTATCCCAAGGACCGTCTAAGGGTCCTTGAGGAAGGACTCAAAACTGTTGGCATGGCAATCCCAGGCAGACCCCAACAGACGGAGTAGTCGACGGCCAGTCGTGGCTGTGACACCCCGTCAAAGGGTGTCGTCGATGGGGATTTAACCATGGGAGGAAAGGAATCTTGGAAATCTACTTTAACCAACGACGGAGGGGTGTGACACCCCGTCGTGGGTGTGGCAGCCCGTCAAGCGCACGTGTCGCACGCATCTGCCTTCCTGCGCATGCTGCTGCCATGTTAGGGGCGAAATGGTAAATTCACCCCAATTTTAAAATAAGTCATGGACGTTTATTTAAGGGTTATTTGGGTATTTTAATTATGTATATAAAGGGAGATCACATGGAAGACCTCATTTTCCAGAATCATAAACCCAAAACTATTACAAAATATCCCAAAACCTCTATTGAAGTCTAGCATGAAGAGGAAGCTTGGTGAGGGATTTTTGTGTCAAAATTTTTCATCAAAGTGAAGAATTATCATCCTTGACGTATGTATTTTGATCCTTTAAACTCGTTTTATAAAGGATCCCAATTCTCAACATGTTTTTCAATGTATTCTAAAGTGAATTGTCGAATTTCATTATTCAACCATGGGTTATTGCATAAATGATTTCTAAATATTAAATTATAATCTAATTAATATTTTATTGATGATTTCAATCTAAATTACCTATGAACCTATGTAAATTGATGAACCCTAGTTTTTACTATAATGTGGGTTAGTTGATATTAAGCTAATATTGATGAATTGTTATGTGATTTCTTATGGGCTTTATAATAATATAAGAACTGTATTCAATTTTTATCTAATTGATCCTAGATTGTTAAACCTAAATTCAATTGATAGAGATATCATTGTATTTTATGATTATTGCTTGAATTTTTGGTTATGGCCTTTGGTAAGGGCCTTGTGTAGTTGAATTGGAAGATTTAGCATTGAATTGAAGTGTGAATAAGGGAATGAAGGTATGCTGCCCGGATTTATTTAATTTGATATTATTTATACTTCGATTCTATTTTGATTGGTATGGTCCACTTATGGTGGCGGTGTTATGTGTTTTACTTGCAATTGATGTGGCCTTGTCGGTGTTACTTTATGCAATATTATGATCATGGTCTTATTGGCAACTACTTGAAGCTATGTGGCTATTTGTGTAGTTTGATTATGTGAAGAAGCAAATTACCGATCAACATATGAAGTTATATAGTCATATATGTATTCTTGTAGTTATGTTTCCTTAAGTGATCATGTTAAACTTTGACTTGACATTATGAGTATATGTTAGGTTATGTCTTGGTTATTCGTAATTGACCTTATGAGTCTATGAGGAGTATATTAATGATGTTATGATGATAGATATGATGATTTGAAGATTTAGGTTGTTTTAGAGGTGTTTCTAGAATGACTTATATTATGTGTTAAAAGTGAAGTATGTGATGTCTAGTGTTAGTTGACTTTTAACTCTTGCTTGATATGTATATGGTTATTAATATGTGATTTATGTATGTAGGGTGTTAGATCTCTTAGTCTTGAATGTATGAATGGCATGTGACTTATAATGATGTTATGAGAGTCTCTTATGTGCAAACCTTTACTTAAGTGTAAGGTTAAGATTGATTGAAGTGTAAGCCTTAATGGTATCCATCAAAGTAAATAAATGATGGAATTAAGGTTAGTTTGTTGGAATAGCATCATATTAATCCTTACGAAAGTCATCATGAGCTTTTTGACGCCATTGTGAGGTAAACCTAGTGGACCTTCCTTTGTTAGGTAAATGTGATTGGGTTATGAACTTGTTATAGAACCCTTTTATGTGAACCTAATGTATGAATTACTCTTTGAGAACGAAGGCTAGCACTGAGTGAGTATGGTAAGGGAAGTAGTTCTAGTTAAGTATGAGACTAGAATACAAGGAAGCCCTTCATATTTCTTAACAGTTTGCCTACATTGGATATGTCTAAGTTCTACCATTGGCAAGTATAACATCCTCATTGGAGAAGGATAGAACTCTGGATTTCATGTATTGCTACCATGGTCTATGTTGGTTAGTGCCTATTCACATCATATGGAATACCTATTAGCATATGAGGATTTTATGGAGTTTAGGTTGTGGTATGGGCCGCTATCTATACATTGCAGAATAGACATGGAATGTGTTATGTGGAGTTCCTAGGTCTTGTCCAAGACAATTATTTGAATGTCACTTATATGATTTATGAGTCCTAATGAACTAATGAATTATATTAAATTAGAATGTAATTTAATGAGTATGTAATCTTAAGTGACTTAAGGATTCCTTAGCTAAAGTGTGGAGAGGGCATAAGAAATGATCTCTTCATTTCTTATCTTTAAAGGTCTTGAGGATTACTCTAGTTAGGGAAGTTGATTGATTTTGTGGACATGTTCTAACCCTTAGGTAGTCTTAAGGACTATTTAGGTAATCTTGAAGAGGTCACTATGAACGTTATCTTCTTAATTTACTTAAGTAGGTCTTTTGATAGCCTTTAGGAAGAGAATCTCATATCATCTATGTGTTGGTGATTTATTGAGAATGTTTCTATCTTAGGTAGTCTATAGGATCTCTTACGTGTGTGTGTAAGGAATTGTATGGGCGGTCGCTTCACAACTCACCCAAGTGAGACATAGAGTTCACCTTTGGTAGAAGAATATTACCTTTATGTTTATGATTACTTTGTAAGTATGTATGTGACTCATTATTGGTAATCTTAAGGGTTGTTTGGCACATCTACTGAGGGTGTATGGGCGGTCTCTCTTTGTGTGACTTAAGTGAATCTTAGGATGACTTTAAGTGAGGAACTTACATGCTAGAAGTATCTTATGTGTTTCTAAATTGATTTATAATTGTCTTATGATTGTAGTATGATATTTAAATCAAAAGATGCATATTTCCAATAAAATATGTTTTCATGATTTTATGCATATAGCCATAGTTAGTATATGTGGTTGTACTAACTATCTACTTCTATCTATATAATTCTTGGTAGGTATAGAGATTTGAGAAGTAAAGACTTTAACTTAGAAGATCGTTAAAGAGAAATTGCAGTATGTCCTCACTTGACTCGAGGCCATATATGTTTTTTTTGTTTCTTATTGAAGTGTTGTAATAGTATAAGTATTTCTTTATTCGTATTTTGAATTATGGGCCGTGTCCCAAGTATTCATGTGTCTTAAGATGATGAGATTGAGACTTAGTATTTCCTATTACTTTGATATGAAAGAGATTTTGAAGACAATGTTATGTTTTGTAAAAAGTTTTAATCCCGCATTACTTTTCACTATGTATATGCAATAAATGATATAAAACAGGCTTATATAAGATCTCCGAGAGTTTGACGATGCCCGTCACGATCAAAGATTGTACTCTATCTTCTAGGGTATGATTTCGAGTTGTGACACGCGTAGGCCTTAGAAAGCACAAACGGTTGAAAAACGTCGGATGTGGCATTCCATCATAGACCTTGTAATGCACACAAAGTCAGACGATGTCGAGCGTGGAATGTAATCATAGCGATAAGAAAGGACGCGCTGTCGGACGACATCAGAAGTGGAATTCCGTAATAGACCTTGGACGCCACACACTTTTGGACTATATGCGGCGTGAGATGTCATCATATCCATTTGAAAGCATACATGGTCGAATGATATCGGGTGTGGCATGCCATCATCTCCCTTGGACTGCACACACGGACAGACAATGTCGGGCATGGCATGTCATTATCGCCTTTGGAAAGCACACACGGTCGGATGACATTGGGCGTGGCATGCCATTATGGACCATGGAAAGCGCACACAGTCAGAAGACATCGTTCGTGGCATTCCATCATAGAATTTGGACAGCACACACGGTGGGAGGAATTTCAGCATTGCATGTCATCATCGCCCATGGACTGCACACATAGACGGACGATGTCTGTCATGGCATGCCAACATTGCCTTTGGAAAGCACACACAGTCGGACGACGTCTGGAATGGCATGCCATCATGGACGCTGGACAGCATACACGGTCGGAGGACGTTAGGCGTGGCATGCCATCATCGCTTTTAGAATTCACACACGGCCGGATGACTTCGGGTCTGGAATGTGATCATTGCCCTTGGACTGCACACACAAATGGACAACATCGGGCATGGCATTCCATCATCGCCCTTCAACATCACACATGGTCGGATGACATCAAAAATTGCATGCCATCATGGCCCTTCGACAAAACACATGGTAAGAAGACGTCGGCCTTGTGATGTCATCATCGCCCTTAGACTCTACACACAGTTGGACGACTTCGAGAATGTCATGCCATCATCACCCTTGGACTCCACACACGAACAGACAATGTCGGGCGTGGCATGTCACTATCGTCCTTAGACAACACACATGGTCGGACGACATTGGGTGTCACATGCCACCATGTCTTTAACTCAAATAAAACCATAATAAAAGAGTACTCAATACTTTTACTCTACCACACAACATAGGAATAGAAAATAAGGGAAACTCTATTGTCCGATTGCATCTCGCCCATAGATGTGTCGCGAGTCACAACAATGGTCAGGACTCTACTAGACTTAAATTTATGAGACTTTTTGATTCCTAATACTACTTTCACAACCTATGCTCTGATACCAAGATTGTAACATCTCGAAACCACACCCTAGAATATAGGGGCAATCTCGGATTTCAACTGGCATACCTTGACCTCTTAGAGGTTTTGTACAAGCCCTTACATATCATTTATCGCATAAACATTGTGAAAAGTAGTGCGAAATTAAAACTTTTCACAAACATACTTCATTGTCTTTAAAAACTCTTTCAAATAATGCAATAGGAAATTCTAAGTTTGAATCTCATCATCTTAACATACAAGAATACTTGGTACATGACCCATACTTCAAAATATAGAAATACTTAGTCTATTACAATACTTCAAATTAAAACATCAACGACAATCTATGCCCTCGAATCAAATGAAGGACATACTTAAATTTATCTTGAATGATGCTACGATCCAAGTCTTCACTTCCCAAATGCTCCTCACCTAACAACGACTTCAGAGATAGATAAAAACATGGATTAGTACAACCACATGTACTAAGCATGACATAATGCATAAAAATCATGAAAATGGACTGTACAGTGAAGTTCTTCACTGTCACAGTGAAGTTCTTTATTTTCCATTTAAACACCTCCTAGCATGTTGTCTTCTCACAGAAAGCTATACTAAGACTCACTTAAGCAACACAAAGAGGGATCACCCATTCAATATACCAAATCATACTTCAATGACCCTCAAGGATACTTATAATAAGGCACATACACACTTAGAAGACATCAAACATCAACACATAGATAGTATGACACTCTCCTTCCAAATACTATCAAAAGACCGACTTAAGTAAATCAAGAATATAACATCCATGATTGACATCTTTAACATGACCTAAGTAATCCTTTAGACGATCTAAGGCTTAGATCATGTCCACATAATGAACAAACCCTAAATAGAGTCATTCTTAGGACTCATCTAGGTAAGATACAAACTGACCATTCCTATGTCCCTTTCACACCTTAAATAGACAACCCTTAACTACTCTAGATAAGTACTTATATATTTGACATAATTACTTAACTAAAGTCATTACTTTAACCAGTTCATTTAAGAGACATTCAGCACATAAAAGATATTAAAGTAATGGTCTTGGACATAATCTAGGAACTCCAATTAACACCATCAAAGACTATTGAGCAATCTGTAGATAGCGTCTCATACAACAAGCTAAACCTCATATAACTTCTCCAATGCTAATAGGTATCTTATATGATGAGAATAAGCAATAACTAAGATAGACCATGATAGAAAGACATGGAATCCAAAGTTCTATCCTACTCCAGTGATGTTATTCTACTTGCCAATAGTAGAACTTAGACACATCCCATGTAGGCACATGGTTAAGGAATATGAATGGCATGCTTTGTATTGTAGTCTCATCCTTTGAGTGAATCTACTTCCTTTACCATACTCACTCAGTTTTATTCCTCATTCTCATAGATTAATTCACATTAAGGTTCATATAAAGGGGTACCATAACAAATTAATAACCCAAATTGATTTTCCCTACCAAAGACGTCCTTAACGGTTACCTTAGAATGGCGACAAGAAGATCATTTTGACTTTCCTAAGGTTTGATATAAATCCATTCCAGCCAATCTATCTTACGTCCATCAACCCTTACTTAATAGTGACCTGCGTAGGAACACAAACCACCAACGACGGTTTCCCATCAACGGGGCGTAGGTCCACAACGGGCCTTCCTCTCCTCCGTCGATTAGTTCAGAGATTTTGAATTGGTATATTAGTTCCCCAGTCTAAGTACCAACCGAGGACCACCACCTACGGGGTGTCGATCAGAGCACTGGCCATCGATTGCCATCTGAGGTGGGACTGCCTTGGCCAGTTCTAGTCACCAACATGTTCCTTTTTTTCAAAGACCGTTGGATTTTCCTTGGGAATTTTTTCCCATACGTTTCAAATACAAACATAATCGCATACAAGTCTAGCACCTCTCACATAAATTTCATTTAAAATGAACAGGGAAAACTCAACGAAACATGCATAGAAACACAAGTTCATTTCAAGGGAAACCTTTCTAACGTCATTAACATTCTTGGATGTTTGACCTCCATACTCAAAAAACATGACAAACTACCAATATACATCATAATAACTAATTTAAGGACCTTACAACCTCATTAATCACACATAAACACATAAAACCACATATGAGTCACACTGGTGACTTAGTCGTCGAACGTCTTAGTCGTCCCTTGACGTTGAACTTCCAATGCACCTAATTTCTTAGACACTGCCTCAATACCATATAAAATACTTAAGGAAGGAAATTAAACCATCATGACCAACATGTTAGGCTATAGTTAACCTAAGTCATTTTTGAGGTTTTACACACGGTCGGACGATGTCGGACAAGGAATGTCATCACGGACTTTGTATTGGAATACCATCATGGCCTATGGACATCACATACAGTCGGACAACGTCGTACATGGAATGTTATCGTGGGGCTTGGACAGACACATCGTTAGATGATGTCGGGCGTGACATGCCCAAGTAGCCTTTGGACATCACACACGGTCGGATAACATCAAGCGTGGCATTACATCATAGTCCTTGGACATCACACACGGTCAGACAACGTCAGTCATGGCATGTCATAATAGTCATTGGATAGAACACAAGTTCGGATGACATCGGGCGTGACATGCAATCATAACCCTTGGACTGCACACATGAATGTAACATGCGAGGTGTGGCATGCCATCACATCACTTTGAAAGCACACACGGTCAGACAATGTCAGGCATGGAAAGCCATTATTTCCCTTGGAAAACACACACGGTAGGACGACATCAGCGTGACATGCCCACAGATCCCTTGGACAACACACACGATCGGACGACGTTGGGCTTGACATGCCACCAAAGCCCTTGGACAACACACACGGTCGAACGACATCGGGCGTGGAATGACATCATTGCCCTTGGAATACACACACTGACAGACGAAGTCGGGCATGGTATGATATCGTTACCCTTTGATAGCACACACGGTCGGATGGCGTTAAACATGGCATGCCATCATGTCTCTTAGATAGCATATACGGTCGGATGACGTCGGACTAGAATTCTCGCGTAGCCCTTGGAAAGCACATACAATTGGATGACGTCCGGTGTGGCATGCCATACAGTCTCTTCGACAACACACAAGGTCGGAGAACATCGGGCGTGGCATGACATAATCGCCCTTGGACTGCACACACAGTTGGACGATGTTGGGTGTGGCATGCCATCATGGCCCTTAGATTGCACACTCGGACATATGACGTCGCGTGAGGCATGCCATCATCACCTTTGGACAACACACAGGGTCAAACGATGTCGGATGTGGCATGTCATCTTAGCCCTTGGACAACACACACGGTTGGAGGTTATCGGTCATGGCATGTCATCATATCCAATGGATAGTACACACGATCAGACGATGTAGGGCGTGCCATGCCATCATCTATCTTGGACAGCACACACGGTTCAACGACGTCGAGCATGATATGCCACTGTTGCCTTGGACAACAGAAAATGTCGAATGACGGCGGGCGTTGCATGCTAGAGTAGCCCTTGGACGACACACATGGTCGGACCACGTAAGATGTGGCATGCCATCATAGACCTTGGACAACACACATGGTCGGACAATGTCGAGCATGGAATTTCATCATCTCTCTTGGACTGAACACAGAAACGGACGACGCTGGGAATGGCATGTCATCATTACCTTTGGAATGCACACACGAACAGACGATGTCATGCGTGACATTCCATAATTTCCTTGGAGAGCACACACGATCACACTATATAAGAAGTGTCATGCCATTATTTCCCTTGTACAGTACACACGGTCAGACAATGTCACATGTGGTATGCCCACGTAGTTCTTATACAACACACAAGATCATATGACGTCGGGGGTGGCTTGTCATCATAGCCCTTGGATCGCCCACACAATCAGACGATGTCGGGCATGGCATGCCATCATATCTTTTGGACTACACACATTGTCAGATTACGTGAGGCATGGAATGTCGTGTATCTCTTGGACAACCACATCGTTGAACAACGTCGGACATGACATTCCATCATAGACTTTTAAAGCACAAACAGTCGGACTATGTGGGGCGTGGAATGTAATCATTGTGATTGGATAGGACACACTATTGAATGACGTCAAAAGTGGCATACCCGCATAGCCCTTTCATAGCACACACGGTTAGACAACGTCGAGCATGGAATTCCATCATAGCCCTTGGAGAACACACATGGTTGGACTACATCGGGTGCGACATTCCATTATCGCCCTTGGAAAGCACATGCTATGACAAATTTGGGTGTGGCATGCCCACATAAGCCTTGGACAACACATACGGTCGGATAACGTCGTTGGACATCAAACACGGTTTGATGATGTGGGGCGCGACATTTTTTCATATCCTTTGGGAAACATACATAGTCGAACGATATCGAGGGTGGCATGGCATCAACTCCCTTGGACTGCACACACGGACGAACGATGTCAGGCATGTCATGTCATCATCACCCTTGGAAAGCACACACGGTTAGACGACATTGGGAGTGACATGCCATTATGGCCCTTTGAAAATGCACATGGTCTGACGACATCAGGCTTGTAAAGACATAATAGCCCTTGGACATCACACACGGTTGGATGATGTGGGACGTGACATGTTATCATTTCCGTTGGACAACATATATGGTCGAATGATATTGGTTGTGGCATGCCATCAACGCCCTTGGACTGCACACACGGACGGACGATGTCGGGCATGTGATGTCATATTCACCCTTGGAAAGCACACACGGTCAAACGACATTGGGATTGACATGCCATTATGGCCCTTGGACAATGCACACGGTCTGACGACATTAGTCTTTGAAAGACATCATAGCCCTTGGACATCACACATGATTAAATGATTTGGTACGTGACATGTTATCATATTCTTTGGACAACATAAATGGTCTAACACTATTGGGTGTGGCATGCAATCAACGCCCTTGGAATGCACAGCGAGATGGATGATGTTAGGCATGTCATGTCATCATCACCCTTGGAAATCACACAAGGTCGCGACATTGGGAGTGACACGCCATTATGGCAATAAAAAACATAGACAATGACATAAAGACATGGAATCGAGAGTTCTATCCTACTCCGATGAGGTTGTTCTACTTGATAATGGTAGAACTTAGACACATCCCATGTAGGAATATGGTTAAGGAATATGAAGGGCATGCTCTTGTATTCTAGTCTCATCCTTTTACTAAAACTATTTCCTTTACCATACTCACTCGTTTGTAGCCTTGGTTCTCATAGATTAATTCACATTAAGTTTCATATAAAGGGGTTCTATAAAAAGTTCATAACCAAACTATATTTACCTTACCAAAAAGGTCATTTAGGATTACCTTACAATGGCGACAAGAAGCTCATTATGACTTTCCTAAGGTTTGGTATGATTCCATTCCAGCCAATCTACCTTACGTCCATCATTCCTTTACTTTGAAGGATACCATTACGTCTTTCTACTTCAACATTCAAAACCTTACTACTAGGTTCAAGGTTTTCACATAAAAGACACTCTTAACACATTTAAGGTCTCATGTCATTCATACGCAGAAGACTTATTTCTTTAACATCCTAAGTGAACATATCACATATTCATATTCATATATACATCAAGTAAAGGACACAAGTTGACCAAGACAATACACCATATACTTCACTTTAAATCATAATACATGCCATTCTAGAAACACATAAACATAAGTATATCATTTACAATTCATCCTATACGCTATCATATCTTCATCAATGTGACCAACATAGACTTATATAGTCAATTAGGAATCACAAAGACTCAACCTTAAGACTATATACCAAAGGTCAAAGTCATAGTCTAACATGATCACCTAAATAGTCTGAATGGAAGAACACATATATGAATTAACATGTAGATACATATTGTAATACTTCATATAATCATCTACACAAATAGACCCATTACTTCAAGTAGTTGCCGACAAGGACATGATCATCATAATACATAATATAATGTCGACAAGGCCACATCAATTGCAAGTAAAACACATAACACCACCACCATAAGTGGACCATACCAATCACAACATAATTGAAGTATAAACAACATAAAAATAAGGAAATATTGCAGCGTACCACCACTCCATCCTCAACACTTTGATGCTAAATCATCCAATTTAATAACATTATGCCCTTACCAATGGCCATGAACATAAATTCAACATAAAAACCACAATACATAATGAACTAGGTCAATGAAATGTAAATTCATCAATCTAATAAAACCTAGATATTAATTGAATACGATTGTTACATCGTTAGATAGACCATAGAAAACTACACATAATTCACCAACATTAGGTCAATATAAAGAAACCCATAACTTAGTCAATAACTAGGGCTTTTACAATTTATGGTTTCATAGGTAATTTCGGTTAAATTAATCAATACAATGACAATTTAATCCATAATAAACGTTTAAAAACAATTGTTGCAAGAACCCATGGTAGATTAATTAAATTGGACAATTCAACTTTGAAAACTTTAGCAAACAACTTGAGAGTTGTGCTTCTTGATGAAGAGAGTTTAAAGCATCAAAATACATACCTTGATGAAGCTAATTCTTTTCTCTGACGAAGAATCTCCGCTCAATGGGTCACACCAAGCTCATCTTTGACTTTGGACTTCAATGGAGTCTTAAGGAATTTTGAATGAATTTTGGGGTTTTGATTTGGAAGATGAAGTCTTCAATGTGTTAAAGACTTATATAAACACTTAAAATACCCAAAAGACCCCTTAGGAACATCCAAACCTTCTATTTGGAATTTCAACCCTCACTTAACAGTGACCTGTGTAGGAACTAATGGTTTCCCATCAGTGGGGCGTAGGTCCACACACGTTCCATCCTCTCCTCCATCGATGGGTTCAGATTCTTTGAATTAGTATATTAGATCCCCAATCTAAGTACCAAATTACTCCCACCATCTATTGGGTGTCGATTAGGCCTTTGGCCGTTTACTACAATCCGTAGGAAGGACTGCCTTAGGATGTTTTAGCCACCAACATGAGTCCTTCCTCAAAGACCCTTTGATGGTCATTGGGGATTTTTTCCTGGAAGTTTCCAATAAAAACATGAGTGTATACAAATTAAACACCTCTCACATAAATTTCATCAAAAAATAAAACGTAAAACTCGACGAAACATGCTTAGACACACAAGGTCATTTCAAGAAAATCCTTTCGAACATCATGAACGTTTTTTGAATTTTGATATCCAAACTGCAGTAAACATGACACACAACCTATATACATCATAAAAAATAATTTTAGGACCTAAAACTTCATGAATCACATATAAACACATAAAACCACACATGAGGCACATGTATGACTTAGTGGTCGAAAGTCTTGGTCGTCCCTTGACGTTTAACTTTTAATTAACCTAAGCTCTTACACACTGACTCAATACCATATAATAGAATTATATAGTACCTTATACCATCATGACAAAAATTTTAGTCTCTAGTTAACTTATGTCATTTTCAGGGTCTTACAATCTCGCCCACTTGGACAACACTCGTCCGCAAATGACATCTGCCACTCCCCGAACACTTACAAGAATAGCGGTTTAACTAGAAGATAAAAATCATACCTTATAGCACATAAAAAATAAGAAAACATCATTTCACATAGTCAATAGATTCACAACACAACAAGAACTAGAAAACAATTCTATAACTCATTATTCTACAAAAATCACATGCTTCATTCCATAAATCAAAAACCCATTTTGTATTCAATATTATACTTATACACATCAGGTCTAACCACAATACAAAAATTTAAGACCAAAGAATCAATTAGTCAAATTTTTAAAATTTTAATAGTGAGCAGTTTCAAGAGACAATGATTATTGGCAAATTTTTCAAAAATGCAACTTTTAAGAAATTCATGGTATGAACATGCAAATATAAAAGTAACACCATATAAATACATCTTACAACATAATCATGGCTTCATAAAATACACAATTCAAGAAGTTAATGAAATTCAATTTCAATAAACCTCCTAAACAAAATTCACATTCAACATGCTTCTATGACTATTCTATCCCATCTACTAACAAAACTCACACACTTAGAAGGAAATCATATCACTTAAAAGAGAAAAACAAGGACTTACCCTCATCATCATCATCATTCTAATCAGGTTTTGACCCACATTCCCGGAGTGTATAGAAACACCTCTTTGTTGAAGCATCAATCTTTGGAACACTAGGAGTAACTTGCTTACCCTCTTTTCCTATAGAAACAATGGTAGGACAATATCTCACCTTGTGTCCTTCCTTACCACACCATAGCAACTCCTGGTACACAATAGAAACTCACCATAATGTTTCTTGCCACAATTTACACATGTAGGTTTGACATTTTGAGAACCATCTACTTTCTTCAACTTCACCTTAGGATTCGGTCCATCTTGAGTTTGAGCCCTCCTTTTGGACTTAGAATGCCCTTGATCACTAGCACCACTTCTTTTGAAGATTCTATACATCCTTCTTAGTTTAGACTGTTCAATTAGTTGTGCATACACCACGAGTCTAGATAGTTTCATGTCACCATGTAGAATAGTGGTACGACATTCCTCCCTCACTAAGTCGGCGACACCTGTCACAAAATGTGTCATTTAATCCCTTGGATTAGCCACAAGATAAGGGGCAAATCTACATAATATTGATAACTTCGAAGATTATTCCTCAACACTCATATTACCTTGCTTGAGATACATAAACTCCACCACCTTAACTTCTCTTTTATCCCGGGGAAAGTACTGATCAAGAAAAGCTTCCATAAATTCATCCCACTCAATAGGACAATATTCCTCTGGCCTATTGTCCTTCCATTGAGTGTACCATATTTGAGAATAATCCTTTAATTTATACGAAGCCAACTCCGCCTTCTCCCTTGATGTAACCCCCATAACACTCAACACCTTGTACACTCCATGAAAAAACTCTTGTGGGTCCTCCCACCTAAGAGCCAAGAAGTATAAGAGGATTCTTCCTAAAAAATTCTCTCAACCTAGAGGTCACACTGCTCTATACAACATTCACCCTAGGAACCATACTCAAATTTACTTGAGTAGTCACGCCTCGGGCTAAAGAAACCAAAGACTCTTTTAATATCTCTAATACTCAACTCCGGGATATTATCATCTCCACCCACAATAGGGACTTGATCACCTCAAGCACCTTGAGCACCTTGGGCCCCTTGAGGAACTTGCTCAACTTCCTCAACTTAAGGAGGGATATCCTCATGCTCCTCATTCTCCTCAATTCTCGTAGTCGGCGTCCTCCTTGTATTCATCATCCTATAAACACAAGGAAAACCATAAGAAAAGAGTACTCATACTTTTACTGTACCGCAAAAAATAGGAGTAGAAAAGACTGGAAACTCTATTGTCCAATTGCCTCTCACCCATAGATGTGTCACGACTTACACCGATGGTCAAGACTCTACTAGATGTGACTTGATGAGATTTTTCGATTCTTAATACTACTTTCACAACCTATACTCTGATACCAAGCTTTTCACATCAAAAAATAACACCCTACAAGATAAGGGCAATCTTCGATTTCAACCGGTCTACTTGACCTCTCGCACGTCTTATACTAGCCCTTACATATCATTTATCGCATAAACATAGTGAAGAGTAGTGCGAAATTAAACCTTTCACAAAAATACTTCATAGTATTTAAAAACTCTTTCGTATAAAGCCATAGGAAATACTATATCTCAATATCATCATATTAATACACAAGAATACCTGCGACACGCCCCATACTTCAAAAATATCGAAATACTTAGTCTATTAAAATATATGTAATGAAAACATCAGACAATATATGCCCTCGAATCAAATGAGGTCATGCTTCTACTTCTCACGAACGATGCTACGATCCACGTCTTCACTCCCCAAATGCTCCTAACCTTCCAATAACTATACATATAGATAAAAGCATGGATTAGTACAACCACATGTACTAAATACGACATAATGTATAAAAATCATGAAAATGGACTTTTAGTTTAAATCTGCATCTTTTCATTTAAAAAATCATATTATAATCATTAGAACAACATTTAACAACTTACAAACATATAATATAACAGTTAGACCAAATATAATAATTTTTGAGTCACTTTACAGTGAACCTATTTCACTATACAGTGAAGTTCTTTGTTTCCATTTTAACACCTCCTAGCATGTAAGATTCTCACATAATGTTATTCTAAGAATCACTTAAGCAACACAAAGAGATACCGCCCATACAATCTACCTAAGCACACTTACAAGACACCAAACATCAACTCATAGTTAATATGACATTCTCCTTTTAAAGTCTATCAGAAGACCTTCTTTAGTAAATCAAGAAGATAAGGCCCATGATTGACATCTTCAAGATTACGTAAGTAATCCTTAAGACTATGTAAGGCTTAGATCATGTTCACATAATCAACCATTTCCCTAACTAGAGTCATTCTTAAGACTCATCTAGGTAAGATACAAAGTGATCATTCCTATGCCTCCCTTCAAACCTTAAGTAGACAATCCTTAACTACTCCAGATAAGTACATATTTATTTGACATACTTTCTTAACTTAAATCAATAATTTCACTACTTCATATTGGAGACATTCAACACATACAGGAATATTAACGTAATGGTATTGGAAAAGACCTAGGAACTCCACATAACTTCTTCAAAGCCTATTGTGCAATGTCTACATAGTGTCCCATACCACCACCTAAACCTCATAGAACTTCTCTAATGCTAATAGGTAACCCATATGATGAAAATATGCAATAACCGACATAGACAATGATAGAAATACATGTAATCAGGAGTTCTATCCTACTACGATGAGGTTGTTCTATTTGCTAATGGTAGAATTTAGATACATTCCATGTAGGCCCATGGTTAAGGAATATGAAGGGCATGCTTTGTATTCAAGTCTCATCCTTTGACTAAAACTACTTCCTTCACAATACTCACTCGGTGCTAGCCTTCGTTCTTATAGATTAATTCACATTAAGGTTCATACAAAAGGGTTCCATAACAAGTTCATAACCCAATTAAATATACCCTACCAAAGAGGTCCTTTATTGTTACCTTACAATGGCAATAAGAAGATCATTATGACCTACCTACGGTTTAATATTATGTCCTTCCAGCCAACTAACCTTAAGTCGATTATTCCTTTACTATGAAGGATACTATTATGACTTTCTACTTCAACATTCATAACTTTACCACTAGTTTCAAGGTGTTCACATAAAAGACACTCTTAACATCATTTAAGGTCTCATGTAATTCATACATACAAGACAAAGAGCTTTAACATACTAAGTCAATACATCACATATTCGTATTCATATATACATCAAGGGACACAAGTCAACCAAGACAAGACACCACATATTTCACTTTAACTAATAATACATGACATTGTATAAACACATAAACATAACCATATCATCTTCAAGTAATCCTATACACTATTATACCATCATAAATGTGACCAACATAGACTCATATAATCTATTAGGAAAAACCAAGATTCAACCCTAAGACTATATACACAACGTCCAAGTCATAGTCTGACATGCTCACCTAAATAGAATGAATGGAAGAACACCTCAATTTAATGCTAAATCATCAAATTCAATAACATAAGGCCCTTACCAATGGCCATGAACATCAATTCAACATAAAACCATAATAATCACTATAATAGGTAAATTAAATGTAAATTCATCAATCTAATACAACCTAGATATCAATTGATTACAATTACAACATCATTAGATAGCCCATAAAAAACTACACCATAATTCACCAACATTAGGTCAGTATCAAGCAACCCATAACTTCGTCAAAAATGAGAGTTCATCAAATTCATGGGTTCATAGGTAATTTATGTTAAAATTATAAAAAATAATAATTTAATCAATATTAAACGCTTAAAAACATTTGATGCAAGAACCCATTGCAAAATAATAAAATTAGACAATTCAAGTATGTGAACTTTAGAAAAACATCTAGAGAATTAGGCTCCTTAATAAAAAGCGTTTCAAGGATCAAAATCCATACCTTGATGAACCTAATGCTTCACTTTGGTGAAAAATATCCACTCGATTCGTCACGCCAAGCTCTTCTTTGACTTTGGACTTCAATGGAGTCTTAAGGAATTTCTAAGGGATTTTGGGGTTTCGATTTGGAAGAATGAAGTCTACAATGTATTAAAGACTTAAATACACTCTTAAAATACCCAAAATACCACTTAGGAACCTCAAAACCATATATTTGGAATTTCACCCCTCACTTAATATTGACCTGCGCAAGAACACACACCACCAACGACGACTGCCCATCGATGGGGCATAGTTCCACACACGAAACCGTCATGTCCTCCGTCGATGGATTCAGAGAATTGGAATTGGCAGATTAGATCCCTAGTCTAAGTACCAAATTATAACCACCACCTACGGGGCGTCGACTAGGACAAATGCCGTCGATTTCCATCCGTAGGTGGGACTGCCTTGGGCAGTTTTGGCCACTAACATGGGTCCTTTCTCAATGACTCTTGGATCGTCCTTGGGGATGTTTTCCTGGAAGTTTCAAACTCAATCATGATCTAATACAAGTTTAGAACCTCTCACATAAGGTTCATAAAAAGTGAACATGTGAAACTCGACAAAAAATGCTTAGACACACAAGGTTATTTCAAGGCAAACCTTTCGAACGTCATGGACGTTTAACCTCCAAACTCCGTGACACTTGAAACACTGCCCATATACATCATAATAACTCATTTAAGGACCTTAAATACTCATGAATAACACATAAACACATAAAACCATATATAAGTCACATAGGTGACCTAGTCATCGAATATCTTGGTCGTCCCTTGACGTTTTACTTCCAATGCACCTAAACTCTTAAATTGTGTCAATACCATATAAAATACTCCTGTAGGACTTGAAACCATCATAAAAAAAATTTAGGCTCTAGTTCACCTAAGATATTTTCGAGGTCATACACACGGTCGGACGACATCGGATGCGGCATGTCATCATGGCCTTTGGACTGGCATGACATCATGATCTTTGGAAAGCACACATGATCGGACGATGTCATACATGGCATGCTATTGTGGGGCTTTGACGGACACACTGTCACACGACGGCTGGTGTGGCATGCCCCGTAGCCTTTGGACAACACACACGGTTGGATAACGTCAAGCGTGGCAATACATCATATTTCTTGGACATCACTCACGGTCGGACAACGTCAGGCATGGCATGTCATCATAGCCATTGAATGGAACACACGGTCAGACGACGTCAAGCGTGGAATGTCATCATCAACCTTGTACTGCAAGCACGAATGGACGATACCGGGTGTGACATGCCATCATCAGCCTTGGAAAGCACACACACTCGGATGATGTAGGGCGTGGCATGCCATCATTTTCCTTGAAAAGCACACACGTCAGGATGACGTTGTGTGTGGCATGCTCATGTAGACCATGAACAGCACACACGATCAAACAGCGTCTACATACCATCAAAGCCTTGGGACAACACACACGCTCGAATGACACGGGCATGGCATGCCATGATCGCCCTTGGACTACACATACCGACGGACGAAGTTGGGCGTGGCATGCTATCATCGCCCCTAGATAGCACACACGGTCGGAAGACGTCAACAATGGCATGACATCATGTCCCTTTGACAGCACACACGGTTGGATAATGTCGGACTAGCACACCTACGTAGCCCTCTGATAGCATACACGGTCGGATGACGTCAGGAATGGCATGCCATCATGGACCTTGGACAACACACAAGGAAGGACAACGTCGGGCGTGGTATGCAATCATCGCCCTTGAACTAGACACATAGTCGGACGATGTCGGGTGTGCCATGCCATCATCGCCCTTGGACTACACACACAAACGGACGACGTCGGGTGTGGCATGCCATCTTATCTCTTGGAAAACACAGACGGTCGAACGACATCGGTCATGGGATGTAATCATTGCCATTGGATAGCAAACACGATCAGACGACGTCGGGCGTGGCGTGCCATCATTTCCCTTAGAGAACACACACAGTCGGACGACGTCGGGCGTGGCATGATAGAGTAGCCCTTGGAAAACACATATGGTCCGATGACGTCAGGCGTGACATGTCATCATAGACCATAAACAACACAGACGGTCGGACAACGTTGAGCATGGCATGTAATCATATCTCTTGGACAGCAGACACGGTCGAACGATGTTTGGCATGGCATGCTATCATAGCCCTTGGAAATCACATAGGGACGAACGGCGTTGGCATGGCATGTCATCATAGCTTTTGGACAACACACACTTTAAATCGATGTCGAGCGTGGCATGCCTTCATCGCCCTTGGACTGCACACATGGTCAATGAAAGTCGGGTGTGGAATACCATCTTCGCATTTGGAAAGCACACATTGTTAGAAGATGTCAAGCATGAAATTCCATCATCTCCCTTAGATAGTACACACGGTCAAACGACGTCGGGCGTAGAATTCTATGATAGCCCTTCGACAGAACACACAGATGGACAACGTCAGAAATGGGATGTCATCATAGCCATTGGATAGTCACACAGTCGAATGACGTCAGGCATTGCATACCATCATCGTCGTTGGACTACACACACGAATGGACTATGTCGGGCGTGGAATGCCAGAGTATCCCTTGGAAAACACATATAGTCGGATGTCGTCGGGCGTGGCATGTCGTCATATCCCTTAAACAACACACACGGTCGGACAAGGTCAAGCATCGCATGTAATCACACCACTTGGACAACAGACACGGTCGAAATACATCGGGCATGGCATGTCATCATAGCCCATGGACTGCACACAAGGACGGACGACCTTGGGCATGTTATGCCATCATAGCCATTCAAGAACACACACTTTAAATCGATGTCCAGCGTGGCATGCCATCATCACCCTTGGACTGCACACACAGTTAGTCGAAGTCGGGCGTGGCATGCCATCATCGCCTTTGGAAAGCACACACTCTCGGATGACGTCATGCATGAAATTCCATCATGTCCCTTTGACAGCACACACGGTCAAACGATGTCGGGCGTTGCATTGTATAATATCCCTTGGAAAGAACACACGGATAGACAATGTCAAGCATGGCATGTCATCATAGCCATTGGATAGTCACACGGACGAATTCAGTCGGGCAGTGCATGCCATCATCGCCCTTGGACTACACACATGAACGAAGTATGTCAGGCGTGGCATGCCCTCATCACGCTTGGATAACATATCCTATCGGATACTGTCCGAAGTGGCATGCAATCATATCCCTTTGAAAGCGCACACAGTCAAACAACGTCGGGCGTGGCATGGCATCATAGATCTTGGACATCACACACGTTCGAACGACGTCAGCATGGAAGGTAATCATATCCCTTGGACAAAACACACGGTAAGAGGATGCCATGCGTGGCATGCCATCATCTCCCTTGGACTGCACACACACACTGAAAACGTCGGGCATGGCATGTCATCATAGCCCTTGGACACACAGTCAGACTACCTTAGGCGTTGCTTGCCATCATCGCCTTTGGACAACACACGATAAGAAAACGTCGAAGGTGGAATGAAATCATAGCCCTTGGACAACATACACGGTCAGATGACGTCAGGCGTGACATGCCATCATGGTCCTTTTAAATCTCATACAATAGAACAACGTCGAGTGTGGCATTCCCGCGTAGCCATTAGACAACACAAACTGTCGGACGACGTCGGACATGGCATGACATCATAGACCTTGGAAAGCACACACAGTTGCATGATGTTGGGCATGGCATGTCATGACATCCATTTGAAAACACACACGGTGAGACGATGTCGGTCGTGGCATGCCATCATCGCCCTTCTACTACACAAACGAATTAACGATATTAGGCATGGCACGCCATCATTTACCTTGGACAGTACACATGGTCGGACTTCGTCAAGCGTGGCATGCAATCATCGCCCTAGTACATCACACACAGTCAAACGATGTCGGGTGTGGAATGACCGCGTAAACCTTGGACAGTACACACGTTCGAATGACGTCGGGCATGACATGCCATCATAGCCCTTGGACAGCACACACAACTGGAGGACATTAGGCGTGGCATATTATCATATCCCCTGGATAGCACACACTTTAAATCGACATCGTGCGTGGCATGACATCATCGCCCTTGGACTTCACACTCAGATGGATTATGTCGGGCGTGGAATGTTATCATCGCCTTTCCAAAACACACTGTTGAACGATGTCGGGTGTGGAATTCCATCATGGCCCTTGGATAGCACACATGGTTGGAGGACTCGGCCATGGCATGCAATAATCTCCCTTGGACTGCACAGAAACACAGATGATGTCGGGCATGACATGTCATCATCGACTTTGGAAAGCACACACGGTCGGACGACGTCAGGTGTGGCATGACATCATGGCCCTTGGACATGACACACGGTCGGACGATATCCAGCATTGCATGCCATCATCGCCATTTGACTGCACACACGAACAGACTATGTCAGGCGTGGCATGCCATCATTGCCATTTGACAACACACACGGTAGGACGACATCAGGCGTGGCATGACATTATTTTCCTTGGACTGCACAAATGATCGGATGACATCGGGCTTGACATGCCATATAGGCCCTAAGAAAGCACACACTTATAGACGACATCGGGCGTGGTAGGTCATCATAGCCATTGGACAACACACACAGTTGGATGATGTCGGGTGTTGGATGCCATCATCGCCCTTGGATTAAACACTCATGGACGACATCGGTCATGGCATGGCATCATAGACCTTGGACAACAAACAAGGTCGAATGACGTTAGACGTGGCTTGACATCGTGGCCCTTGGATAGCATACATGCTTAGGCGACGTCGGCCGTGCCATGCCATCATAGCCCTTAGAAAGCACACATTGTTAGATAACGTCGGGCGTGTCATGCCATCATTTCCCTTTGACAACACACACGGTCAAACAACATCGGGTATGGCATGCCCGCTTAGCCATTGGATAACACATAATGTCAAAAGACGTCGGGCGTGTCATGCCATTGTATCCCTTCGACACCACACACAGTCAGCCGATATCAGGCGTGGCATGTCATCATACCCATGGGACAACACACACGGTAAGACGACGTCAGTCGTGGCATGCCATTATCGCCCTTGTACTTTACACATGAATGAAGGATCTCGAGCTTCGCATGCCATCATCGCCTTTAGACAACACACATGACATCATGGCCCTCGGACAGTACACACGATCGAACGACATCGGACGTGGCATGCCATCGTAGACCTTGGAAATCACACACAATAAGACTATGTATGGCATGGGATGCCGGCATAACCCTTGGAACGCACACACGATTGAACAACATAGGGAGTGGTATGCCATCATAGCCCTTGGAAAGCACACACGGTCGGACGATGTCGAGCATGGAATGTCATCATAGCGATTTGACAACACACAGAGTTGGACAACGTCGAAGATTGCGCGCCATCATCGAACTTTTACAACACACATGTATGGACAATGTCAGGCGTGGCATGACATTATCACCTTTGGACATCACACATGGTCGAACTACATCGTACGTCGTATGCCACCATGGCCCTTCGAAAGAATACATGGTCAAAGGATGTTGGGCATCGCATAACACCATGGCCCTTAGAAAACACACAGGGTCGGAAGACATCAGGAGTAGCATTCCATACTTTCCATTGGACTTCACCTATGGTCAAACGACGTCCGGCATGAAATTTCATCATAGCACTTGGACAGCACACACGGTCAGACGAATTCGGGCTTGGCATGCCATCAAATCCCTTAAACGACACACATGGTCGAACGACGTTGGGCGTGGCATGTCATTATATCCCTTGGACATCACACACGGTCGGACAACTTGCCATCTCACACTTGGAATACACATACGGACGGACGATATCAGTCGTGGCATGCCGTCATGGCGCTTAGAAACGCACACGGTTGGAAGACATCAGGCGTGGCATGCCATCATGTCCCAATGACAATACATACTATCGGATGACGTTGGGCGTGGAATGCCTTCATAGACCTTGGACAGAACACACGATCGGATGACGTCAGGCATGGCATTACATCATGGACGTTGGATAAAACACATAGTTAGACGATGTTAGGTGTGGTATTCCTGCGTAGCCCTTTGACAACACACACAGTAAGAAGACGTCGGCCATGGCATGCAATCATAGCCCTTAGAAATCACACATGATCGAACGATGTTGGGTGTGGAATGTTATCATAGAGATTGGAAAGCACCCATAGTTGGATGACGTCGGGCGTCGCATGCCATCATTCCCCTTTTACAGCACCCACAAACGGACTATTTCGGGCGTGGCATGCCATCATCGCCCTTGGACATCACACATGGTTTGATTACATCGGGTGTCACATGCAACCATTGCCCTTTTAAAGAACACATGGTTGGACGATGTCAGGCGTCGCATGCCACTATGGCTCTTGGGAAACATACACGGTCGGAAGATGTCGAGAGTGGCATGCCATATTTTCCCTTGGACTGCACACACTGTCGGACGATGTCGGGCGCAGCATTCCATCATGGCTCTTATATTACACACACGGACGGACGACGTCGGGTGTGGCATGTCATTATCACCCTTAGAAGTTACACACAATCAGACAATGTCGACTGTCGTATGCCTTCATTGCCATTAGACAGCACACACGGTCAGAGAACATCGAACGTGGCATGCCATCATGGCTTTTAGATAGACCACCCAGTCGGACGACGTCAGACGTGGCATGCATACATGGTGCTTGGACGGACACACGGTCAAACAACATCGGGCGTGGCATGGCGGCATAGACTTTGAAAAACACACATGGTGGTATAACGACAGCTGTGGCATTACATCATAGGCCTCTGACATCACACACGGTCAAAAAACATCAGGCATGGCATGTCATCATAGGCATTTGATAGAACACACGATCAAACGATGTTGGATGTTACATGGCATCATCACCCTTCGACTGCACACATGAACGGACGATGCCGGGTGTGGCATTACATCATCTCTCTTTGACAGCACATACTGTCGGACAAAATTGGGCGTGGCATGTCATCATAGTTGTTGGATGGCACACACGGTCGAACGACGTTGGGTGCAACATGCCATCATAAACCTTCGACTGCACACACGAACGAATAATGTCAGTTGTAGCATGCCATCATCACCCTAGGACAACCAACACGGTCGAACGACATCGTGCGTGGAAAGCCATCATCGCCCTAGGACTTCACACATGGACGGACGAAGTTAGGTGTGGTATGGCATCATTGACCTTGGATAGAACAGACGGCCGGATGAAGTCGGGCGTGGCATGAAATCATGGCCCTTGGACTGTGCACACGTCGGACAATGTCGGGCGCGGCATGCCATCATCACCCTTGGACTGCACACACGGTTGGAAGATATCGTGCGTTCAATGCCATCATCACTATTGGACTGCACACATAGAGGGACGACGTCGGGCATGTAGCATACCATCATCACCCTTTGGACAACACACTAAGTTAGATGAAGTCGGGCATAGAATGCCATCTTAGCTCTTGGACAACACACACTGTCGGACGACGTCAGTCATGGCATGTCATCATATCCATTGGACAACACACAAGGTCGGATGACTTTAGGCGTGGCATTCCATCATAGCTCTTGGATAGAACACATGGTAAGACTATATCGGGCGTAATGACATCATCACGCTTTGACTCCACACACGAATGGATGATGCCGGGCATGGAAAGCAACCATCGCCCTTGGAAAACACACACGGCGTGACTACGTCGGGCAAGGCACGCAATCATAGACCTTGGACAAAACACAAGATTAGACGACGTCGAGCGTGGCTGCCATCATCGCCTTTGAATAGTTCACACGATCCAACTACGTTGGGCGTGGCATGCCATCATTTTACTTTGACAGCATAGACAATTGGATGATTTCAGGCGTGGAATTCCATCATATCCCTTGGACACCACACACGTGTTTGGACAACATCGAGTGTGGCATGTCATCATAGCCCTTGGAAAACACACACGGTCGGACGACATCAGGCATGGAATGTCATTATCAATCTTGGACTATACACACACACAAATGACGTAGGAAGTTGCATGCCATCATAACCCTTGGAGAACACACACGGTTGGATGACGTCTAGCATAGCTTTCCATCATGACCCTTTGATAAAACACACGGTTGGAAGATGTCGGGTGTGGAATGAAATCATAGACCTTTGATAGCACACAAGGTTGGAGGAAGTCGTGTGCAAGGCATTCCATCATGGCCCTTGGAAAACACACATAGTCGGGCATGTCATGTCGCATAGCCGTTGGAAAACACACTCTTTAAAAAGACATCGGGCGTGGCATGCCATCATAGCCCTTGCAAAGAACACACGGTCGGACAATGTTGGGCGTGGCATGTAATCATAGACATTGGACAAAACATCCGATCGGACAATGTCGGTCATGGAATGCAATTATCGCCCTTGTACTGCACACACGAATGAACAATGTTGGCAGGGCATTCCATCATCCCCTATGTACAGCACACACGGTGAAACGACATTAGGTCTGGCATGCCATCATCGCCCTTGGACTGCACACACAGTCGGAGGATATCGGGAGTGACATGCCATTATTTTGTTTGGACTACACACATGGTAAGACGATTTTGGGCATGGAAGGGGATCATTTCCCTTGGAAAACACACAAGATCGGACATGTAGGGTTTGACATGCCATCATAGACCTTCGAAAACACAAACAATCATACTACGTTAAGCTTGTCAAGCCATCATAGCCATTGGACAACACACACAGTTAGACGACGAGCGTCGGATGCCTGCATAGCCCTTGGAAGCACACATGATCGGACGACATCGAGCACGGCATGCCATCATAGCTCTTTAAAAGCACACATAGTTGGATGATGTTGGGCGTGAATGTCATCATTGCGATTAGACAACACATACAGTAAGACGACGTCGGGTGTAACATGCCATCATCGCCCTTGGATAGCACACACGGTCTGACTACATTGGGTGTGTCATTAAAATATCTTCCTTGGACTGCAGATACGGTCGGACAAAGTCAGGTATGGCATGCCCGCGTAGCCGTCGGTAATCACACACGGTCAGACGATGTTGTTCGTGGATTGCAATCATACACCTTGGACAGCACACACAGTCAGACGACGTAAAGCGTTAATGTCATCATCGCCTTTGGAAAGCACACACAGTTGGACGACGTCAGGCATGGCGTGCCATCAAAGCCCTTCAACAGCACACACGGCCACACGACGTCAGACTTGGCATGTTATCATATCCCTTGGACATCACACACGGTAGGACAACGTCAGGCGTTGGTTACCATCATCACCCTTGGACTGCACATACAAACAGACGATATCAGGCATGTCATTCAATCAGGCCCTTGGGAAACTCACATGATCGGATGACATCCGGCGTGACATGCCATAATGGCCCTTTGACAGTACACATGATCATACCATGTCATGAGTGGCATGTCATCATAGACCTTAGATAGCCCACATAATCGGACGATGTCGGTCATGGCATCTCATCAAAGACCTTGGACAGCTCACACATTCAGACAACGTCAGGCGTGGCAAGCCTGCATAGCTGTGGGAATGCACACACAGTCGGATGACGTCGGGCGTGGCATGCCATCATCGCCCTTGGAAAGCAGACAAAGCCAGATGATGTCGGGCGTGCAATATCATCGTAGCGATTGGACAACACATACGGTCGGTCGACGTTGGGCGTGACATTTCATCATATCCCTTATACATCACCCACGGTAAGTCTACATCGGGCATCGCATGCCACCATGGACCTTCGAAAGCACACACGATCATTGGATGTCGGGCATCAAAAGCCAGCATGGCCCTTGGACAAAACACATGGTCGGAAGACGTCGGGAGAAGCTTGCCATTTGTTCCCTTGTACTGATCACACGGTCTAATGAATTCGACTGTGGCATGACCTCAAAACCCTTGAACAGCACACACGGTCGGACGACATGGGGCGTGGCATGTCATTATATCCCTTGGACAGTTAACACGGCTAGACAATGTCAGGCGTGGGGTGTGACATGTTATCATAGCCCTTGGACCGCAAACATGGTCGGAGGACGTCGGGTGTGGCATGCCATCATCTCCCTTAGAGTGCATACACAGACGAACAATTTCGGGCGTGGCATGCCAGAATCATCCTTGAAAAGCACACACGGTTAGACGACATCGGACATGGCATGTAATCATGGACCCTGGAAAACACAAATGATCAGACAACATCAGGCGCAGCATGCCATCATAGCCCTTGGACTGCATAAAGGGTTGGACGATGTCGAGCGTAGTATTTTAGTCGCCCTTGGACTAAACACACGAATGGATGATATCAGGCATCGAATGCCACCATAGTCCTTGGACAAAACACAAATTTTAATGATGTCGGATGTGGAATGATATCATAGCGCTTGAAAGAACACACGGTCAGACGACGTTGGGTGTGGCTGCCTGGGAAGCCCTAGGACAAAACACACGGCTGGACGATGTGAAGCGTGCATGCCATCATAGCCCTTGGACAGCATACACTGTCGGACAACGTCAGGCTTAACATGTCATTATAGCTATTGGATAGCACACACGGTCAGAAGACGTCGGGTGTGACATACCATCATTACCCTTTGATTGAACACATGAACGGACGATGTAGGGCGTGGCATGCTATTATCACCCTTGGATAGCACACATGTTCAGACGACGTCGGGTATCTCATGCAATCATTTTCCTTGAACAGCACACACGGTACGATGACATCGGGCGTGTAATGCGTATGTATACCTTTGATAGCACACACGATAAGATGACCTCGGGCATGACATGCTATCAAAACACTTGGATACGGTAGGACGATGTCCGTCGTGGCATGTCATCATAGCCTATGACCAGCACACGTGGACGAATGACGCTAAGCCTGGCATGACATCGTCGCCCTTGTAATGCACACACTAACAGACAATGTCGTGCATGTCAAGCCATCATCTCCCTTGGACAGCCCACAGGGTTGGACTACGTCGGGCGTGGCATGCCATCTACGCCCTTGGACAGCATAGAAAGTCAGACGATGTTGGGAGTGGAATGCATGCATAGCCTTTGGACATCAAACACAATCGAACTGCGTCAGGCGTGGCATGCTATCATAACCCTAAGAAAACATACACGGTCGAACGATATTGGGAGTGGCATGTTATCATGTCAAATGTACAACAAACTCGATCAGACGACATCGGGTGTGGCATGTCATCATCGCCCAAGGACTGCACACACGAACTGATGATGTCGGGCGTGGCATGCCATCATCGCCCTTGGAAAGAAAACATGGTCGAACGACGTCAGGCGTGGCACGCCACCATGGCCCCCTAATAATACACACGATCACAAAACGTCGACAGTGGCATCCATTACCATCCTTTGACTGCACACACGGTCGGATGACGTTGGGCGTTGCATGCCATCATCGCCCTTATACTACACATATGGACGAACAACGTCCGGCGTGGCATTCCATCATCGCCCTTAAATACCACACATGGTCGAACGATGTCGGGATTTCCATGCAACCAAGGCCTTTAACCAGTATACACGATCAAACAACATCAGGCATGGCATGCAATCCTAGCCCATTAATAGTACACACGGTCTGACTATGTCAAATGTGGCATGCCATCGTGGCCCTTGGTTAGCACACACGGTCGAATGACGTTGAGCGTGGTATCCCATCATGGCCCTTGGACATGACAATTGGTTGGACGACGTCAGGCGGGGCATGATCGTGTATCCCTTGGAAAACACACACAATCGGACGACATCAAGCATGGCATGCTATCATCGCTTTTGGACAGCATACACAATCAAAAAATGTCGGGCTTGGCATGCCACCATAGCCCTTGGATAGCACACACGAATTACGATGTTGAGCCTGGCTTACGATTATATGCCTTGGAAATCACACATGGTTGGACGATGTCGGGCGTGAAATGTCATTATAGCGATTAGAAAGCACACACGGTCAGATGACTATGGGCATGGCAAGCCATTATCGCCCTTTTACAGCACACACGAATAGACGATTCTGGGCGTTGCATGCCATCATATCCCTTGGACATCATACATGGTGAGACTACATCGAGCATCGTATGCCATTATGTCCCTTGGACAACACACACTGTGGGAAGACGTCGATAGTACCATACCATCTTTTCCCTTGGAGTGCACACACGGTCAGACGGCGTCGGGCGTTGCATGCCATCATTACCTTTGAAAAACACACATGAACGAAGAAATCAGGTGTGGCACGTCATCATTTCCCTTAAATTACACACACGATCAGACAACATCGGGTGTCATGTGCCCCCATTTCCACTGGACAACACACACGGTCGGACGACGTCGGGGGTGGCATGACATCATAGCCCTAATCAGCATACAAAGTCTTTGCTTAACACAAATGGTCGGACGACATTATACATGGAATGCCATCATGGCGATAAGACGGACACACGGCCGGAGGACGTCTGGCGTGGCATGCCCGTGTATCTTTGGACAACACACACTGGGGAAGACGTCGATAGTACCATCCCATCTTTTCCCTTGGAGTGCCAACCACGGTCAGACGGCGTCGGGCGTTGCATGCATCATTACCTTTGAAAAACACACCATGAACGGAAGAAATCAGGTGGGGCACGTCATCATTTCCCTTAAATTACACACACGATCAGACAACATCGGGTGTCATGTGCCCCCATTTCCACTGGACAACACACACGGTCGGACGACGTCGGGGGTGGCATGACTCATAGCCCTAATCAGCATACAAAGTCTTTGCTTAACACAAATGGTCGCGAAACGACATTATACATGGAATGCCATCATGGCGATAAGACGGACACACCGGCCGGAGGCGTCTGGCGTGGCAATGCCCGTGTATCTTTGGACAACACACCACGGTCGGAAGAAGTCTTGTGTAGTATTTAATCATATCCTTCTGACATCAGACACGATAAAAAAATGTCAAGTATGCCATGTCATCATAGCCATTGGATAGAACACACAATTAGAGGATGTCGGGCGTGACAGGACATCATCACCCTTCGACTGCATACACGAATGGATGATGTCGGGTGTGGTATGCCATCATCTCCCTTGGACACCACATACGATCGGATGACGTCAGGCGTGGCATGTCATCATTTCCCTTGGACAACACATAGTAGGACGACGTCGTACTTGGCTGGTCCACGTAGCCATTGGATAGCACACACAATCAGATAACATCAGGGGTGACATGCCATCAAAGCCCTTGGACATCCCACAAGGTCGAACGACATTGGGCGTGGCAAGGCATCATCGCCCTTGGAAGCACACATGGTCGGAAAATGTTGGATGTAGCATGCCATCAAGACTTTTGGACTGACACACACTCAAATGTTGTAAAATGTTGCATGCCATCTGAGCGTTTAGATGGACACACTGTCGGACAACGTCGGGTGTGGCATGTCGCTATAGCTTTCGGACAATACACACGGCCAAATGACGTCAGGTGTGGCATTTCATCATAGTCCTCTAACATCACACATGGTCGAACAACGTCAGGCATGTAATGTCATCATAGTCATTGGATAAAACACACGGTCGAACGAAGCTGAGTGTGACATGCCATCATCACCCTTCGACTGCCTTTATGATCGGACGATGGTGGGTGTGGCATGCCATCATCACCCTTGGACAACACATATGTTCGGACAATGTCGAGCATGGAATGCCATCATTTCCCTTGGAAACCACACTCTAGGACTACTTCGGATGTAGCATGCCCGCATAGCTCTTGGGAAGAACACACGATTGGATGATGTCGGGCATGACATGCCATGAAAGCCCTTCGACAGCCCGACGGTCCAACGACGTCGAATGAGGCAAGCCATCATCTCCCTTGGACTGCTTGCATGGACGGGTGATGTCTCGTGTGGCATGGCATCATCACCATTGGATAGCACACACAGTCGGACGACGTTGGGTGCAACATGCCATCGTGGACTTTGGATATCCCATACAGTCGGACGACGTCGGGCGTGGCATGCCATCATCTCCCTTAGACTAGAAAAACAGTTAGACAACGTCGGGTGATCCATACCATCATCACCTTGGACTTCACTTACAAATGGACAACATCGGGTGTAGCATACAATTATCGACCTTGGAAAACTCACATAGTGGGACGACATCAAGCATAGCATGCCATCTTAGCTCTTGTCCAGCACAAACTGTTGTAAGACGTTGGTAATCGCATGTTATCATAGTCATTTCACATCACACAAGGTCATATGACGTTAGGCATGGCATGCCATCATCGTCCTTGGACAACACACACGGTCGAACTACATTGGGTGTCATGCCATAATAAACCTTGGACTTCACATACGAACGAACGATGTCGGATGTGGCAAGCCATCATCTCTCTTGGACAGCACACACGATCGGACAACGTTGGGCGTGGCATGCCATCGTCGCCCTTGGACTACACACACATACGGACGACGTCGGGTGTGGCATGTCATCTTCTCCCTTAGACAACACACTTGTTCAGACGACATGGGGAGTCTTATGCAACCATTGCCATTGGATAACACACACAGGGTCAAACGACATTGGGCGTGGCATGCCATCATAACTCTTATCTGCACACATGGTTGGAAAACGTCGGACGTGGGATGCCATCATGGATTTTGGATAGCACACACAGTCGAAAGATGTTGGACGTCGCATGCCATCATGGCATTTGGACTGACACACAGTCGGACAACGTAGGGTGTGGCATACCTATATAGCTTTCGGACAACACACACGGTGGAATGACGTCAGGTGTGGCATTTCATTATAGCCCTCTGACATCACACACGATCGAACAACGTTAGGTATGGAATGTCATCATAGTCATTGCATAAAACACACGGTCGAACAACGCAAGGTGTGACATGCCATCATCACCCTTCGACTTCCCTCATGAACTGACGATGCCGGGGATGGCATTCCATCTTCTTCCTTGGACAACACATATTATCGGACAACATGGGGCGTGGCATGCCACCATTTCCCTTGGATATCACACACGCTTGAACTACGTCAAGTGTGACATGCTATCAATGTCCTTAGACAGTTCACACAGTCGAACAACATCAATTGTGGCAAGCCATCATCTCCCTGTACTGCACACATGCACGGACAAAGTCGGGTGTGGAAAGGCATCATCCCCCTTGGATAGCACACATGGTTAGATGACGTCAGGTATGGCATGTCATCATATCCGTTGAACAGCAGAAACGGATGGACGGTATCAGGTGTGGCATGCTATCATGGCCCTTGGAGAACAGACACGGTCGGACGAGGTCGAAAGTGGCATGCCATCTTTGTTCTTTGACTGCAAACATGATCGGATGACATCGCCCGTGGCATGCCATCTTCGACCTTGGATTACACATACGTACGGACGATGTCGGGTGTGGCATGTCATCATCTCCCTTAGGCAACAACCTTGGTAAGATGACGTCAGGAGTCGTATGTCGCTATGCCATTGGACAACACACATGGTTGGACGACATTGGGCGTGGCATGCAATCATAACCCTCATCACATACAAGGTCAGAAAACGTCGGACGTGGCATGCCATCATGGTTTTTGTACAGCACACACAATCGGACTATGTCGAACGTTGCATGCCATCATAGCGTTTGGATGGACACACAATCAGAAAACGTCGGGTATGGCATGCCCTTGTAGCTTTTGGACAACACACACAGTCAAATGAAGTCAGGTGTGGCATTTCATAAAATCCCTCTGATATCACACACAGTAAAACAACGGCAGGCATGGAATGTCATCATAGTCATTGGATAAAACACATGGTCGAACAACGTCGGGTGTGACATATCCATCATCACCTTTCGACTACCCACATGAAAGAATGATGTCGGGTGTGGCATGTTATAATCGCCCTTGGACAGCACATATTGTCGGACAATGTCTGGCCATCATTTCCCTTGGACAGCACCCATGCTAGGACTACGTTCGAGGTGACATGCCGGCATATCTCTTACACTGTGCACACGATTGGATGATGTCGGACGTGACAGCCATGAAAGCCCTTAAACATCCCACACGGTCGAACGACGTCGGATGAGGCAAGGCATCCTCTCTCTTGGACTGCATACGACGCACGAAGTTGGGTGTGGCATGGAATCATTGCCTTTGGATAACACACATGGTTAAACAACGTCGGGCATAACATGCCATCATGGCCCTTGGATAGCACATAGAGTAAGACAACGTCGAGCGTGGCATGCCATCATCGCCCTCAAACTGCACACATGGTCAGACGACATCGGGTCGTCCATGACATCATCGCCTTTGGACTTCAAATATACACGGATCATGTTGGGTGTTGCATACCATTATCGACCTTGGACAACACAGATTCGTAAGATATCAGGCATAGCATGCCATCTTAACTCTTGGACAACACACACTGTTGGAAGACATCGGTCATGGCATGTCATCATAGACATTGCATATCAGAGAAGGTCATATGGAGTTAGGCATGGCATGCCATTATCGCCCTAGGACAACACACACGGGCGGACTACATCGGGCAACATGCCATCATTAACCTTGGACTGCACACACACCAATAGACGATGTTGGACGTGGCAAGCCATCATATCCCTTGGACAGCACACACGGTCAGACTACGTCGCACATGGCCAGCCAGCATAGCCATTAGACAGCACACATGGTCTGATGATGTCGGGCATGGCATGCCTTCATCGCTCTTGGACAACACAAATTGTAGGATGACATTGGGCGTGGCATGCCACCATTGCCCTTGGACAGCAAACACGGTCGGAAGACGTCGAATGTTGCATGCTAGAGTACACCTTGGACAGCAAACACGGTCTGACAACATCAGGCGTGGCATGCCATCATAGACCTTGGACAGCTCACACAATCAGACGACGTCGCGATTTGTATCTTATCATATCCCTTGCACTGCACACACGGATGTACAGTATCATATATGGCATGACATCATGGAACTTGGAAAACACACTATGTAGGAAGACGTCGGGCGTGGCATGCGATTATGTCCCTAGAACATTACACACGATCGGACGACGTCAGCCATGGAATCACCATAGGCCTTGAATAGCACACACAATCGGATGACGTCAGGCTTGGCATGCAATCGTACCTCGTGGACAACACACACAATCAGATGACGTTGGGCGTGGCATGCCTGCGTAGCCCATGGATAGAATACACATTCAAACGAGGTCAGGCGTGGCATTCCATTATGGTCGTAGGATAGTACACACGACTGGACGACCTCGGATGTTCCATGAAATCATAGTCCTTGGATAGCATACACAGTGGTACGACGTCGGGCGTGACATGCTTGCGTGCCCTTGGACAACACCCACGGTCAGACGACGTCAGGCGTGGAATGCCATCATAGACCTTTGAATCACACACAGTCAGACGATGTCGGCCGTGGAATGTTATCAAAGCGATAAGACAACACACACGGTCGGACGACGTAGGGCGTGACATGCCATCACCACTCTTATAAGCACACACGGTCGGACAACGTGCGACGTGGCAAGCCATCATTTCTTTTGGACGGCACACATGGTAGGACGATGTCGGATGTGGCATTCCATCATAGTGCTTAGACAGACACACAGTCATAAGACATTGAGCATGGCATGTCGGCATAACCTTCGGACAACGCACACGGTCGAATGGCATCAAGTGTGGCATTACATCATAACACTCTAACATTACATACTGTCGGACAATGTCAGGTTTGGCATGTCATCTTATCCATTGGATAGACCACACGGTCGAACAACACTGTGCGTGACATAACATCATCACCATTCGACTGCACACACGAACGGACAATGCCAGGTATGGCATGGCATCATCTCCATTGCACAACATATATGGTCGAAAAACGTTCGGCGTGGCATGCCATTATTTCCCTTGGACGGCACAAACGGTAGGATGATGTCTGATGTAGCATGCCCTCATAGACCTTGGACATCACACATGATTGGACGACGTCGGTCGTGACATGCAATCAAAACCCTTGGACAGCCCACAAGGTCAAAAGACGTCGGGCATGGAAAGCCATCATCGCCCTTGGACATCACACACGATTGGACGACGTCGGTCGTGACATGCAATCAAAACCCTTGGACAGCCCAAAAGGTCAAACGATGTCGGGCATGGAAAGCCATCATCGCCCTTGGACTACACACATGGACAGACGAAGTCGGGTGTGGCATAGAATCATCGCCCTTGGTTAGCACAGACGATGTCAGGCGTGGCATTCCATCATGGTAGTTGGACAACACACACGATCAGATGACGTCGGGCGTGGCATGCCATCATCCTCCTTGGAGTGCACATGCGAACGGATGACATCGGCTGTATAATACCATCATCTCACTTGAACCACAAACTAAGTTGGAAATGTCATAGCATGTCATTTTAGCTCATGGACAACACACACTATCGGATGAAGTGGCTCATGGCATGTCATCATAGCCATTGGACAGCACACAAGGTCGGATAACGTTGGGTGTGGCATGCCATCATCGCTCTTAGACAGCACACAAGGTCGGACTACATCAAGCATGACATTCCATCATCACCATTGGACTGCACACATGAACAGATGATGCCGGGTGTAGCATGTCATCATTGCCCTTTGACAGCACACGCGGTCGGAAGACGTCGAGCACGGCATGGAAGAGTAGACCTTCGAAAGCACAAATGGTCGGACGACATTGGGTGTAGCATGCCTTCATAACCCTTGGACCACGGACACGATCAGACAATGTCGAGCTTGGCATGTTATCATATCCCCTGGACAGCTCACACGGTCGGACGACGTCAGGCGTGACATGACATCATCGACCTAAGAATACACACACGGACGCACAATATCTTGTGTGGCATGACATCATGGAACTTGGATAACACACGGTCGAAAGACGTCGCGAGTGTCATGCCATTATGGCCCTAAGACAGTACACATGATTGGACGATGTCGGACGTGGCATGCCATTATAGGCCTTGGACAACACACACAATCGGATGACGTCGGGCGTTGCTTGCCATCATAGACTTTTCACTGCACACACACTCGGACGATGTCGGGTGTGGCATTCCTGCGTAGTCCTTGGACGGCACACATGGTCAGACAATGTCAGGCGTGGCATTCCATCATAGCCCTTGGACAACACAGAGGGTCGGACGATGTCAGGCGTGGAATGTCATCAAATCTATTGGACAGCACACACGGTCGGAAGACGTCAAGTGTGGCATGGACGCGTAAACCTTCGATAGCGCACATTGTTGGATGATGTGAGGCGTAACATGTCATCATAGCCCTTAGACACCATACATGGTCGGACGACGTAAGGCGTGGCATGCAATCATCATTATTGGAAAGCGTCAGACGTGGCATGTCATCATATCCCCTTGACAACACAAATGGTCAGACGATATTGGCTCAGCATGCCATCATAGCCCCTGGAATGCATACACAGTTGGACGACGTCGGGCGTAGCATGTCATCATCTCCCTTGGACTGCACACACTAACTGCCGACTTCGGGCATGGAAAGCCATCATCTAGCACCGAAAGCACACATGGTCGAACGACGTAAGGCATCGAATGCCACTATGGACATTGGACAACACACAACGTTGTACGACGTCGGACGTGGCATGTTATCATGGATCTTGAAAGGATACGCGGTCAGAGGACATTTGGTGTGGCTGCCCGCGTAGACCTTGGATAACACACACAGTCAGATGATATGAAGTGTGGCATTCCATGATAGTCATTGGACAGCATACACAGTCGGTCAACGTCACGCATAACATGTCATCATAGCCATTGGATAGCACACACCGTCAGAAAACGTCGGGTGTGGCATGCCATCATTTCCCTTGAACTAGACACACGAACGGACGATGTAGTGCATGACATGCTATTATTACCCTTAGACAGTACACATGTCCAGATGACGTCGGGCCTCTCATGCCATCATTTTCCTTGGATAGCACACATAGTAGGATGACATGGGGCGTGACATGCCGTCAAAGCTCTAGGATAACACACACCTCAGACGCTGTAAGTCGTGGCATGTAATCATAGCCGTTAAGCAGCACACATGATCAAATGGCGTTAAGTGTGGCATACCATCATCGCCTTTGTACTGCATACAGGAATGGAGGATGTCGGGCATGGCATGCAATCATCGCCCTTGGACAGCACACACAGTCAGACTATGTAGGGCATATCATGCCATCAACTCCATTTGACAGCACACACAGTCTGACAAAGTTGGGCCTGACATGCCTGTGTAGCTTTTAGACAACAAACACGGTCAGACTTTGTCTGGCATGGCATGCCATCATAACTTATTGACAGCCCACACGGTCGAAGGACGTTAGGTGTGGCATGTCATCATGTCCCTTTTACAATACACACGGTCAGATGACGTCAGGTGTGGCAACCATCATCGCCCAAGGACTGCACACATAGACGGACAATGTCAGCCGCGGCATGCCAACATTGCCCATGGAAATAACATACAATAAGACGATGTCTGGTGTGACATTCCATCATGGACCTCTAACAACACACATGGTAAGATGACGTTTGGCGTGGAATGCCATCATCGCCCTTGAACTGGACACACAAAAGGACGACAATGGGCGTGGCGTGCCATCATCGCCCTTCGATAGCAAACATGGTCGGATAACGTTTAGCGTCGTATGCAACCATGGCCCTTGGACTACACACACAATCGGACAACATCAAGTGTGGCATGCCATTACCATCCTTAGACTGCACACACAATCGGATGACGTTGGGCATTACATGGCATCATCGCCCTTGGACTGCAGACACGGTTGGACGACGTCAAGTGTCTCATGCCATTATCGACCTTCGACTGCACACGTGGACGGATGATATTGGGTGTAGCATACAATCATCGCCTTGGATAACATAAACAGTCAGAGGACGTCGACCAAGTCATGCAATCTTAGCTCTTGGACAACACACAATGTCAGAAGACGTCGGTCATGGAATGTGATCATAGCCATTGGAAAAAACACATGGTCAGACGATGTTAGCCGTAGCATGCCATCATCGCTCTAAGACCACACACGGTCAGACTACATCGAGCGTGACATGCCATCATGACCTATGGACTGTACACACGAACGGACGATTTCGAGCGTGGCATTCCATCATCGCCCTTGGATAGCACCCACGGTCAAACTACCTCGGCCGCGGCGTGCCATCATAGCCATAGGATAGCACACACGGTAGGACGACGTCGGCCGTGGCATGCCATCATCACCCTTGGACAACACACATGATCGGACGATGTCAGGTGTGGCATGCAATAATAGCCCTTGGACAACACACACGAACGGAACACGTCGGGCCAGGTACACCATCATATTCCCTTGGACAGCACACACGAACAGACCGCGTCAGGCCTTCTATACCATCACAGCTATTGGAGAGCACACACTGTCGGATGATGTTAGGCGTGAAATTTCATCATAGCAATCGGAAAGCACACACGATCGAACGACATCGGGCGTGGCATGCTATCATCTCACTTACAGCACACACAAATAGACGATTTTGGGCGTGCCATGCCATCATCTCTCTTGGACATCTCACATGGTCAACTACATCGGGCATCGCATGCCCCCATGGTACTTTACAATAGATGATCGGACTATTTCAGGCATCGCATGCCACCATGGAACTTAGACATCAAAAATGGTCAAAAGACGTCAGGAGTGGCATGCCATCATCACCCTTATACTACACACATGGATGAACAACGTCGGGTGTGGCATGTCATCATCGCCCTGACACAACACACATAGTCGGATGACGTCGGACATCATATTCCACCATTGCCATTGGATAACACACATGGTCGGATGAAGTCGGGCATGGATTTCCAACATAATCCTTTTATGCACACACAGTAAGATAACGTTAGGCAAGGCATTCCATAATTTCCCTTGGACAGCAAAACGGTGGGATGACGTCAGGCGTGGAATTTCCAATATAGCGCTTGGAAAATGCAAATGCACGGACGATGTGGGGCTTTGCATATTATGATATACCTTGGACAACACACACACTTGAACGACGCCTGGCGTGGCATTCTATCATCGACCATGGACTGCACACACGGACGTATGTTATCAGGAGTGGCAAGCCATCATTGCCATTGGACAACACACACGGTCGGAAGACGTCCGGCATGGCATGCCATTATGTCCCTTCGAAAGTACACACAATGGGACGATGTCAGACATGGAATGCAATCTTAGCCCTTGGAAAGTACAAACGGTCGGATGACGTCGGGCGTGGTATGCCATCATATCCCATGGACAGCACACACAGTTAGACGATGTTGGGCGTGGCTTGCCATAATTTCCCATTCATAGCATACAAGAACAAACAATGTCGTGTGTGGCATGCATTTAATTCCTTTGGACAACAGACATGGTCGGACTATATAGGGTGTCGCATGCCACCATGGCCGTTCGAAAGCACACACGGTTAGACGATATCGGGTGTGGTATTCCATTATCTTCCTTGGGGAGCACACACGGTCAGACGAAGTCTGATGTGGCATGCCCGTGTAGCCCTTGGGTAGCACAAATGGTCAGAAGACCTTAGGTGGCATACCATCATCGCTTTTGGGCAGTACACATGGACAGACTACATCAGGCGTGATATACAACATCACCCTTGGACTGCACACTCAAACATACGAAGGAGGGTGTGGCATGCCATCATAGCCTTTGGACAACACACACAATGGGACTACGTCGGGCGTGACATGCATTCATTGCCCTTTAACAGCACAAACGATTGGATGACGTTAGGAGTGGAATGCTAGAGAATTACTTGGACAACACACACGGTCGAACGACGTCGGTCGTGGAGTGCCATAATAGCCCTTGGACAGCACACACGGTTTGACAACATCGAGCATGACATGTCGTCTTATCCCTTGTATAGAATACACGGTTGGACCATATCATGCTCGGCATGCCATCATAAACCTTGTACTGCATATATGGAGGGAAGATATTAGGAGTGGCATGCCATAATGGCCCTTTGAGAACACACACGGTCGGGCGACGTTGGGCGTGGCATGCCATCATGTTCCTTGGACATTACACAAAATCAGACGACGTCGAGCGTGGCATTCCATAATAGCCCTTGGACAGCAAGCACGATCAGACGACATCGAGCATGGAATGCCATCATAGCCCTTGGATTGCACACACAGTCAGACGGTGTCGAGCATGGCATGCCTGCATAGCCCTTGGACAGCACACATGGTCGAACGAGGTCGAGCGTGGCATGCAATCATAGCCCTTTGAAAGCACACACGATCGGACACTGTCGAGCCTGGAATGTCATGATAGTGATTGGACAACACACGGTCGGATGATGTCAGGCGTGGAATGACATCATCGTCCTTTTAATGCACACACCAACGGACAATGTTGGGCGTGGCATGCCATCATTTCCCTTAAACAGCACACACAGTCGGACTTATGGGGCGTGGCATTCTATTATTGCCCTTAAATAGCAGACAGGGTCGGACAACATCGTTTGTTTCATGCCATCATAGACCTTAGATAGTACACATGGTCAGACAACGTGGGTCATGACATGTCATCATAGCCCTTTGATAGCAGACACGATCGGACAATGTTGGACGTGGCATGTCATCATATCCCTTGGACAGCACACACGGTCTGACAACATCGGGCGTGGCTTGCCAACATCGCCCTTCGACATCACACACGATCGGACTACATTGGGCGTCCCATGAAACCATGGCCCTTTGAAAGCACACACGGTCAGATGATGTTGGGCATCACCTGCCACCATGGCCCTCGGATAACATTCATGGTCATAAACCGTCGGGTTTATCAATATAATTTCCCCCTTAGACTGCACACACGGTCGAACGAAGTTAGGCGTGGCATGCCATTATCACCCTTAGACTACACACACGGACGGACAACGTCGGGTGTAGCATGTCAACATCGCCCATAGACAACACACAAGGTTGGACGATGTCATGCATCATACGCCACTATAGCAATTGATGTCGGGCGTTACATGTCATCATATCCCTTGTCAGCAAACACGGTTGGACAACATCGAACGTGGCATGACATCATGTCTTTTGAAGAGCAAACACGGTCGGACAACATCGGATGTGGCATGACATCATGGCACTTAGACAGACACATAGTTGGACAACTTGGGGCATGACATGCCCGCATTGACTTTGTACAACACACACAGTCGGATGACGTTGGGTGTGTCATTCTATAATAGCCCTCGGACATCACGCATAGTTTGAACAACGTTAGGCATGACAAATTATCATAGACATTGAATAACACACACGGTCGAACGACGTCGGCCGTGATATGTAATCATCACCTTTTACTGCACACACGAAAGGATGATGTCGGGTGTGCCATGACATTATCTCCCTTGGATAGCAAGTATGATAGGATGATGTCACGTGTGGCATACAGTCATTCCCTTAGATAGCAAACATAGTAGCACGACGTCGTATGTGGCATGCCCATGTATCCCTTGGATAGCACACACGATCGGACAATGTGGGGCATCACATGCCATCCAAGAACTTGGACAGCCCAAACGGTTAAACGACATCAATCCTTGACAGCCATGATCGCTTGGACTTCACACACGGATGGATGATTCAGGTTTGGCAAGCCATCGCGGACCTTAGATAGAACACACGATCTGAGGGGGTCAGGCGTGGCATGCCATAATCTCCCTTGGACTGCACACACGGTTAGATGATGTCAAGTGTGCCATGCCATCATCGACCTTATACTGCACAAACGGACTGACGATGTTGGGTGTAGCATACCATCATCGCCCTTGGATAACATACACTGTCGGACGACGTCGAGAAAGTTATGCAATCTTAGGTCTTGGATAACACACACTGTCAGACGGTGTCGGTCATGGCATGTCATCATAGCCATTATACAGAACACATGGTCGTACGATGTGAGGCGTGGCATGCCATCATCGCTCTAAGATAGCACACGCAGTTGTACTACATCGGGCGTGACATGCCATCATCACCCTTGGACTACACAGACAAACGGATGATTCCGGGCATGGTATGCCATCATCGCCCTTGGACAACACATATGGTCAGACTACGTCGGGCATGGCATACTATCATAGCCATTGGACAGCACAAACTGTCGAACGACGTCGGTCGTAGCATGCAATCATCGCCCTTGGACAAAACATACGATCAAATGACGTCAAGCCTGGCATGCTATCATGGCCCTTGGATAGAACAAACGATCAAACCACGTCGGCCATGGCATGCCATCATAGCCCTTGGAAAGCACACACAGTCGGGCAATGTTGTGCTTTGAATGTCATCATAGCAATTAGAAAGCACACATGGTCAAACTACATCGGGATTCACATGAAACCATTGCCCTTCAAAAGCACACATGGTCATATGATGTCGGGCATCACATGCCACCATGGCCCTTGGAGAACACACACGGTTAAAAGACATTTGGAGTAGCATGCCATCTTCGCCCTTGTATTGCACACACTGTAGGACGACATAGAGTGTGGCATGCCATCATCGCCCTTGTACTACAAACACGGATTGACGAAATTGGTGTGCCATGTCATCATCGGCCTTAAACAACACACAGGGTCAGACGATGTCGCGACATTGTATGCCACCATTAGCATAGGACAACACACACGGTCGGACAATGTTGGGCGTGGCATGCCATTATTGCCCTTGTAAGCACAAAGTGTTAGACAACGTCGGACGTGGCATGGTACCATGGCCTTTGGACAGCACACACGACAGGACAACGTCGAACGTGGCATGTCATTATGGTGATTTGAATGAAACATGGTCCGATGATGTCGGGTGTGGCATAACATTATCGCCCTTGGCCTGCATACACAGATGCACGATGTTGGGTATGGAATGCTATCATCGCCCTTGGAAAGCACAGACAGTGAGTCGACATCGGACATGGCATACAATCATGGCCCTTGGACAACACACATGGTCAAACAACATGGGGCGTGGCATGCCATTATAGCCCTTAGACTTCATTCATGGTCGGACGACGTTGGGCGTGGCATGCCATCATCGCCCTTAGACTGCACATGCAGATGGAAGAGGTCGTGTGTGGAATGAAATCATGGTGCTTCGATAGCACAAAAGATCGCACGATGTTGGGCATGACATGCCATCATGGCCTTTGGATAACACACACGGTTTGACGACGTTGGGCGTGGCATGAAATCATGGCCCTTGGATAGACTCACGATCTGATAAATTTGGGCGTGGTATGCCCGCATATCCCTAGGAAAGCACACATGATCGAATAATGTCACGTGTCACATTCCAATATATCCCTTGGATAGGACATACGGTCTGACATGGCATGTCATCTTATCCATTGGATAACACACATCGTTGGCTGCGTCGAGCGTTGCATGCCATCATCACCCTTGGATTGCACACACAAACAAACGATGTTGGGTGTTTCATGCCATCATCGCCCTTGGATACCACAAATGGTCGGACGATGTCAGTCACGACATGCAATCATTTCCATTAGACAGCACACATAGTAGAATGGTGTCGAGTGTGGCATGTACGCATAGCCCTTGAACAGCACACACGCTCGAACAATGTTGTGTGTGACATGACATCAAAGCCCTTGGACAGCACACACGATCGGATAACGTCGACCGTGGAAAGTCATCATAGCCCTTTGGCAGTGCACATGGTGATATACCGTGGTTTCACGGTGTAATTAATACTTTTTCCTTAAGTTAAGTGTGTCCGAAAGTCTTTTTGTGATATTTTTTATATAAGTTTCTCTTTGTTTTGCAGGAAATCTGTCCAAAGCTGAATGCGGAGATTTTGAGCGAAGAAATGCAGAAGAGACCACCTATGGAGCTTATGACGATCCGTCATGCTTGCGGCGGTTCGTAGGTGGCAGCGTAATGCAGCTGCTGAAGGAAGATGGGGAAGTCTGACCAAGTGTGGGGTTACGAAGCTTGTGACGGTCCGTCGTGTCTATGACAGTCTGTCCTGCAGGTTCGTCATGAAGTTCAGAGAAGTGATCCAGTACCCAGATTCCAAGAGTTGAAGTGTTTTGGAACGAAGACCCTCGACGGACTGTTGTGCCTATGAGGGTCCGTCATACTTGCCATCGAGGGTGGTGAAGAGAGCAGCAGAAGAAATTGCATAAGTATGGGACGACGGAGTCCATGACGGTCCGTCGTGACCACGACGGTCCGTTGCGTGGTCCGTCGATCTAGCCACGTTTTTGCAAATTTCCAGCAAACAGAGTCCTTGTTTAATTAGGTTTTTTATTTTTTATAAATAGTTTGAAAAACCTCGTTTTTGAGTTTAGACACTATTAGATTAGACATCATATTATTAGACTTTGTGTATTAGTGTTAGATTTTGAGATTCTTGCAAGTGAATTTTGGTGATTAATCAAGCAAACTTTTGGATTTTACTCTTTCTTATTGAAGTAAGTACATGAACTCTTATTTAATATATTTTGATATTGTCTTTATGGCCATGAGTAACTAAACTCCATAACTAGGGTTGTGGGAACCTTATGCAAATAATGAGATAAACCCTAACTAAAATAACAATTCCAGAATAGTGTCTTGCATGTATGAATAATTCTTTCGCTTAGAAGTCTTTTTAACGGATGGCCGACGTTAGAACTCGCCTTAATGCTACTTGCCGGACCAAGGAGGTAGATAATAGAAAAAGAATTATTAACATAGATTTAGTGTATACTATTTAATAGGCTAGTATTGATTGGTACGAGGTAATAACTTAGTCAAATATCGAATACGATGCTTAATATGAGGTAAGGATAAGGGTCAGGATAGCAACACATGTAGCTAGACCAGGGTGCGGAGTGAGATTTTCTAGATGCCGGACCAAGGATTTAGAAATACATAACTTATCACTGGCATGCAAGATACTAGGAAAGAATTGTTAGAGTTAGAACTATCAAGTTATGAACCTGTGGGGAACACGTAAACCCTAGTTACTTTGATTAATTGATTAAAATCCAACTGTCAAAGCTATTAAGTGTCTCTTTCAAGTTCGTTATTTATTTTCACTCATTTAGAAATAGAAACCCCCATTTTTATGTTTTTACTTTATAAGGAAATCATTGACCAAACAATAGTAATAACAGGGTGAAGTTAAGTCTAGACTATTTTTCTCGTGGGAACTATCCCAATCTCACTACTTGGGTTATTTACTTGACACGACCGCTTTACTTCTTATTTGAGAAGTATGTTTGAGCATATCAAATTTTGGCGCCGCTGCCGGGGATTATAGCTTTTAGATTAACTTGAACTTATTACTATAGTTTAGTTGATATTTTCTTGATTTTAATTTGTTTTATTGTTTTTGATTTTTTTTCCAGAACCATCCTCCTTGTATGCCAAATACAAAGAGAGAAAGAGAACCCTTGTTTCCCTACGATCACAAGCTAGAGCGTACACTGCGCAATAAGAATCGAAACTTTGGAATAAATAATGATGATCCGCACCAGAACATCCCAGCTCCGGTTGATGTTCATGGTCAGATGTTACCCGATGCTCCGGGTGAACACCAACAGAGGGGACAAATCCTGCTCCACGGCCCCAAGCATACTATAGAGGGTATGATAAAATAGCAGACTCATATGGGCCACTTGTCTTGCCCCCTCTACCCACATGCCACACCTTTGTGGTAACTAGTAACCTGATGCAAATACTCACTGCCAGAGGTTTGTTTTCAGGGCTACCTTCTGAGGATCCACATGACCATATAGCTAAGGTAAGGGCAGTGTGTAAAAGTTTTTAAGGGAGGCCTAATTTGGATCTAGATGTAATAGGGCTCAGAGTGTTTCGTCTCTCACTGACGGGAGAGGCTACTATATGGTTCACTGAGCTCCCATACAACTCAATCTTCACTTGGTACCAGTAAATGGATGTTTTCTTCGCACACTACTATCCGGTCTCCAAGAAACTAAACCACAAAGATCGAGTGAACAACTTTGTGACACTACCAGGAGAGTCAGTTAGTAGTTCTTGGGATAGATCCACCTCATTCTTGAGAAGTGTTCCAAATCACCGTATAGATGATGAGTCACTGAAGGAATACTTCTATCGGGGACAAGATGATAACAACAAAGCGGTGTTGGACACTATAGCATGTGGATCTTATGGAGAATGCCCTTATGTTGAGATTGCTGAAAAATTAGAGAAAATCTCCTGGAATAACAAAGCTTGAAGTACTAGGAAGTCTGATACAAGGAGAATCACCTTTGCAGCGTAGTCCACTCACAACCCAGCCACATATGAGATTCGGGAAGAGATGGCTCAGATGCGAACCGAGCTTGGGTTGGTACTAAAACATGTCACTAGGGGTGTAGAAAAGCTAAATGCAGTAATCTACTTGTCGAAACCACCGCCACAAAACGATGAGTGTTATTATGAGAAGGATTCCTATGCAGTAAATGAACAGATTCCGACCAAGTTCCCAAGGCTGTAATCAGGAGAATTTGCGCCAAGGTCAAGGGACCCAAGGTTGAAACTATGGTAACTACAATCATGAGGGTCATTATGTCCGAGATGGAAACTACAATCGCGACAACAACTTGAACAGGGGTAACTATGGTAATAGAAACGACAGGAATGGACCCTATGTTCCTACTCAAAATCGTGAAGTTACTCCTAGGGATAGTGGAGGTAGTATGTCGCGAGTTGAGGATATGTTACATAAAATGATGAGGAGGTTCGAGGCTAGTTATGAGCACAATAAAGAGTTGAGGAATGATATAGCGGGTATTGGGAAAAAAGTTGATACACATGCAATATCAATTAAGCAACTTGAGTTACAATTGGCCCAATTATCTACAATTGTGAACACACGGCAACCGGGCACTCTTCCTAGCAACACTGTCCAAAATCCGAAAAATGATGGACATTGTATGGAAATTACTACTCGCGTTGGTAAGCAAACCATTGACCCACATATGCCATCTAATGAGAAAAAGGTGACAAAAGATACTGATAAAGTGGTAGATGTTGATGCTGAATTAGAGGATAACACTGCAAAAGATGCTGAAGTGCCTAAAAAGGTAACTCCTATGCATAGGCCACCACCCCCATTTCCTCAAAGATTATTGAAAAAGAACGAGGTCCCTTTGATAGAAGATTTAGAACAAATGCCGGTTACACCAACTTTATCAAAGATCTGGTCACATATAAAAGATCGGTCACTTTTGAGGATGATGATAGAATGCAGCATTGTAGTGCTATTGCTACAAGATCTCTGGTCCAAAAGAAAGAAGATTCGGGTGTGTTCACTATTCATTATACAATTGGGCTATTACATTTTGCGAAAGCATTATGTGATCTGGGGGCAAGCATAAATCTCATGCCCCTCTCGATTTACAAGAAGTTGGGTTTGGGTGACCCAAAGCCCACTGCGATGCTGCTACTGATGGCTGATCGAACAGTAAAATGGCCTATAGGGATACTCAACGATGTGCTAGTAAAAGTGGAGTCATTAATATTTCCAGAAGATTTTGTTATTCTTGATTGGGAAGTCAATTGTGAAGTGCCCATTATTCTTGGGAGGCCATTCCTTGCTACGGGAAGAGCCTTAGTAGACATGGAAAAGGGGCAGATGAAATTTTGGTTGAATAATTAGGAAGTGCAGAATGGTGATCTCCAATCGGCATCTGCTATATCCTACAACATGGCTGAGACATCTGAGACACAAATAGAGGAACATCTACGTGTAGAAGCATTAGCGGCAGTGATAATGAACTTTGATAGCGATTGCATTGAAGAGTATGAGTCATTAGTCGCGGCTCTTCACTGAGGTTATGTTCGGTTTAAACCGAAGAAATTGGATCTTGATATGAAGAATCGCGAGTCCCCACCCGCGAAACCATCTATAGAGGAGGCTCCAAAATTAGAACTAAATGCTCTCCCGCCTCATCTCAGGTATGATTTCTTAGGAAATGGTAACACTTTTGCATCAGACCTGGATGAACAATAAGTTCAGAGTTTGGTTAAGGTACTAAAAAGGTTCAAAAGAGCTATTGGGTGGACTATTGCGGACATTATTGGGATCCCTCCTGGTATTTGCTCTCATAAAATCCAACTCATGCCTGATCATAAGCCGAGTATTGAGCACCAGAGATGCTTAAATCCTCCTTTGCAAGAGGTCGTGAAGAAGGAAATCATTAAGTTGTTGGATGCCGGAGTAATCTACCCAATCGCCGATAGTAGTTGGGTACGCCCGGTTAAGTGTGTACCTAAGAAAGGGGGAATGACTGTGTTTCCCAACGAAAAAAATGAACTTGTTCCAATGAGACCAGTTACTGGATGGAGGGTGTGTATGGATTACCATAAACTAAACTCATGGACTGAAAAAGACAATTTTCCTATGCCCTTCATGGATCAAATGTTGGATAGACTTGTCGGAAAAGGGTGGTACTGTTTTCTTGATGGATATTTGGGGTATAATCAGATTTCTATTGCACTAGAAGATCAAGAGAAAAAACTTTCACTTGTCCATATGGGACCTTTGCGTTCAGAAGAATGCCGTTTGGGTTGTGCAATGCACCCGCAACATTTCAGAGATGTATGATGTCGATATTTTCTTACATGGTGGAGTATACTATAGAAGTTTTTATGGATTATTTTTCTCTGGTTGGTGATTCATTCGAGCGGTGTTGGACCAATTTTTCTGAGGTCCTTAAGAGATTTGAAGACTGCAATTTAGTACTAAACTGGGAAAAGTGTCATTTCATGGTGAAAGAAGGTATTGTGTTGGGTCATCGCATTTCAGAAAAGGGCATAGAGGTTGATCGAGATAAAGTCGAGGTAATAGAGAGACTTCCCCCACCAATCTCTGTGAAAGGTGTGAGAAGCTTTCTTGGGCATGCAGGTTTTTACCGGAGATTCATCAAAGACTTTTCAATGATTGCACACCCATTGTGCAAACTGCTGGAGAAAGATTGTAAAAATTTGTTTTGATGAATCATATCTTAAAGCATTCGGTGAGCTAAAAGAAAAATTGGTGTCTGCGCCTATCATTATTTCTCCGGATTGGAACAGCCCATTTGAGGTGATGTGTGATGCTAGTGGGGTGGCTCTTTGTGTAGTATTGGGACAGAGAAAAAACAAAATCCTTCACCCCATTTACTATGGTAGTAAATCCCTAAATGAAGCTCAGAAGAACTACATAGTGACTGAGCAAGAACTCCTTGCAGTAGTTTTTGCTTTTGAGAAATTTCGCTCCTATTTGCTAGGTACTAGAGTTATAGTGCATACTGACCACTCAGCATTGAGATATTTGATTGCGAAGAAGGATGCGAGACCTAGGCTGATTCGTTGGGTATTATTGCTACAAGAATTTTACATTGAAGTGATGGATAAAATAGGAACTGAAAATCAAGTTATTGATCACTTGTCTCGTCTAGAGGATGAAGCTACGAGAGAGTTAGGGGATAAGACTGACATTGATGATACTTTCCCCGATGAACATGTATTGGCTACTTCAAAAGACTTGATCCCATGGTTCACAGATTTCGCGAACTATCTGGCTAGTGATATTGTTCCACCAGACTTGTCCTTTCATCAAAGAAAAAAGTTCATGTACAATGTGAAGAAGTTCTTTTGGAATAACCATACTTGTATAGGAGTTGTGTCGATGGGCTTATTTGGCATTGTGTGCCAGAATGTGAGATGTTGAGTGTGTTGGAGGCATGCCATTCCTCACACGTTGGTGGACATTACAGTGGTATCCGAACCGCTCATAAGATGTTACAATTTGGTTACTATTGGCCAACTCTTCATCAAGATGCTGATGGGTTTGCTAAAGCATGTGACAGATGCCAACGAGATGGCGGTATTTCAATAAAGCTAGAGCTCCCTCTAAACCCCATTCTTGTGATTAAGTTATTTGATGTTCGGGGTATTGACTTTATGGGCCCTTTAGTGAGTTCTCATGGAATGAAGTACATTTGAGTAGCAGTTGATTATGTATCTAAAAGGGTTGAAGCCATAGCCCTCATAAACAATGAAGGGAAGAGTGTCACTGCATTCTTGAAAAAGAATATATTCTCTCGTTTTGGCACCCCAAGGGCCATTATTAGTGATGGGGGCTCCCACTTCTGCAACAGATTGTTCAAGGGGTTATTGGAGAAATACGGGGTTCGCCATAATGTGACCACTCCTTACCACCCTCAAACTAGTGGGCAAGTTTATGTGTCGAATCGGGAGATCAAATAGATATTGTCCAAAATAGTGAGCGCTAGTAGAAAGGATTGGTCAAGGAGGCTTGATGATGCTCTTTGGGCCTACGGGACAGCATATAAGACTCCCTTGGGTTTGTCTCCATACCAACTTGTATATGGGAAAGCTTTTCATCATCTGGTTGAGTTAGATCATAAAGCCATGTGCGCTATGAAGAAGTTAAAAATGGATTGGAGCGAAGCTGCAGAGCAACAGTTAAATGGGTTGAATGAACTCAATGAATTTCACCTGAAAGCCTATGAAAGCTCAGCCCTATACAAAGAAAATATGAAGAAGTACCATGACAACAAAATTGAAAAACGAGAGTTTATGGTCAGGGATTTTGTGCTTTTATTAAATTCTACGTTGCGCTTGTTTTTGGGCAAGCTCAAGTCCAAATGGACTGGTCCTTACTTGGTTACCCAACTATTCCCCCATGGAGCAGTTGAGTTGGAAACTAAGGAGGGTGTGTTGTTCAAGGTGAATGGACAGTGCATAAAGATCTATTTCGGGCATGCTGAATCGGAGAATGAAGTGATCGACGCATACCATCTTGATGAAGTCTCAGTAATCAATTGTCCCCAGTCATGCCGCGGCATTAAATCCGGCGCTTGTTGGGAGGCAACCCAATACTTGTCATTTTTTTACTAATGGTAGCATTTTTCTAGTAATGGGTTTTTAAATTTGCAGGCACATTACTAGGAAATTCTGCAGAAAATTACTCTGCAACAGTCACTAACAGATACATCGACGGACCGTTGCGCCCGCGACGAACCGTCGTATGCATCCGTCGTGTCAGGTACATTTTTTCTATTATTTTCAAACTAGGGCACACACGACGGAACCAACGACGGGTCGTCACAAGTGCGACGGACCGTCGTCGGGGAATCATCACGTGATTAATGAGGCATACCCGACCCGACCCGGTTGGAGTTTAATATAAACTTTCACCATTTAACCTGCCCAACCCCTCATTTCACCCCCATTACTTCATTATTTCTCCCATTACTCTTTCTTTCTCAACTTCCACAATCTATTCCTCTATCAACGACTGATCATTTCCCCCCACAATTCTCGAAAGCCCTAAAAGTGTTAATCTACTAGTCAGAGCTGCTGCTCTGGGTGTCTGCCTGGCCACCGGGTACTTGTCTATTTGTTTTTCTCCATTTCTAAGGTATGTGTCTCTAATTTCTACTCATTTATCTTGCATGTTTGTTTATTAGTTAGTATTAGCTTAGTTATTCATCGTATGTTGTTTCCTTTATATGATTCTGTCTAACCTAGGTTCAAAATGTTCAAAATAGCCATGTTGACAACCCTAGACATAGGTGCTTTTGCATTGCTAGTTTCCTAGGTTGTTGGGATAGACAAATGTAGGTCCAAAACACTGCAAGTTTTATGTGGGTTCATCGCGGATGCATAGGGTACCCCAGTTCTGTCACTGTTATTTAGAACGAGACCCTGATGACGGACCGTCGTAGGGTCCGTTCAAAAATCCATAGCACCCTGTCCCAACGGACACATGTGTCGGACCGTTGACTTCACGACGGTCCGTCCTGCACAACCGTTCCGGTTGTCAAAGACCCTGTTTCTTAGGGTCTCTCATTTTTTCCTAAGTGTTCCCCAAGAGACACATGTGACGGTCCGTCCTGCACAACCGTTCTGGTTGTTAGAGACCTTGTTTCTAAGGGTCTTTCATTTTATCCCAAGGGTTTCCCAACGGGCACATGTGACGGACCGTCTTCTTCACGATGGTCCGTCCTGCACAACCGTTCTGGTTGTCAGAGTCCCTGTTTCTAAGGGTCCCTCACTCATTATAAGTGTCCTTCAACAGACACATGTGACGGACCATCATACCCACGACGGTCCTTCCTGCACGACCATCATGATGGTCAGAGACCCCTCTACTGAGGGTCTCCATACTTTTTAAGTGTCCTACGACGGACCGTCGTACCTGTGACGTTCCATTCTGCACATACCGTCATGCCAGTCAGAGACTCTCCTTCAGGGTTCTCTATATATACATAGTCTAAGTAAAACACGACGGACCTCATGATGGTCCGTCATAGTCACAACGAGCCGTCACCAGGCCCGTCGTGTGTCACTGTTTCTATAGCAATGACATACTATTTTCAAAGTTTTATTTCGTATGGTTTTGCTTGTCTTGTTTACCACTACTCGTACTAATATTGATCCTTTACAGGTACTATCTACTATGGCACCCAAGCATGACCGAATCTACGCACGCGGGCAATCAAAGTCTGTCGCCACGTCTGCCCGCATGGTCATCGGCTCTGATGATGAGCGTGACCCTGAGTATGTGCCTACAGTCACTTCCACACCTTCCCGTGTTGCACGTGCTCCCAGAGCCACACCCAAAAAGGTGGCGTCCGGCGTAGTCACTGCCTCCCAGTCTGATGAGGAGCACACACTGACCGGAACACCCTCTGGGTCAGCCACAAATGAAGAAGGAGCGTTTGGCTCCTTAGAAGTATCATGGTCCGAGGAAGCCTCCGGCTCTTCTGAGGTTCCCGCACCCGCCATTGCTGCAGTGTCGGCCTCGTCTGATGAGGCTGACAGTTCAGAATCTACATCAGGCTCACTAGTTCCGGTACCCACCCCAGCCACTGACACGCCTAACCGGTGGTGTGTCGACAGGGAATTTAAATTGTACTCCGACGCCAAAATCCTGACTGATAAAGGAGTGATGACTCGAACACTCACCTTGGAATGGAGGTTACTTATAGGGAGTCTCTCGATGATGCCTGAGATCTACAATCTCTTCACCAGGCATCGCTTGGAGTGGACAGCACGTCCGTTGGGTCGTTACAGTGAAGAAATGGTCCAAGAGTTCTACGCATCCAACGTAGCGACTCTCCGATCACAGATAGATAGGCGGGCTGCCCCCGCTAAACAGGACCCACTGGAGCAGGTCCGAGTACGGGGCGTACATGTTGACATTTCACTACCTGCCATCCGCCGGTTTATATACGGCGAGGGTGTTGATGCTAGTCGGACCCCTCTCACTGCCGAGTTTGACTACCGCTGACAGATAGTTAAAGATGGCCAGTTCCTACGCAAGCCATTACTGAGAGAGACCACCAAACGGTGGATGGACCTACACTTGTCAGTAGATCGAGAGGGTGCCGATTGGGTGACTGAGCCAAAGGGGGCCATTAATAAGGCCAACCTCACTTTCACGGCAAAGTTCTCGTGGCTGCTTGTCTGTCACTGCCTTTCCCCCACAGCTGCAGATTATATCGTTACCTGGGATCGAGCAGTGTTGATGGCGGCGATGATATCCAGGTTCGTGGTGGACTTCGCTTAGCTTCTAGAGGAAGTCATGCAAGAGAGGGCATTCAAGGTCACTACTACCTACCCTTTTCCGTGCATGATCTTTGCTCTCTCCAGGTCCGCAGATATGCCCATTGGACTCATTAGAGACGAGTCCAATGAGTTTGCTCCACGCAGAGGGCCCCTTCCAGAGCTGCCCATACTTGCTGATACGGTAGTCTAGGCGCACACGGCTACACAGGCGGCGTCCACTGAGACTAACCCGGTCTAGTCTATCTCTGGTTGTAGAACTGTCGCGAGCTCCTCTCGCACAGCCCCTCTATCGCCACTGGTCCCGCTTGCTAGGGTCCAATAAGGCGCAAATGGCCAAACTTCTACATCATATCCAGTCGTGGATGCAGAAGTCTATTACTGAGTTAGAAGAGCGCCTAGAGAGGAAAATTGTCCAGTTTACAGAGCGAAAGATCGTTGAGGTTAACCAGCGCTTGGACGCCTTTGAGTTGAAGGTGCTAGCCCGACCAGCCCTTCAGGTGGATATGTCGACTCGTCTGGCTGCAGCCGACTGTCTTCGTGCAGACATAGACACGATCTTAGAGGCTATGGTGCCGGAGTCTGAGGCCCGTTCTGTCGAGCCTGCTGAGGACACAATGTTGGCGGCCCTTTTTACTACTTTAGAAATTCCACCACCTCCCTCTAGAGAGAGTGACAAGAGGCATAAGGGTCGACCAGAGGATGAGGCACGAGCACGGAAGAAGGAGCGCCGAGGGATAGAGGCTCCGAGGAGAGCCTCACTTGCTGAGGAGGAGGCGCACCAAATGAGAGCATCAGAGTTACCGGCTGGGGCGTCTAGCTCCCGCACTGTAAAGATAGCAGGAGGCAGTACTGATGGTGCAGTTGTTGCTGAGGACACCACTGAGGGTGTCCAGATTGCAGAGGACATGGGCTCCGGGGACCCACCAGCTTGCTGATCGATGGCGCTTTGCACCACAGGTTTGCTTCACCTTCCACTCTAGTATTTAGATTTTTATGCATTGGGGACAATTGCATGTTTTTTTTGTTGGGGGTGGGGTAAATGGAAAGTGAGTGTTAGGGTTTTCTTGCCTGTGTTCTGTTTCCCCAAAAGACTGATTACTTTTTCTGTTGAACCGGCATGTTTATATATTTTGTACATAGTTTAATTCTAGAGCATGATGGCTTAAATGATATCCTGATAAACTGGAAAATGATGCATGACTAGGCATAGTAACTGGTAATTGTGTGGCTCTAAGCATGAAATAGAGATACACCATTGCATTACCCTAAGTCTGAAATTCGAACTAGGTGTCTGATAATCTAGTATAGTGATGAGATGTCAAGTGAGTGTGAGGAAAATTTTAAAATTCCACTATTGGTACTGAGATAGAACTTGCCTAGTTAGTCCTGCTAAATGTAAGCTGTAATAGACAATTAGGAAAGGATCATAGGCCCTTATTCGATATAGCCCATTTCTAGCCTAAATAAAAGAAACAAAATGAAATTTATCCTTCTTTGATCCAAATAATCTTTTCTTAAAATTAGACCTTTCTTTTTCACCCCAACTGATCTTTTCTAGGAACAATGTGTTGGCCCTGGTCCCTCCTTGGACATGTGCACCTCAACTTATGCCAAAAACATAAGTTGAGGGTGTCGAATGCATAAACAACCTACGTTATGGCCCTGACATAACTTTGGGTATTGTGTACCTTGACTCATGGCAAAGCCATGAGTTTAGGGTGGCTATTATGAGGAATGCTCTGGAAAGTGGGGTTGAAAGAACAAAAAGAGAGAAAGAACACAAGTAAAGTGACTCAAGAATTTGTTGAAAGAAAAGTAAAGAAAAAGAAAAATATACAAGAATTACAAACAAGAAAATAAGAGAGTCACTTACGCAAATGAAGAAATAAGAGAAATTAGAAAGGTGAAACAATATGAGAAAATGGGCGAGATAAATTGATAGAAAGTGGAAGGTTTAGAGGATATGTCTAGGAGGACAAAAAGTCACTTAAGAATACAAAATACACCCTGAGCCTATGTTACTAGCTAAGAAAGTCCTATCGTGATCCTAAGGGTTGTATAGAGAACTTAAGGCAGTGAAAATAAGGCCAAGCTTATGGAAATAGGTATGAATGAGTGTGACTTTCTTTTGAGAGCGAGTGTTGAAAAGTAATCCTCATACTCGAACTGAAATCATTGTGTGAAAAATGAGGATTTTGTTTTAAAGTGAGGACACTAGTTGCAATATCGGAATTGTCAGCACCTCGGTTATAAATTGAACAGGATTGGTGTTAATGCATGGTGAGTATGTGTCATGTTCTGAGCCTACAAAATTCAAGCCTAATAGTGATAGCATGCATAGATTAGATGAGATTAATCGGGATTGATAGTCAAATGATTGCAAAGGATAAAACATGGATACTAGTGTACAAATATTGTGTAGTGAGTCATAGTGCGTCTCTATAGGAAAAACAACGAATTTAAGTTGAGGGTGTTGATATACCGTGGTTTCACGGTATAATTAATACTTTACCTTAAGTTTAGTGTGTCCGGAAGTCTTTTTGTGCTAATTTTTATATAAGTTTCTCTTTGTTTTGCAGGAAATCTGTCCAAAGCTGAATGCGGAGATTTTGAGCGAAGAAATGAAGAAGAGACCACCTACGGAGCTTATGACGGTCCGTCGTGCTTGCGACGGTCCGTAGGTGGCAGCGTAGTGCAGCTGCTGAAGAAAGATGTGGAATTCTGACCAAGTGTGGGGTTATGAAGCTTGTGACGGCCCGTCGTGTCTATGATGTTCCATCCTGCAGGTTCATCATGAAGTTCAGAGAAGTCATCCCAGTACCCAGATTCCAAGAGTTGAAGTGTTTTGGAACGAAGACCCTCGACGGACCGTTGTGCCTATGACAGTCCGTCATACTTGCCGTCGAGGGTGGTGAAGAGAGTAGCACAAGAAATTGCATAAGTATGGGATGACGAAGTCCATGACGGCCTGGCGTGACCATGACGGTCCGTCGCGTGGTCCATCGACCCAGCAGCATTTTGGCAGATTTCCAGAAAATAGAGTCCTTGTTTAATTAAATTTTTATTTTTTATAAATAGTTTGAAAAACCTCGTTTATGAGGTTAGACTCTATTAGATTAGACATAATATTAATATACTTTGTGTATTAGTGTTAGATTTTGAGATTCTTGCAAGTGATTTTTGGTTATTAATCAAGCAAATTTTTGGATTTTACTCTTTCTCATTGAAGTAAGTACATGAATTCTTATTTAATATATTTTAATATTGTGTTAATGGGCCATGAGTAACTAAACTCCATAACTAGGGTTGTGGGAACTATAATAACAATTCTAGAATAGTGTATTGCATGTATGAATAATTCTTTCGCTTAGAAGTCTTTTTAACGGATGGCCAACGTTAGAACTCGCCTTAATGGTACTTGCCGGACCAAGGAGGTAGATAATAGGAAAAGAATTATTAACATAGATTTAGTGTATACTATCTAATAGGCTAGTATTTATTTGTACTAGGTAATTTCTTAGTCAAATATCGAATATGATGCTTAATATGAGGTAACGATAAGGTTAGGATAGCAACACTCATAGCGGGACCAAGGTGAGGAGTGATATTTTCTAGATGCCGGACCAAGGATTTAGAAATACATAACTTATCACTTTGGATGCAAGATACTAGGAAAGAATTGTTATAGTTAGAAATATCAAGTTATGAATCTGTGGGAACACGTAAACCCTAGTTACTTTGATTAATTGATTAAAATCCAACTGTCAAAGCTGTTAAGTGTCTCTTTCAAATTCATTATTTATTTTCACTCATTTAGAAGTAGAAACCCCCCTTTTTATATTTTACTTTCCAAGGAAGTCATTGACCAAACAGTAGTAATAACAGGTTGAAGTTAAGTCTAGACTATTTTCCTCGTGGGAACGATCCTAACCTCACTAGTTGGGTTATTTACTTGACACGACCACTCTACTTCTTATTTGAGAAGTAAGTTAGAGCGTATCACATGGTCAAATGATCTCGGGCGTGGCATACCATTATTGCCGTTGGACTTCATACACGGATTGATGAGATCGGGCGTAGCATGCCATCATAACCCTTTCATGGCATATGTAAAACCTCTAAAATGACTTAGGTTAATTAGAGTCTAATTTTTTGGTCTAGAAGGTCGATGTTCCTAAATAGGTCTATTATATGTTAATGAGGCAATGTCTATTATTTTAGGTGCATCAAAAATCAAATGTCAAAGGACGACCAAAACGTTCGACGACTAAGTCACCTATATGCCTCATATGTGGTTCTATTTTGTTTATGTGTAATTCATGAGGTTTTAAGGTCCTTAAATGAGTTATTATGATGTATATAGGCAGTATATCAAGGGTTGTGAAGTTTGAAGGTAGAAAGTCCAAGAACATCCATGACGTTAGAAAGGTTTGCATTGAAATGACCTTGTGTATCTAAGCTTAACTCGTATAGAGTCATGTTTAAGTTAGAAACGAATGGTCAAAACAACCTCAAGGATCATCCAAGGGTCCTTGAGGAAGGACTCAATATTGGTGCCAAGGCTGCCCAAGACAGCCTATACCATAGAGACAATCAATGCCCGATGGGTCAATCGACACCCCGTTGATTGGGTCTCGTCTTTTGGGATTATCCTGGGAAAAAGAGGGACCAAGGACAAGTCAAAGTCCCAGAACACAAACAAACAGGATGGTCCATAGGTTGGCTTTCGTCGATGAAGTCTGATTTTGAGTGCAGTTACTGTAAGTTAAGGGGTGAGCTTGTATATTCACCCCACATCCAAATAAGAGTATTGGAGGTTACGTAAGGGAATTTTGGGTATTTTAAGTGTGTATATAAGTCTTTAATTCATTGAAGATTTCATTCTTCAAAATCGAAACCCAAAATCCCTTAGAAATTCAATAAGACTCCATTGAAGTCCATAGTAAAGGAAGAGCTTGGATTGTTTAATTGAGTGGAGATTCTTCATCAATTGAAAAATTTTATTCATTGAGGTATGGTTTTTGATCCTTGAAACTTGTTGAATTGACCAATTTCATGATTCTACCATGGATTCTTGCATTAATTGTTGTTAAATGTTTATTTTGGATTAATTTGTTATTGTATTGATGTTTTTAACCTAAATAACCTATGAACCCTAGTTTTTGACTAAGTTATGGGTTACTTGATATTGAAGTAATGTCTATGAATTATAATGTAGATTTCTATGAGCTATCTAATGATGTGATAATTGTATATATTGATATGTAGGTTCTATTAGATTGATGAATCTTCATTGAATTTACCTAGTTCTGTCACATCCCATAACAACACCCTAGATGCTAGGGTCAATCTCGGAATGCAACCGGCATAGTTGGCCTCGTTAAGGTCTCGTACAATCCCTTACATATCATTCATCACATAAACATAGTGAAAAGTAGTACGGAATTAAAAATTTTCACAAAATATAACATCATTATTAAAAATCACTTTCACATAAAGTCATAGGAATACTAAGTCTCAATCTCATTATCTTTAGACACAAGAATACTTGGGACACGACCCACAGACAATAGGAATATAGAAATACTTAGTGTATTGCAATACTTCAATAAGAAACATAAAAGACATATATGCCCTCTAGTAAAATGAGGACATAGTTCGACTTCTCTTTAACGTTGCTACAGTACAATTCTTCACTTGACAAATGATCCTCACCTACCAATAGTTATAGAGATACATAAAAGCATGGATTAATACAACCACATGTACTAAGTATGGCATAATGCATAAAAATCATGAAAATGGACATTTAGTGCAAATATGAATCTTTTTCATTTAAAAATCACATTATATCATAAGAAAAACATTTCACAATTTAGGAACACTTACAAAAACATTTAAGCAAAAAATCATAAATTTAGAGCCACTTTACAGTAACTCCCTTCACTATTAAGTGAAGTTGATTATCCTTACCTTAGACATTCTGTAGTATGTAATCTTCCCACTAAAAGTTATCCTAAGACTCAGTTAAGCAACACAAACAGACACCGCCCATAGATCCTATCTAGGCATGCCTAAATGATCCTCAAAACTAATTAGAATGGGTCACATAGACACTTACAAAACATCAAAACATAACACATAAATAATATGGCATTCTCCTTCCAAAGTCTATCAAAGGACCTACTTAAGTAAATCAAAAAGATAACTTCCATGATTCACCTCTTCAAGGTTGTCTAATAGGGCTTAGATCATGTACACATAATCAACCAACTTCCCTAACTAGAGTCATTCTCAAGACTTCCAAAGATAAGACATGAAGAGATCATCCCTTATGCCCTCTTCACACTTTAGATAAGGAATCCTTTAGACACTTAAAATTAGGTAATCATTTAAGTACATACTTCATAACATAAGTCATTAGTTAATTAAGAGACTGATACATTACATAAAGGACATTCAAGTAATTGTCTTGGATACGACCTCGAGACTCTAACTAACACCTTCAAAGCCTATAAATGTCTAGATAGTGTCCCATACCACCTTATAAAATTCATAGAACTTCTTTAATGCTAGTAAGTATCCCAGATGATGAGAATAGGCAAAAAACAGACATAGACCATGATAGCAAGACATGGAATCCAGAGTTCTGTCCTACTCTACATGCCAATGGTTAAACGTAGACACATCTCATGTAGGCACATGATTAAGGAATATGAAGGGCATATTTTTTATTCTAGTCTTATTCTTAAACTAAAACTACTTTCCTAACCATACTTAGTCGGTTGTATCTTTCGTTCTCATAGAGTAATTCACATTAAGGTCCATATAAATGGGTTCCATATCTAATTCATAACCCAATTACATTTACCCTTACAAAGAGGTCCTTTAGGGTTACCTTACAATGGTGACAAGAATCTCATGATGACATTCCTAAGGATTAATATGATGTTGTTCCAGCCAATCAAACTAAAGTCTATTATTCCTTTACTTTGAAGGTACCATTACGACTTTCTATTTCAGCATTCATAACGTTATCACTAGGTCAAGGTTTTCACATAAAGGACTCTCTTATCATTACTTAGGGTCACATGTCACTGATATATTGAAAAATAAGATAGATTAGTATCATTAATCAAGAAATCACGTATCAACATACATACATCAAGCAAGGGACACGAGTCAACCAAGACAAGACACCACATACTTTACTTTAACTCATAATACATGTCATTCTAGAAGCACATAAAAGTAATTATTATCATCTTTAAGTCATCCTATACACCATCATAACTCCATCAATATGACCATCATAGACTCATATACTCAAGTAGGAATAACCAAGACGCAACCCTAAGGCTATACTCACAAGGTCAAAGGCATAGTCTAACGTGATCACTTAACTAGCATTAATAGAACACATATACTTTCACATTTATCAACATGTAGATAGATATCATCATACTTTACATATTCAACTACACAAATAGCCACATTACTTCAAGTAGTGCCGACAAGGACATGATCATCATAACACATAACTTAACGCCGACAAGGCCACATCAATTGCAAGTAAATCACATAACACCGCCACCACAAGTGGACCGTACCAATGACAACATAACGGATTTATAAATTTCAACAAAATAAAGTAAGTAGGACAGCGTATCACCACTCCATCCGCATCTCCTAATTCGATGCTAAATCACGTAATTCGATATCATAAGACCCTTACCAATGTCCATGAACATCAATTCAACATGCAAACTATAATAATCAATGAAACTAGGTAAGCTAAACGTAAATTCATCAATTTAATACAACGTAGATATCAATTGATCACAATTATTACATCACTAGATAGCCCAGAGGAATCTACACCATAATTCATATACATTAGGTCAATATCAACTAACCCATAACTTAGTCAAAGACTAGGGTTAATCCAATTCACGGGTTCAGAGGTAATTTAGGTTAAAATAATCAATACCATAACAATTTAATCCATAATAAATGTAAAAGCAATTGATGCAAGAACACATGGTAGAATCATGAAATTGGACAATTCAACTATGAAAACTTTAGAAAACATCTTGAGAGTTAGGCTCCTTGATGATTAGAGGTTTCAAGGGTAAAAATACATACCTTAATGAATATAATTCTTCAATTATATAAATAATCTCCACTTAATTCGTCACACCAAGCCCTTCCCTGAGTTTTGACTCTGTTGGAGTTCTAGAGAGAATTCTAAGGGATTTGGGGTTTTGATTTAGAGGAATGAAGTCTTCAATGTGTTTAAGACTTATATATAAGCTTAAAATACATAAAATAACCCTTATGAACAATCAAAACTTCTATTTGGAAGTGGGGCGAATTTACAAGTTCACCCCTCAACTTAAAGTGAACCTGCACAACATAGACCCATTGACGGTTGGGTAGTCGACGGACTGTTTGTCATCAAAAGTACCATCATGTCTTTCCGTCATTGAGGTGAGAGAGTAAAAATAAGTCTATTATATCCCAGTATATGTCCCAAATAATGATACCCTACCAACGGGACGTCGATTGACCCACTAGGCGTCGACTGCCTCCGTGGTTTGGGCTGTCTTGGGCAGCCTTAGAAACTATCTTGGGTCCTTCCTCAAGGACCCTTGGTTGGTCCTTGGGGATGCTGTACTGGAAGTTTCCAACCCTAAAATTACCGCATACAAGTTTGGAACCTCTCACATGAATTTTATCCAAAGCAAACACGTAAAACTCGACGAAGCGTGCCTAGACACACAAGATTGTTTGAAGGCACATCTTTCAAACATCGTGGACTTTTGACCTCCAAAAAATCATGAAACTTCACAAACTTCTTATATACATAATAATATAACATTTAAAGACCTTAAAACCTCATTAATCACACATAAAACCACATATGAGGCATATATGTGACTTAGTCGTCAAACGTCTTAGTCATCCGTTGACGTTTAACTTCCAATGCACCTAAACTCTTAGAAACTGCCTCAATAGCACGCAATAGACCTATTTAGTACCTCAGAACATTATAACCAATATGTTAGACTCTAATTAACCTAAGTCATTTTCAAGGTCTTACAATCTCCCTCACCTGGACAACATTCATCCTCGAATGACACTTGCCACTCTCCGAACGCTTACAAGAATAGAGATTCAACTAGAATATAATAACCATACAATAAAACACATAATCAAGGAGAAATCATCAATTTCACATAGTCAAGACATTCACAACGCAACAAAAACTAGAAGACAATTCTATAACTAATTATGCTTCAAAACTGCCATGCTTCATTCTAAATGGCAAAAACTCATTTTATTTTCAATATTATACTAATATAAATCAGTTATAAAGACATTGAAACATATTTTAGACCAAATAATCAATTAGTCATATTTTTTAAATTTTAATATTGAGCAGTTTCAAGCTTTACTGATTTTTGGCAAATTTTCCAAAAATGCAACTTTTAGGCAATGAATTATACAAACATGTTAATATGAAAAGTAACATCATATAAACATACCTTACAACATAATCATGACTTCATAAAAAACACAATGCAAGAAGTTAATAAAATTCAATTTCAACAAAACTTCTAAACACCATGCACATGCAACATACTTCTAGGAATTTTATCCCATCTGCTAACCATACTCCCCCACTTAGAAGGAACTCATCTAACTAAAAGAGAATTAAAAGGAATTACCCTTATCATAATCACCATCACCCGGCTTCTCCCCTCTAGTTCCTAGTTCATAGTAAGGCCTTTTTTGTTGGAGCATCATCCTTGGGACACTAGGAGAAAATTGCTTACGCTCTCTTCCTCTAGAAGATATAATAGGAGAATCTCTCACCTTGTGTCCTTCCTTACCACAACCATAGAAACTCCCGGTACCCAATAAACACTCACCATGATGCTTCTTTCCACAATTGACACATGAAGGGTTGCAATTTTTGGAACCATCTCCTTTTTAAATCTTGAACTTAGCACTCCTAGATTCTTTTTGAGATTGAGCCATATTTTTAAATCTACGTTGCTCTTGTTCACTAGCACCATTTGTTTTCAAGCCTCTAGCTATCCTCCTAAGTCTTGACTCTTCAATTGATGGTGCATACAACATGAGCATAGCTAAGATCATATCATCATGTATCATAGCGGTACGACATTCCTCCCACACTAAGTCTGCCACTCCCGTCACAAAATGACTTATTTCATCTCTTGGATTTGATACAAGAGAAAAGGGCATATGTATATAGCATTGAGAACTTCAAAGAGTATTCCTTAACACTCATATTGCGTTTCTTGAGATTGGTAAACTCCTCTACCTTAACTTAGCTCCTCTGATGGGGAAATTAATTACCAAGAAAAACATCCTTAAAATCTTCCCACTCAATAAGATATGACTCCTCCGGCTTATTATCCTTCCATTGAGTGTAGTAAATCCCTCAATTTGTACGATGCCAACACCTCCTTCTTCCTAGGTTTGACCCCCATAGCACTAAAACCCTTGTACGCTCCATCAAGAAACTCTTGGGGATTCTCTCCCACCTTAGATCCAAGAAAGATAAGAGGATTTATCCTCACAAAGTCTTTCAACATAGACGTTATAGTGCTCTCCACAACATTCACCCTAGGCACCGTACTCAAATTTATTTGAGTAGTCGCGACTTTGGCTAAAGCAACCAAAGCCTCTCTAATCTCCCTATTAGACAACTCCGGATGAACAAACCTCATTACCTCCTTCCCCAATAGGGGATTGATCACCTTGAGCTTCTTGAGGAACTATCTCAACTTCCTAAACTTGAGGAGAAATGTCACGACCCAACCCGATGGGCCGTGACTAGTTCCCATTTTTGACACTCACATACAAACCTATAAAGTATTACCAACTGAAACTAAGACATATGGAATTTAATCAAATCAAGCCAACCCCAAAGCCATATATATATATATAAGTGGATCTGTCACATAAGGAGTCATAATCATTCAACCGTAACAACATACGCGAGCCGACAAGGCCGCCACTATCCAAAGCATAATAGCACACGCAGCCGATAAGGCTGCCACTACACAATACACAACGATGTATGCAGCCGATAAGGCTGCCCTTGTACAAGCGACATACCAAACAAACCATGTCCAGACCATTATCCAAAACATAAATATACAACCCACACGATGTCTACAGACCTCTAAGAGTATAGTAGTGAAACTCGACGGGACAGGGCCCCGCCATAACCATAGACAAGCAAAAAGACTACATAAGAAGTTATGTACCAAAACGACTGGGCTCCGGAACAGTGGAGCTCTCTCAAACAGCAGAGTAGATATCCTAGGCGGAAGGATCACCGAACTGAGCGTCTACACCTGCGGGCATGAAACGCAGCCCCCCGAGAAAAGGGGGTCAGTACGGACAATGTACTGAGTATGTAAAGCATAAAGTAAAGATGACAGGATACCAACATGATATGTCAAAACAAGATATCGCTACACAGGTACCTTTTAAGTGAAAATCATGCATATCTTTAACGTATAAGATGCCTAGCTTCCATAGTAAGGGACTCGGCAAAATAATCATCATTATATATACATCATACGTACCCGGCCCTCTAGTGAGGGACTCGGTGAAATAGTCATCACATCATCTCCGTCATCATCATCATCATAACCATCCTCATCACCAATCATATATATAATATACATACCCGGCCCTCTAGTGAGGGACTCGGTGACATATGCAAGAAACTCCGCACGAACATTACCCGGCCCGGGACTCGGTGAAATGATAAGTGACTCTATGCACGAGCAGAATATTATGAGCAACCATATGCAATTAAAATCATTTGTTAAACTCAATAGAACAATCAACATGGACCAGCCAGGAATATTACCAAAGATTAACGTTTATCAAGATTATGAACCTTTAATATGATATGGAAACGTAAGATCTCAATGACTCTAAGAAGCACTACCATAAATATAAAGATTTAACATAGCCTTAGACATAGCCGATATATAAAGGAATAGTTGCAAAAGTAAGAATATACGTCACCTAGACGCTCTAGAAGTAGGTATCAAATATGTCAATTATTCGCTAATTTGTAAAAGTCATGCCAAACAAAGAAAGAAAGGGATAGCGTCACATACCGAATAGTCGAGCCTCACGTCCAATATTTACTACTCAAGGTATTAATCTATAACAAGCAACAATCGTGCCGCAATTAGATAAAACGTCGCGCTTTACTACTTATTGTAAGCTAGCTAATAATCTAACGAAAATCCGGCAGCACTTCCCCTATTTTCTTTACTTCATCCCAATCCGACAACAACCCAAATTATCCACAGCAATACCAACAACACATATAATCCAACGAATCATATTAAACAGCCTCCCCCAAAACAGTTCCGTTTTGGCAGCCATAGTAACGAAACAACGACACACCGAGTGATAACTCATTTTATAATTCGCAACACATCTACCTTATCGTATTCATCCTTTGGAGTATATACCCATAAGCATATTAACATATATATAACACCAAAACAGAATTTCCAGCAGTTTGCTTTAATCAAAACAGCCCAAACACTAACATAACACCACTAGCAATCCGATCATGGTTTCTGTTCATAATTAGCACATTCAATAACTAAAACAAATTTCCTAAGCTACTGTTCACGTCCCATTCTTAACATTAAAGGCTAATTAACAAAGGTATTCTAAGGAATTAACACACCAAGCAAAGAGATTACTAACCAATTTCTTTGCAGCTGCTGGCGAAGAGTTTCATGGCTGGTTTTCTCCATTTCCATGGCTTCCCAAGTCAAGTGGTGAAAGAGAAGATATACTTGCAAAGCATTTCACTACACCATTTAACAATATGAAGTGGAGGCAGCCCCCCACTACACATGCTCCACTTAAGTGCATCTCCAAAATCTGATTTCTTTTTAATACTTAATAATATGAAGTGGAGGCAGCCCCCCACCACACATGCTCCACTAAGTGCATCTCCAAAATCTGGTTTCTTTTTAATACTTAATAATATGAAGTGGAGGCAGCCCCCCACCACACATGCTCCACTAAGTGCATCTCCAAAATCTGATTTCTTTTTAATACTTAATAATATGAAGTGGTGGCAGCCCCCCACTACACATGCTCCACTAATTAATCCCACACTTAAAGTTAAGGGCCTAATCAGCCACTAATTAATATCACAATTAGAATTTACATCCTTGCCTAACATTTCTATAAACACTTGGAACTTAAATTAAAATCTCATTTCCCGAACTTACATCTACTAGTTCATGATGCGCACTACGTATAAAAATACGAGGCATAACAAGAAATCTCCTCATGCACACTATTCTCCTCAAGTCTCCAAGACGGTGTCCTACTCGTATTCATCTTCCTAGAAACACAAGGAAAATCATAATAAAAGAGTACTTATAAATTTACTCTATGGCATAACATAGGAGCAGAAAAGAAGGGAAACTCTATCGTCCTATAGCTTCCCGCCCATATATGTGTCGCGACTCACACTTATGGTCAAGACTCTACTAGATGTGACTTCATGAGACTTTTTGATTCCTGATACTACTCTCACAATCTGTGCTTTGATACCAAGCTTGTCACATCCTGAAACCACACCCTAGAAGTTAGGGACAATACCGGATTGCTATAGGCATACTTGACATCATCGAGGTCTAGTACAAGCCCTTACATATCTTTCATCGCATATGCATAGGGAAAAGTAGTGTGGAATTAAAACTTTTCACAAAACATAATGTGGTCGTTAAAAATATCTTTCATATAATGTCATATGAAATACTAAGTCTCAATCTCATCATCTGAAGAAACAAGAATACTTGGGAAATTGACCATATACAATACGAATGTAGAAATACTTAGTCTATTACAATAATTCAATAAGAAACATAAAAGATATATATGCCCTCGAGTAAAATGAGGACATACTTTGACTTCTCTTGAACGTTGCTATGGTGCATGTATTAACTTCCCAAATTCTCCCCACCTACCAACAACTATACAGATAGATAAACGCATGGATTAATACAACCACATGCACTTAGTATGGGATAAAGCATAAAAATCATGAAAATTGATATTTGGGTGAAATATGCATATTTTCATTTAAAAATCACATAATAATCATAAGAACACCATTTATCAATTTAGAAGCACATAAGAAAACATTTAAACCAAATATCATAAATCTAGAGTCACTTTATAATAACTCATTTCATTGTTACAGTGAAGTAGATTATCTTCACCTTAGACATCTCTTAGTATGGCATCTTTCCACTTAAAGCTATCCTAAGACTCACTAAAATAACAAAAAGAATGACCGCCCATACACCCACTCCTGGCATGCCTAAATAATCCTCAAGACTATATATAATGTGTCACATACACACTTACAAGACATCAAAACATTAACACATAGATAATAGGACATTCTCCTTCCAAAGGATATCAAAAGACCTACTTAAGTAAATCAAGAAGATAACATCCATGATTGAACTCTTCAATATTACCTAATTAATCCTTAAGAATACTTAAGGCTTAGATCATGTCCAAATAATCAACTAACTTACCTAACTAGTGTTATTCTCAAGACTTCCAAAGATAAGACATGAATATATCATCCCTTATGCCCTCTTCACACTTTAGCTAAGGAATTCTTAACTCACTTTATATTAGGTACTCATTCATCTAGATACTTCATAACATAAGTCATTAGTTCATTAGTTCATTAAGAGACTCATACATCACATAAAGGACATTCAAGTAATGGTTTTGGATAAGACCTAGGGACTCTAACTAACACCTTCGAAGCCTATTGTGCAATGTATATATAGCGTCGCAATACCACCACCTAAACTTCAAAGAACTTCCCTAATGCTACTAAGTATCTCACATTATGAGAAAAGGAAATAATCAATATAGACCATGATAGAAAGACATGAAATCTGGAGTTATATACTAATCCAACGAGGTTTTTCTACTTGCTAATGGAAAAACTTTGACACATTCCATGTAGGCGCATGGTTAAGGAATATGAAGGGCATGTTTTGTATTCTAGTCTCATTATTTTACTAAAACTACTTCCCTTACCATACTCACTAGTTTCTAGCCTTCATTGTCATAGAGTAAATCACATTAAGGTTCATATAAAGGGGTTCTATAACAAGTTCATAACACAATTACATTTACCCTATCAAAGAGGTCTTTTAGGGTTACCTTACAATGGCGACAAGAATCTCATGATGAAATCTCTAAGGATTAATATGATGCCATTCCAGCCAATTAACCTTAAGTCCATCATTCCTTTACTTTGAATGATACCATTACAACTTTTGACTTCAACACTCATAACCTTACCTCTAGGTCAAGGTTTTCATATAAAAGATTCTATTAGCATTATTTAGGGTCACATGTCATTCATACCTTCAAGACTAAGATACTTTAGCATCCTAAGTGAAGACATTACATATCCACTTGCATACATCAAGCAAGGGACAAAAGTCAACCAAGACAAGACACCACATACTTTACTTTAACTCCTAATACATGTCATTCTAGAAGCACATAGAAGTAACTATTATCATATTTTAGTCATACTATACACTATCATAACATCATCAATATGACCATCATAAATTCATCTAGTCAAGTAGGAATAACCAAGACTCAACCCTAAGACTATACTCACAAGTTCAAAGGCATAGTCTAAGATGATCACCTATATTATTAATAAAATACATAAACTTCAAAATTGCTTAACATGTACATAGATAATATCATACTTCACATATTCAACTACACAAATAGCCACATTACTTCAAGTAGTGCCGACAAGGCCATGATCATCATAATACATAAAGTAATGCCGACACGACCACATCAATTGCAAATAAAGCACATAACATCGCCACCATAAGTGGACCATACCAATCACTACATAATTGAAGTATGAAGATCAAAAAAATAAAGGAAATAAGGCAGCGCACCACAACTCCATCCTCAACTCCTCAATTCGATGCTAAATCATCAAGTTCAATATTATAAGGCTCTTACCAATGGTCATGAACATCAATTCAACATAAAAACTATAATAAAAAATGAATCTAGGTCAACTCAATGTAAATTCATAAATATACTACAACCTATATATCAATTAAACACAATTGTTACTTCACTAGGTAGCCCACATAAATCTACACCATAATTCATATACAATTAAGTCAATATAAAGTAACCCATAACCTAGTCAAAAACTAGGGTTCATCCAGTTCATGGGTTCATACGTAATTTAGGTTAAATCATCAATAAAATAACAATTTAATCCAACAATAAACGTTTAAAAACTGTTGATGCAAGAACCCATGGTAGCATCATAAAATTGGACAATTCAACTTTGAAAACATTAGCAAAAATCTTGAAAGTTGATCTCCTCGATTAAGAGAGTTTTCAAGGATCAAAATCCACACCTTGATGAAGCTAATTCTTCACTATGATGAAGAATCTGTACTAAATTCATCACACCAAGCCCTTCCTTGAGTTTTGACCCAAATGGAGTTCTAGAGAGAATTTGAAGGGGTTTGGAGTTGTGATTTAGAAGAATGGAGTCTTTAATGTCTTGGGAAGCCTTGGAACCTATCTTGGGTCCTTCTTCATGGACTCTTGGTTTGTCCTTGGGGATGTTAGTGTAACACCTAGAAAATCAAAGAAATAATGTAAAGTCTAACATAGTTGTCATGAGGTGTAATTACTGTTTATAAGTCTATTTTAAATTAATATGGTACATTTAGCAGGTTTAAGAACCAAAACGTCCATGACATTCATTAAGTTCGTTCAAAGAGATGTTAGTTTACCTTAGCCTATTTGACTTACTGTTAGGAGTCGGAAATGTATGAAAATAGGTACAAAGGTATCCAATAGGTGTTTGAGTTATTTCATGGTTTAAATATGTGGGTACAACTCCCCAAAGACCAACTAAGGTCCCTTGAAGAGGACCTTTGTAGTTTGATGCAACACTGCGTGGAAGTGTGTATCAATGGGACAAAACACAGCTCGAGTTTGGATCGATAGGGAGACAATGCCACCGTCGTCCCACTCTTAGGCTTGTGGAGAAGGTACCTTCACCTGCACAGCCTCTGAACTCACTGACAGAGTGCAGAGGTGTAGGCTACGGTCCATGTGTGGATCGATGAGGCATTGATACCAGCGTGCTTACACACATAGATAATTTGGATGAATCCCTCTCCTGCACAGTCTCTGACCAAGACGATGGAGTGAAGGACGGAGGGAGGGCTGTCCATCGACTTACACACGGCCCGTTTATCGGGGTTTCGTTTGTGAGGGTTAAGTTTCCTTCCTAAATTATGTTGGTATTATTTAATTAGTTAGAGGGTTATGTGGTATAATTAGGGGTTAAGGGAGTCTAATTACGTTGCTTTAAGACTCAAAATAAATTCTCCCAACCCTCATAAATCTAAACACATATCTCAAATAAACTCTCTTCCTTCACTCTTATTTCTCTCTCTACAGGAGTTCACAATTGTAGAGTAGCAAGGCCTAGGGTTTGGGGGCTATATAAGGATGAATTCACCATCAAATTGTTCACAAACTTTAAGGTATGAGTTCTATTCACCTTTGAGACTCTTTCCTCAAAGGGTTCCCTCAAAAATAGATTTCAAAAGATGAGTTTTCTTATGGATTTCATCCAATTATGAGATTGAAGTTATGAATGGAGTTGTTTATGATTTGTTTAGGTTACATTGAGTAGATTAACATGTAATTCAAATTGTTTATGGTAATTTTTTTTCTATGGTGTTTTTATGATTAATTTATGATGAATTATAGGTCTATCATGCTAGTTCTTGAGATGTGATTTAGGTTATGAATTATAATGTGAAATTAGCCTTTGTATCTTGTCTCAAGTTGTAATCTAAAGTTGAATTGTGTTATAGAGATGTAATTGGCCTTGTTATTCTATTGGTTTATCAGTATGTGATGATGTTACTCCCAATGTTGGGTTGAGTTATGAGTTGATAGTAAGACCTTGATGATAGACTATGAGGAAGACTTGGTAAGTCTTAGAATCTCAATCTTTACTTCTGATTGTGGTTAATTGTTGTTAAGTCATGATATTACATTGGAGTATGCCTTATACTAGGATTATAGGTCGGTATGATGTTTAATTGAAATGTCTTGACTATGTTGTGAGCTTTATTAAGGTGTATGTGATATAAGGATGGTGAAAACTATCAAAGTGTCTTAATATGCTATGAAATGAAAATGTGTTAACCTCAGTTATATGAATTATGATAAAGGACTTATACCAATAAAAATTTTTATTGAGATATTGATGATGATGATTATAAAGGGGTACATCGTATGGCCTAAATTAACCTAAGACTGATAATTAAAGGCTTAAAGACATTTTAAAAAGGGACTCTAGCTTAGCACCGAGTGAACTAGATAGAGGAGTGTTCATTACCACATAGGGAATGTAGGAACACTTTATAACTCTTTCGATTGGAGACTATAATTCATTGCGCATAAAGAGGGTCCCAATTAAATCTCCTAGTTCTTGAGCTATGTTGCCCCCATAGGAATACTAGCTAGTGGATCCACGTAGTTTCTATGTTTCATGTTTAGGTACTAACTTGGCAAGTAGTCCGCCTTCTTTCGGTGTAGGGTTTTATGACATCAGATTCTAGACTAGCTCATGTGGTCTATGTCGGTTTGGGCAACATGTTCCCCAAAAGTAAACTGAATTAAAGGACTTGAACTCTAACTTAGATAACCTAAGGGGTCTAGCTTAATCTAGGTAGGGGTATGGGACTCTACCTAAAGATTGCACTAGTTAACCTTGAGGGGAGTCTGAGGAGGAGATTCTTATATATGTTTATGTTATGATAATATATGATGCATATATATGATGACCATGGCATTTTGTTGATAATATATGTTGATTAATGGATTTATGAATATGCCTTGGGTTATAATGTTAATATATGATGAAATTTAAACCTAAATGCATGATATGTAAATTTGGACATTGGTCATGTTTTCTTGTTTAAGATACTTTATTGAGTAAGGTTATGGGGCTTTACTTGATCATTGCACCAATTGACTTAATAAGGACTTGTTAGAAGTTGTCTTGCTTATTATGATATGTTTTACTGTTATTCATTCTAGATATTATTCCTTGATGTTAGGGTTGTAGTAAATCATGGATACAAGTATGATGGGATAAGTATTATTTGTTGTGTTAGCGAGCATGTTTGGTTGGTTGTTATGATTTACTTGACCTTGCATTAAGTCTCTAAAGGGGTGAAATGACATGTTTTGACTAAAAAGTCCCTTTTAGTATGTTTTTCTTGTGTATGTGTGTAAGATCTAATACTTAGTACATGTGGAGTAGTAATCCCATTTTTTTCCCTTTTCCCCAATAATTTTAGGTTCGAGTCATTGAAGAGTTTGGAAGGCGACATTGTTGAAGACTTGGATTATTCCTTTCATTCAAGTGGGGTAGGTCCTCAACTTTTGAGGGTAATGCCATCTTCTAGCGTAAGAATTTTGTTATGATCTTATTGTCTCTTTCATTCCTTTTCTTTTGATGGAGTATTCTACTTTCATATGATCTATACATGGTCTTGTTGAATTGATGTAAGGGCTATCCCATATTGTGATATTCGTTTAGATGGTATGAGATGAGACAATCATTTAGACTATTTCTATATTGTACGTATATGTATGTGCAATAAAAGTAGAAGTCTATGTAACCTTCCTATTCGAAGGGTCTATGTACACTCGATATGAATATATATTATGTGTATGTAGAGGTCTATGTAAACCTCCAAGTAATGATGATGAATATTTAATTTTTTTCCTTATTTTTAAACCTATTAATGTAATGACATGAGACTAAGAGGCTAGTCTTAGTCCTTGAACAGGAGAATGATGCTGGTTATGTCTAGGGGGTAAACCCGGATATGACAAACTTGGTATCAGAGCAAGAGGTTGAATATTATTGAGTTATGTCTCTCTCTACCACGTCTATGTAGGTTTGTGTTCATAATTGTGAAGCACGCCACACTTATGAGTAGGAATCTATATGATGCTTAGGCATCACTCACTTTCTTGGAAATCTTATATCGTGTCAATATAGTATAATTATGGTTAGCTTTTGAATCAAATCCTATTTTTGTGCTTACAGGAAGCATGAATACTCAATGGAATAAGGCTTAAAGACGTGAACAGGAAATTTCCAATGCGGGAGCTCCTCCCCATTATGAGAAAGTTCGTCCACTTGAAGAAGATGCTAATGTGAAAAAAGCCATGGCTAATCCTACAACTATGACGGAGGTTGAGATAAGGGCTATTCTTTCTCAAATGGCTCAATCCATTACTACTCAAGCACAAGCCGCGACGGTTCAAGCCCAACGAATGATGACCAAATAAAAATTAGTATATTGGTCCCCGTCCTCATCAGCAAGTCACTACTATGGATTCCCCTCAAAGAGACTTCTCTCGAATAAACCCTTCTTCTATGGGTATAATGTTCATGAAGACCCCCAAGAATTCATTGATGAGGTATACAAGATACTATATGCTATGGGGTGTCTTCAAGTTAGAAGGCCGAGTTGGCCACTTATTAACTCAAGGATGTGTCTCAAACCTGGTATGTGCAATGGAGAGATATAGGTCGTTGAAGATTGGTTCGTGACTTGGGAGATCTTTAAGGCAACTTTTGTACATCGGTTCTTCCCTAGGAAGATGAGGGAGGAGAAAGTGACAGAGTTCATCAATCTTTGATAAGGAGGAAAGAGTGTCCATGAGTATTCTTTGGAATTTATTAAGTTATCCAAATATGATCCTTTTTTGGTCTCCGATCCTAGAGACCAAATGAGCCATTTTTTGATAGGGGTGTTAGAGGACTTACAAGAGGAGTGCCAATCGTCCATGCTACATGACCAATTGAACACTTACCCTCTTATGGTGTATGCAATAAGGGTTGAGAAGGCATGGGCTAAGCAAAAAAGTAGAGATGCTAAGAGAACAAGGTCATTTGATGGAGGTTCTTCAAAGAATAGGCTTGAGATACAAGACAAGCCTAGATTTAAGAAGTGGCTTTCGAATCAAGTCCTTTACGAATTTCCAAGAGCTAGTGGTGATAGGGTGTCTAACCCTGAATTCAAGATAGGGAAAGGTACTAATTAACCAAATGAGAATTCAACATGTAGAAAGTGTGGTAAAAAGCACTATGGTGATTGCCTTAAGTGGACGAATAATTGCTTTAGTTGTGGCAAGAGTGGTCACAAGATGAGAGATTGTACAAACTTGAAAAGTTAAGAGAAGGGTAGTGGTAAAGCTCAAGCAAGTGATTCTAGTGATGCTGCAAAGAAGAACCACTTCTATGCTCTCCACTCTAGGGGTGAGCAGGAGATATCTCCCAACATAGTGACCGGTATGTTGAATGTTTTCTTTCTATCTTGATGCATATGCCTTACTTGATCCCAGCGCTACTTTATCATTTCTTACACCGCTAGTAACTAAAAAGTTTTATATTTTACCCGATATTTAGCATAAACCTTTTATAGTGTCTACTCCGGTGGGTGAATCAATTATTGCAAAAGGGTGTATAGAAATTGTCAAATATTGTTGCCCAATAGAGTTTATTATGTTGATCTAGTAGAACTCGATATACTTTATTTTTATATTATTTTGCCTATGGATTGGTTACATTCATGTTTTGCATTCATTGATTGTAGGACAAGAATGGTAAGGTTTAACTTTCAAAATGAACCTGTTGTTGAGTTGAAGGGGGGAATTTCTATTCCTAAAGGTGACGTTATTACTTGTCTAAAAGCATGCAAAATGATCTCAAAAGGTTGTCTATGTCATATAGTAAGAGTCCAAGATTTAGACTCTGAAGTCCCTCCCATCGAGTCGGTACCCATAGTGAGTGGTCCGAAGGTCTTCCCTAATGACCTTCCTGGTGTTCCTCCTAAACGGGAAATTGAATTTGGCAGTGATTTACTACCGGATAGAAATCCCATATCATTTCCTCCTTATCGGATGGCTCCGATCGAGTTGAAAGAGTTGAAGGCTCAACTCAAGGATTAACTAGATAAGGGTTTAATAAGGCCTAGTATTTTCCCGTGTGGTGCTCTAGTTTTGTTTGTGAAGAACAAATATGGGTCCTTGAGAATGTGTATTGATTACCGCCAACTCAACAAGGTTACCATTAACAATAAGTACCTCTTCTTTAGATTAATGACTTGTTTGATCAACTCCATCGGACGAGTTACTTCTCAAATTTGACTTGAGATCGGGGTATCACCTACTTAGGGTGATAGGTGAGGATATACAAAAGATGGACTTTTGGACTAGGTATGGGCACTATGAGTTTTTGGTCATGTCTTTCAGCCTCACTAATGCTACGACGACGTTTATGGACCTAATGAATATAGTATTTAGAAATTACCTAGATTCATTTGTCATTGTATTTATTTATGATATCTGGTATATTCGAAGAATGAGGATGATCATATTGGTCATTTAAGAGTAGAATTGCAAACCCTTAAAGAACATCAATTGTATGCCAAAGATAGTAAGTGTGAATTTTGGTTAAGGTCGGTGACTTTTCTTGGGCACATCATCTCTAGTGAGGGAGTTGAGGTAGACCCAAGGAAAATGGATGCGGTGAAAAACTGGAGTAGACCATTGACTCCGACTAACATTAGGAGTTTTTTGGGTTTAGCGGGTTACTATTAGAGGTTCATTGATGGTTTTGCATCCATTGTATCTCTTTTGACTACTTTGACTCAAAAGAGTAAGAAGTATGAGTTTTTAGAGGCATATGACAAAAGTATTCAATTGTTGAAAGATAGGCTCACTTCCGCTCTGATGATGCCTTTACCAGAGGGTACAAAGGGCTTTGTAGTGTATTGTTATGCATCCCGAGTGGGTTTGGGTGTGCTCTTATGCAACTCAGGAAGGTGAAAGCTTATGCCTTTTGGAAACTTAAGCTACATGAGAGAAACTACCCCACTCATGATCTTGAATTAGCAATCGTGGTGTTTGCTTTGAAAATTTGGGGGAAATACTTGTATAGGGTTCATGTTGATGTTTTTATCAATCATAAGAGTCTCCAATATGTGCTTACCCAAAAGGAGCTGAATCTCCGACAAAGACGGTGGCTAGAGTTGTTGAAAGATTATGATAAGAGAGTGAGAACCTGTAGATGACCTAGGTTAACTAGATCCTAATATGTCTGTATTTATGTTATAAGGTCCTAAATATGTCTAATATATGTAATAGAGTCAGTAGGTAAAATATTAGAGGTGTTGGGAGTCAAACGTCAAGGGGTGACTAAGACGTTCAACGATTAAGTCACGTAAATGTCAAAATGTGATTCTGTGTATTTATGTGTGTTTCACGATGTTTTAAGGTTCTTAAATGAGTTATTATATAATGTATAAGAAGTTCTTAGAGTTTCGTCATGTTTAGAGGTCAAACGACCAAGAACGACAAAGATTTTTGAAAGATATGTCTTGAGTTGACCTTGTACATCTAGGCGAGTTTTGTCATGTTTTACGCGTTCGTTTTTGATGAAATCATGTGAGATGTGTTAAAATTATATACTCTCATATTTGGGTAAGAAATTTCCAAGAAATTATCCCGAAGTACCACCAAAGGTTACTTATGGAAAGACCCAAAATGAGTGTGTAGGCTGTCCCAGGCAGACCCTGGCGACGGAGCAGTCAACGGCCAGTCGTGGCTGTGACGCCCCATCAAAGGGTCCTGTCGTGAGGGACATAGTCTTGTGGGAATAATGGAAGCTTTGACAGCCACTGTTGCCACCGACGGAGGCCCATGATGGCCCGTCAAGGTAGTGACGCCTTGTCAAGGGCAAGTCGTCGCGCGACCTGTTCTCTTGCGCAAGTTTGCTGCCATGTCGAGGGGTGAAATGTAAATTCACCCTACTTATAAATTAAATCTTTGGATATTTATTAAGAATCCTTTTGGGTATTTTCATTAAGTATATAAGGGCTAAACACCTTACAGACTTTATTCTTCAAAATCATACACCCAAAACACTTAGAAAATATCCCAAATTGAAGAATATGATCCTCCATCCCTTACCTTAGGTAGTTATCTTGACCTATATTTTATTATGATCATTCAATTGAGTGGGTTGATTAGATTACTATCATATGGTGTTATTATGATTAAATTAAGATGAATTACAGGTTTATCATGCTAGTTCTTGAGATGTGATTTAGGTTATCAATTATAATGTGAAATTAGCCTATGTATATTGTCTCAAGTTGTGATTTAAAGTTGAATTTAGTTATAGAGATGGAATTGGCCTTGTTATTCTATTGGTTATCATTGTGTCATGATGGTACTCCCCAACTTGGGTTGAGTTATGGGTTGATGGTAAGACCTTGATAGTAGACTATGAGGAAGACTTGGTAAGTCTTAGAATCTCTATCCTTACATCCAATTTTGATTAATTGTTGTTAAGTCGTGATATTACATTGGAATGTGCCTTATACTAGGATTATTGGGTCGTATGATGTTGAATAGAAATGTATTGACTATGTTGTGAGGTTGATTAAGGTGTATGTGATATAAGGATGGTTAAAACAATCAAAGTGCCTTAATATAATATAAAATGCTAATGTGTTAAACTCACTTATATGAATTGTGAGTAAAGGACTTATAATCATACAAATTCTTATTGAGCTATTGATGATGATGATTATACAAGGGGTAGACCCTATTGCCTAGATTTAGCTATGATTGATAAGTAAAGGCTTAAAGACATTTCAAAAAGGGACTTAAGCTTAGAACCGAGTGAAGTAGATTGACGAGTGTCCCTTCCCACATAGGGAAGGAATGAACACTATATTACTTTTTAGATTGGAGACTATAATGCATGGCACATAAAGAGGGTCCCAACTAAATCTCCTTGTTCTTGAACTATGTTTCCCCCATAGGCATACTAGCTAGTGGATCCACGTAGTTTCTATGTTTCATGTTCTGGTACTACTTTGGCAAGTAGTCCGCCTTCTTTCGGTGTAGTGTTTTATGATACCAGATTCCGCACTAGCTCATGTGGTCTATGACGGTAAGGGCAAGATGTCCCCAAAAGGTAAAATGAATTAAAGGAATTGAACTCTAACTTAGTTAACCTAAGTGGTCTAGATTAGTCTAGGTAGGGGTATGAGACTCTACATAAACATTGCACTAATTAGACTTGAGGGGAGTGTTAGGGAAATGCTCTTATATATGTTTATGTTATGATAATATTTGATGCACTTATATGATGACCGTGGCACATTGTCGATACTATATGTTGATTAGTTTATTTATGAATGTGTCTTGGGTTATAATGTTAATATATGATGAAATGTAGACCGAAATGCATCATATTTAAAGTTTTACAGTGGTTATGTTTTCTTGTTAAGGATAATTGATTGAGTAAGGTTATAAGGATTTGCATGGTCATTGCACTTTTTGACTTAATAAGGACTTGTGAGTAGTTCACTTACTTATTATGATATGTTTGACTCATATTCATTCTTGTTATATTATTCCTTGATGTTAGGGTTGTAGTAAATCATGGATTCAAGTATGTGGGGATAAGTATTGCTTGTTGGGTTAGATAGCATGTTTGGTTGGTTATTATGACTTACTTGACCATGCATTTAGTCCCTAAAGGGGTAAAATGACATGTTTTGACTTAAAAGTCCCTTTTAGCATGGTTTGCTTGTGTATGTGTATAAGATATCATACTTAGTACGTGTGGAGTAATAACCACATTTTCTTCCCTTTTTCCAAAAACATTTTAGGTCCCGGTCGTTGAAGAGTTTGGTAGACGACATTGTTGAAGACTTGTATTTTTCCTTTCATTAAAGTGGGGTAGGTCCTCAACTTTCGAGGGCAATATCATCTTTTAGCTTATGGATTTTGTTATGAGTTTATTGACTCTTTCAATACTTTTCTTTTGATGGAGTATTGTACTTTCGCATGACTTAGACATCGTCTTATTGAATTGATGTAAGGGCTATGACCATATTGTGATATTCGTTTAGATGGTATGAGATGAGACAATTGTTGAGACTATTTCTATATTTTACGTATATGTATGTGCAATAAAAGTAGAAGGCTATGTAACCTTTCTATACGAAGGGTCTATGTATACTCGATATGAATACATATTGTCTGTATGTAGAGGTCTATGTAAACCTCCAACTAGTGATGATGAATGTTTTAAATGTTTCTGTGTTTTTCAACCTATGAATGTAATGACATGAGACTAAGAGGCTAGTCTTAGCCCTTGAACAGAATATTACACCGGTTATGTCTAGGGGGTAAACTCGAATATGATAGTTTGCTCAGACGTTTCCAACCCTGAAATGAACGTGTACAAGTTTATTAACTCTCCCATAAATTTTATCCAAAAAGAACACGTAAAACTTGACGAAACATACTTAAACACACAAGGTTGTTACAAGGCACATCTTTCGAACGTCATGGACGTTCTTGGACGTTAGACTTCCCAACTTCACAAAAATTGACACACTTCCTATATACATCATTATAACTCATTTAAAGACCTTAAAACCTCATTAATCAAACATAAACACATAAAACACATATGAGGAACATAGGTGAATTATTCGTCGAACGTCTTGGTCGTCTCTTGACGTTTGACTTCCAATGCACCTTAACATTTAGACACTTCCTCATTAATAGAAAGTAGAACAATTTAGGAAATTATAACATCATAACCAACATGTTGAGCACTATTCCACATAAGTCATTTTTGATGTCTTACAAGTTCATTGGGTATTGTAGTTTTTATGTTTGATTGATGTTCATAGCCATATGTAAGGGCCTATGGTATTGAATTGGCTGATTTAGCATTTAAGTGAGGTGTTGAAGATGGAGTGGTCGTACAATGCCCTAATCTTATATTCTTGTGCACTTTAGTATTCAATTATATTGTGATTGGTTTGGTCCACTTATGGTGGCAGTGTTATGTGCTTTACTTGTAATTTATGTGGCCTTGTCGGCGTTACATTATGTATTATGATGATCATGATATTTTCGGAACTACCTCATATTATGTGGTTATTCGTGTAGTTGATTACGAGGAGTATGACATTATCTATGTACATGTGAAGTAATGTGAAAGCATATGTGATCTTTTATTGATGTTATGAAGGAAATCATGTTAGACTATGACTATTGCTTTGTGTTTATAGTCTTAGGGTTGGCATTTATTTATTTCTACTTGACTATATATGTCTATGAGGGTCATATTAGTGATGTTATGATGTTTTAACGGATTAATCAAAGAAGATAATAGTTGTTCCTATGTGTTACTCGAATGACATTTAATACGTGTTAAGGTGGAGTATGTTATGTCTTGTCTTTGTTAACTTGTGTCCCTTACTTGAAGCATATATGAAAGTGAATATGTGATGTATTGACTTATGATGCTAAATATGTTAGTCTTATATGTATGAATAACATGAGAACTTAAATTATGTTAAAAGAATCTTTTATGTGAAACCTTGAACCTGGTGGTAAGGTTATGAATGTTGAAATAGAAAGCCGTAATGATATCCTTCAAATTAAAGGAATGATGGACTTAAGGTTGATTGGATGGAACGACATCATATAAAAACTTAAGAAAGTCATAATTACCTTATTGTCACCATTGTAAGGTAACTCTAAAGGACCTCTTTGGTAGGGTAAATGTAATTGGGTTATGAACTAGATATGGAAACCTTTTATGTGAACCTTAATGTGAATTACTCTATGAGAATGACGGCTAGCACCTAGTTAGAATGGTAAGGGAAGTAGTTTTAGTCAAACAATAAGACTAGAATACAAAGCACACCCTTTATATTCCTTAACCATGTTCCTACAAAGGATGTGTTCAAGTTCTACCATTGGCAAGTAGAACAACCTCATCCGAGTAGGATAGAACTCCGGATTCCATGTCTTGCTATCATTTTCAATGTCATCATGTGGGATACTTAATATCATTACAGAAGTTCTATGAAATTTAGGTGGTGGTATGGGCCGCTATATAGACATTGCACAATAGGCTTTGAAGGTTTTAGTGAGAGTCTCTAGATCTTGTCGAAGACCATTACTTGAATGTCTTTTATGTGATGTATGAGCATCTAAATGAAATAATGAAATTTGAACTAATGAGTTATGTTATAAAGCATTTAAATGAATGAATACCTAATATAAAGTTACGTAAGAATTCATAGTTAAAGTGTGAAGAGGACAGATGGGATGATCTCTTCATGTCTTACCTAGGGATGTCTTGAGAATGACTATAGTTTACAAAGATTTTTGATGTTGTAGACATGATCTAAGCCTTAGTTATTCTTAAGTACTATAAAATTAATCTTGAAGAGGTCAATCATGGACGTTATCTTCTTGATTTACTTGAATAGGCCTTTTGATAGCCTTTGGAATGAGAATGGCATATCATCTATGTCTTGTTGTATTAAGTGAGAATGATTTTATCCTAGGGAGTCTATAGGATCTCTTGAGTGTGTGTGTAAGGGATTGTATGGGCAGTCACTTCACAACTCACTCAAATGAGACTTAGAATCACCTTTAACAGAAGACACAGTCAGACAACGTCGGGCATGTCATGCCATCATCGCCCTTGGACTTCACACCAGATTGGATGATGTTGGCCGTGGCAATGCCATCATCTCCCTTGGAATACACACACGGATGGATTACGTAGGGTATGGCATGCCATCATCAACCTTGGACGACACACTCAATTGGATGATGTCAGGAAATTCCATGTTATCCCTTGGACAACACAAATGGTCAGACGACGTTGGTCATGGAATGTCGTCATAGCCATTGCACAAGAAACACGGTCGTACGACATCGGGCATGCAATGCCATCATCGCTCTTTGAAAGAACACATGGTCGGACGATGTCGGTTGTGGCATGCCATCATTTCCCTTGGAAAGAACACACGTCCAACAACGTCGGGCGTGGCATGCCAGAGAAGCCCTTGGGTAGCACACACGGTCGGACGACATCGGGCATGGCATACCATCATAGTCCTTGAACAGCACACACAATCGGGTGACATCTGGCATGGCATGTTATCATATCCCCTAGACAGAACACACAGTCAAACGATGTCGGGTGTGGCATGCCATTATTTCCCTTGGATTGTCCACATGGAGGAACGCTGTCAGGTGTGGCATGTTATCATGGTCCTATGACAGCACACATGGTCAGACAACGTAGGGCGTTACAAGCCATCATGACCCTTAGCTAATACACATGATCGGACGACGTCGGGCGTGGCATGCCATCATAGCCGTTGGACAGCACACACGATTAGACGACGTCAGTCGTAGCATGCCATCATAGCCTTGGGACAGCACACACGGTCAGACGACGTAGGGCGTGAGTTGATCGCGTAACCCTTGAACAACACAAACACAATCGGATAACATCGGGCGTGGCATGCCATCATAGCTCTTGGAAACCACAGACATTCTGACGATGTCGGGCGTGGAATGTCATCATAGCGATTGGACAACTTACATGGTCGGATGATGTCGGGCATGGCATGCCATTATCTCCCTTAGATAGCACACATAGTCGAACATTATTGAGCATGGCATGCCATTATATCTCTGGGACAGCACACGCGGTCGGACAATGTCGGGCGTGGCATGCCATCATCCCCCTTGTACTGCACACATGGTAGAATGACATTGGGTGTGACATGCCATCATCGCCTCTGTAAGTAAACACGTTCGAACGTTGTATGACATCATGGACTTTGGAAAGCAAACATTGTCGGACGACGTCAAACATGGCATGGCATTATGGCGCTTGGACAGACACACAATCGAACAACATCGGGCGTAGCATGACCGCATAGCCATTGGATAGTACGTGCGATCAACCGACGTAGGGTGTGACATGTTATAAAAGCACTTTGAAAGCACACACGGTCGAACAACGTCAGGCGTGGCATGCCTTCATCGCCCTTGGACTGCACACACGGACGGACAATGTCGGGTGTGGCATGCCATCTTCACCCTAGGACTGTACACACGGTCGGATGTTGTCGGCGTGCCATGCCATCATCTCACTTGAACTGCACACAAGATTGACGTCGGGTGTGGCATGCCATCATATCCCTTGGATAACACACATAGTCGCACGATGTCAGGCATGACATGCCATCTTAGACATTGGACAGCATACACGGTCGGACTATTTTGGTCATGGCATGTCATCATAGACATTGGACAGCACAAACGCAAGACGACGTCTGCTGTAGCATGCCATCATCGCTCTTGGACAACAGAAACAGTCAGATGATGTCATGTGTGGCATTCCATCATTGCTCTTGGACAGCACACATGGTCAGAAGACGTTGGGCGTGGAAAGCTAGAGTAAATCTTAGACAACACTCATGATCGGAGAATGTTGGACGTGGCATGCAATCATGGCCGTTGGATAACACACACGGTTGGATGTCATCGGGCGTGGCATGTCAATATGTCCCTTGGATAGTATACACGATCGGATGACGTCAGGTGTGTCATGCCATCATAGCCCTTGGATAGCACACACGATCAGACAATGTAGGGTCTGGAATTCAATTATAACCCTTGGACACCACACATAGTTGGACGACGTTTAGCGTGGCATTCCCGCATAGCCCTTTGAAAGAACACACGGTCGCACGACGTTGGCCATTGCATGACAACATAGCCCTTGGAAAGCACAAACGGTCGGACGATATCGAGCTTGAAATGTCATCATGGCGACTAGACAACACACATGGACATACAAAGTTAGGCGTGGCATGCAAATCATGGCCCTTGGAAAGCACACACGGTTGGCGACGTCGGGCGTGGCATGCCATCATCGCCCTTGGACTACACACACAATCGTACGATGTCATGTGTTTCATGCCATTATCGCCCTTGGACTGCATACACAGACGGACGACGTCGGGTGTTGTATTCCATCATATCCCTTGGATAGTACAAAGTAAGACGACGTCTGGCATGTCATATCATCATAGACATTGGACAGACACACGGTCGAACGAAGTCGGGCGTGGCATGCCATCATTGTGCTTGGAAAACACACACGGGCAGACTACATCAGGCGTGGCATATCATCATCATTTTTGAATAGCATATCTAGTCGGACGAAGTTTGATGTGGCATGCCATCTTATCCCTTTATAAGGACATACGGTCGGATGATGTCGGGTGTTGAATGTCATCATAGCGATTGGACAGCACACACAGTCGAACGACGTCGGACATGGCATGTCATCATCTCCCTTTTACTGCACACACGAATCGAATGATGTCTTGTGTGGCATGCCATCATCGCCCTTGGACAGCACACATGGTCAAAGTAATCGGGCGTGGCATGCCATCATCGCCCTTCGAAAACACACATGATCAAACGATGTGGGGCATTGTTTACCCGCATAGTCCTTGGAAGCAGACACGATCGGACTACTCCAGATCTGGCATGACATCATCATCCTTGGTTTGCACACACAAATGGACGACGTCGGGCGTGGCATGTCATCATCGCCCTTGGACTACAAACACAAACTGACGATGTCGGACGTGGCATGCCATCCTCCTCCTTAGACATCACACACGGTTGGACGACATCGTGCGTGACATGCCATCATTTCCCTTGGAAAGAACACACGGTTAGACGATGTCAGGCGTGGCATGCCCGCTTATCCGTAGGACAACACAAATAATCAGACTACATCGGGTGTGGTATACCATCAAAGCCCTTGGACAATGCACATGGTTGGATGACGTCACACATTGCATGCCATCATGACCCATGGAAAGAACACAGTGTCGGACGATGTCGAGCGTGGCATGCCACTCTAGCCCTTGGATAACACACAAGGATAGACGACATCGTACATGGCATGCCATCATGGACTTGGATAGCACACACGGTCGGAGGATGGTTTACGTGGCATGCCATCATGGGCTTTGGATTGCACACACAGTCGAACGACGTCGACCACGGTATCCCATCATGACCTTTGGACAGGACACAAAGTTGGACAACATCAGGCGTGGCATGCCAGTGTATCCTTTGGTCTGCACACGCATATGAACGTCGTTGCACTTGGCATGCCATTATTTCCCTTGGAAACCACACACGGTCGAACGATGTTGGGCATGGGTTGCCATCTTAGCTCTTGGACAACACACACGGTCATACAACGTGAAGCATGGCACGCTATCATAGCCCTTGGACAGCACACACGGACAAACGAAGTCGGGCGTGGCATGACCGTGAAACCCTGGGACAGCACAGACGGTCGAACGACATCTGGCGTGGCATGCCATCAAAGCCATTGGAAAGCACACACGTTCACACGATGTCGAGCTTGGAATGTCATCATAGCGATTGGACATCATACAAAGTAAGATGAAGTCGGGCGTGGCATGCAATCATCGCCCTTGGATAACACACACAGTCGGACAAGCATGGCATGCCATCATGGCCCTTGGATAGCAGACGCGGTCAGACGACGTCAGGCGTGGCATGTCATTATCGACCTTGGTCTGACACACGATCAAACGACGTCGGGCGTGGTATTGCTATCTTCGTCCTTGGAATGCACACACGGTCGGATGTTGCCTGGTATGCCATGCCATCATCACACTTGGACTACACACACACGGACTGACGACGCAGGGTGTGGCATGCAATCATCTCTCTTGGACGACAAACACAATTAGACGATGTCAAGCGTGGCATGCCATCTTATCCATTAGACACACACACAGTGGAACGATGTCGGTCATTTCATGTCATCATAGCCATTGGACAGCACAAACTGTCAGACGACATCGGGTGTAGCATGTCATCAGTGCTCTTGGAATGCACTTACGGTCGGATGACATCGAGCGTGGCATTCCATGATTGCCTTTGGATGGCACACGCGGATGGAAGACGTTGGGCATGGCATGCCAGATTAGCCCTTCGCCAACACACACAGCCGGACGACGTCAAGCAAGGCATGCTATCATATCCTTTGGACTGCACACACGGTCGGACGAGACCGGGCTTGGCATGCCATCATCGCCCATGAGTGTACATACAAAAGGATAATATTAGGCATGGAATGTAACCATGGTCATTTGAAAACACATAAGGTCGGATGAAGTCGGTTGTCCCATGCCATCATGACCCTTTGATAATACACACGCTCGAACGACATCGCGTGTGGCTTGCCATCATAGCCCTTGGACAACACACACGATCAGACAACGTTGGGCGTGGCATGCCATCAAAGCCCTTGGACAGCACACACAGTGAGACGATGTCGGGCGTGGTATGCCATCATATCCCTTGGACAACACACATGGTAAGACAACTTTGGGCGTTGCATGACATCATAGCCCTTTCAAAGCAAACACGGTCGGACTATGTCGGGCGTGGAATTTAATAAGAGTGAATTGACAGAAAACACGGTCAGATGAAGTAGGGTGAGGCATGCCATCATCGCCTATGGATAGAACACACGATTGGATGAGGTCGCGTGTGGCATGCCATCATCGCCCTTGGACTGCACACATGGTCATACGATGTCGGGTGGGCCATGCCATCATCGCCCATGGACTTCACATACAAACGGACGACATTGGGTGTGGTAGGCAATAATTGCCCTTGGACAACACACATAGTCGAACGACGTCGAACATGGCATGCCATCTAATCCATTAGACAACACACACGGTCGGACGACGTCGGTCATGGCATGTCATCATTGCCATTGGATAAAACAAATTGTCGGACAATGTCAGGCATAGCATGCCATTATCGCTTTTGGACAACACAAACGGTCGAACGACGTTGGGCGTGGCATGCCATCATAGCCCGTGGAAAGCACACACGACCGGACGATGTCGGGCATAGAATGTCATCATAGCAATTTGACAGCACACACGGTTGGACCACGTCGGGCGTGGCATGACATCAATGCTATTTTAATGCACACACGACCAAATGATGTCAGGCGTGGAATGCCATCATTGTGCTTGAAGAACTCACATGATCTGATTACATCGGGCGTGGCTTGCCAGCATCATTCTTAAACAACACAGATGGTCGGACAACGTTTAACGTGGCATGCCATCATAGCCCTTGGTAAGCACATACGGTCGGACAATGTCGGGAGTGGAATAAAATCATAGCGATTAGACAGCACACACAGTCGAACGATATTGGACATGACATGTAATCATCGCCCTTTTACTGCACACATCACCGGACGACGTCAGGCTTGGCATGCCATCGTCACCCTTGTACAACACACACGGTCAGAGTAATTGGGCGTGGCATGCCGTCATCGCCCTTGGACAACATACACCGTCGAACGAAGTGGGGCGTTGTGTACCCGCATAGACCTTGGAAGCACACACGATTGGACAAGTCTAGATATGGCATGCGATCATCGCCCTTGGTCTACACACACAAATAGATGATGTCGAGCGTGGCATGTCATTTTCGCCCTTGGACTGCAAACAGAAACAGATGATGTCGGCGTGGCATACCATCATCGTCCTTAGACATCCCACACCATTGGACGGCATCGTGCGTGACATGCTATCATTTCCCTTTGAAAGCACACACGGTCATACGATGTTAGGCGTGGCATGCCCGCATAGCCCTAGGACAGCACAAACGATCAAAAGACATCGGGTGTGACATACCATCAAAGCCCTTGGACACTACACACAGTTGGATGACGTCAGGTGTGGGATGCCTTCATGACTCTTGAACAGGACACACACTTTTGGATGATGTCGGGCGCGGCATGCCATCCTATCCCTTGGATAACACACGAGGTCAAAACACATCAGACATGGCATGCCATCATGGCCTTGGAAAGCACACACAATCGGACGACGTTTGACGTGGCATGCTATCATGGCCGTTGGACAGCACATAGGGTCAAACGACACCGATCGTGGTATGCCATCATGGCCCTTGGACAGGACACATGGTTGGACGATGTCAGGCGTGCCATGCACTTGTAGCCCTTGGTCTGCACACACAGACAGACAATGTTGCGCGTGGAATGCCAATATTTCCCTTGGAAACCACACATGGTCGGACGACGTTGGGCATTGGTTGCCATCATAGCCCTTGGACAGCACACACGGTCATTCAACGTCAGGCGTGGCATGCCATCATATACCTAAGACAGCACCGACGGATAGACGATGTTGGGAGTGGCATGACCACGTAGCCCTTGGACAACACATATTGTCAAACGACATCGGGCGTGGTATGCCTCAAAGCCCTTGGAAAGCACACACGTTTTGACAATGTCGGGCGTGGAATGTCATCATAGTGATTTGACGACATATACTGTTGGACAAAGTAAGGTGTGGCATGCAATCATCGCCCTTGGATAACACACACGATCGGACAACGTCAAGCTTTGCATGCCATTATGGCCCTTGGACAGCACACGCGGTTGAATAACGTCTGGCGTGGCATGCCATTATTTCCCTTGGACAGACACACGGTCAAACAACGTCGGGTGTGCCATGCCATAATTGCCCTTGTAAGCACACACGGTCATACTACATCGTACATGGCATGCCATCATGGCTTTTAGACAACAAACATGGTAGGATGACTTCAGACATGGCATGCCATTATGGAACTTTGACGGACACACGGTCGAACGACATCGGGCATGGCATGCTCACGTAGCCCTTGGACAGCACACGCGGTCAACCAATGTAGGGAATGACATGCCATCAATAAATTGGATAGCACACACGATCGAACGATGTCAAGCATTGCTTGCCATCATTCCCATTGAACTACCACACGCACGGACAAAGTCAGGCGTTGCATGCCATCATCGCCCTTGGATAGAAGACACGATCCGTCGAAGTCTGGCGTGGTATTGCCATCTTCATCCTTGGACTGCACACACGGTCGGATGTTGCCAGGTCTGCCATGCCGTCATCGCACTTGGACTACACACACACGGACGGATGATGCCTGGTGTGGCATGCCGTCATCTCTCTTAGACGACACACACAGTTTGACAATGTCGAGCGTGGCATGCCATCTTAGCCATCAGACAACACACATGGTGGGACGATGTCGGTCATGGCATGTCATCATAGCCATTGGACAGCACACACTGTCGGACGACATCAGGTGTAGCATTCCATCATTTCTCTTGGAAAGCACACACGATCTGATGACACCGAAAATGGCATGCTATCATTGCCTTTGGATAGCACACGCGGAAGGAAGACATTGGGCGTGGAATGCCAGAGTAGCCCTTGGATAGCAGAAACAGTCGTACGATGTCGGGCAAGGCATGCTATCATATCCGTTGGACCTCACACACGGTGAGACAAGACCGGCCGTGGCTTGCCATCATCTCCCTTGAGTGATCATACAAATGGATGATATTAGGCATGGAATATCATCATGGCCTTTTGAAAACACACAAGGTCGGACGAAGTCAGGTGTCCCATGCCATCATGGCCTTTTGATAGTACACACGATCGAACGACATCAGGTATGGCATGCCATCATAGCCCTTGGACAGACGATGTTTGGTGTGGCATGCCATCATAGCCGTTGGATAGCACACACAGTTAGACGACATCGGGTGTGGTATGTTAGCATATCCTTTGGACAGCCCACATGGTTAGACGACGTCAGGCGTGGCATGCTATCATAACTCTTTGAAAGCAAACATAGTCAGACAATGTCGGGTGTGGAATGTGATAATAGTGATTGGACTGAAAACACAGACATACGAAGTTGGGCAAGGCATGTTATCATCGGCCATGGATAGCACACACGACCAGACGATGTTGCATGTGGTATGCCATCATTGCCCTTGGACTTCACACACGGTCATACAATGTCGGGTGTGCCATGCCATCATTGCCTTTGGACTGCACATACAGACGGCAACATCGGGCATGGCATGCCATCATAGCCCTAGGATAACACACACAGTCGAATGACGTCGGGCATGGCATGCCATCTAATCCATTAGACAACACACACAATCGGACAACGTCGATCATGAAATGTAATCATAGCCATTGGACAAAACACACTGTCGGACAAAGTCAGGGGTAGCATGCGATTATCTCTCTTGGACAACACACACGGTCAAACGAAGTTGGGCGTGGCATTCCATCAAAGCCCTCTGAAAGCACACACGAACTGATAATGTCGAGCATGGAATGTCATCATAGCTATTGGACAACACACACAATCGAACCACACCGGTCGTGGCATGACATCAACGCTCTTTTACTATACACACAACCGAACTATGTCAGGCGTGGCATGCCATCATTTCACTTGGAGAGCACACACGGTATTACTACATCAGGCGTGGTATGCCATCATCTCCCTTGGATAGTACACATGTCTGGAAGAATTCAAGCATTGCATTCCCGCGTAGCCATTGGAGGCATAAATGATTGGATGACACAAGGCATTGCATGCCATCATCACCGTTAGGTTGCACACACAAACGTACAATGTTGGGTGTGGCATGGCATCACCGCCCTTTGACTGCACACATGAACGGACGATGTCGGGCGTGGCATGCCATCTTCGTCCTCGGACTGCACAAACAGTCGGACGACATCGGGCTTGGTATGCCATCATGGCACTTGGACTACTGATATACCATGGTTTCATGATACTTTCAATGCCCTTTCCTTAAGTTTATTGTGTGTCTATGGCCTTTTAGTATTGATTTTTGATGTGGTTTTCTATTTATTTCAAGGAAATCTGTCAAAAAGAGAATGCGGGGATTTTGAGCTGAAATTGTATAAGTGACCACCTACGGACCCCATGATGGTCCATCTTGCTTGTGACGGTCCGCAGTGGTTAACTATTGTGAGAAGATAATGGTTGCTGAAGGAATTTGGGGAATTCTATGTGGGAGTTGTCCCACTACCCAACTTCAGAAGATTCTTAGTGTTATGGAACAAAGCCCCTTGAGGGACCATCGTGCTTGCAACGGTGAATCACACTTGTCCGTTGAGGGTAACCGAGAGTTGATGAAGAACGGAAACACAAAAAAAAATAAGTATGGAGCGACAGAAGACCACGACAGTCCATCGTGTCCATGATGGTCCATCACGAGGGTCATCGATTTAGGCGCATTTTGAGCAGTTTTTCCCTTAAATAGATTTCCCTCTTTTATTAGGTTTTGTTTCTTATAAATAGTCCGAAAAACCTCTTTTTGGGGTTAGAATTTTGGATATTTTTTTTAGTTTTATTGTCTTAGTATTGAACTTTCGATTTTGAGATTTGATATTACTTTTCTGGAATCGATTATTGGTGTTTTGTTATTTATTCACATAAATTTCTGTATTTTTTTCATTTTGATCAAAGTAAATGCATGAATTCTTACGTTATTATTATGAATTGTGTGATTATTAGCATGCTTAACTAACTTCCATAACTAGGGTTATGGGAACCATGGGTAAATAACAAGGTAAAATCTAGCTAAAATAATGATTCCACAATAGTGTCTTGCATGTATTGATAATTCTTTTGGTTAGAAGTTTTCTTAAAGAATGATCAATGTTAGAACTCGCCTTATTGCTACTTTCCAGAACAAGGAGGTAGATAATAGGTAAATACTTATCAACATAAATTTAGTGTATACTATCTAATAGGCTAGTGTCGGTTGGTACGAAGTAACAACTTAGTCAAATATCGAATATGATGCTTAATATGCGGTAAAGATAAGGTTTAGCAAAGCAACACACGTAGCCGGACCAAGGTGCAGAGTGAAATTCTCTAGATGTCGTACCAAAGATTTAGATATAAATAACTTATCACTTTGCATGCAAGATACTAGGAAAGGATTGTTATAACTAGAATTACCGAGTTAGGAGCTTGTGGGGAACACTTACGCCCAAGTTACTCTTATTACTTGATTAACTCTAATACTTGAACCTGTCACTTGTTTACTTAATTGAGATAATTGCTTTCTTTAATCAAAATCCCCCTTAAGTTATTTGTTTTTGGGAAATAATTGATTAAATAGGAGTAATAATAGAATAAAGGTAAGTCTGAACCTTTCTTCTTGTGGGATCAATCCCAACCTCACTAGTCGGGTTTTTTACTTAATGCGACCGATTTAACTTCATTTCGAGAAGTAAATTTGACTGTATCAACTTTTGGATCCGCTGCCCGAGAAAGTGGTTTTACGATTAAATTTAATCTTATTACCGAAGTTTAGTAAACATTTTCCTAATTTTACTTTTTATTTTTGTTTTTGTCTCCCGCGGGTCTAACTTTCTTATATGCCAAACACACTAAGTATAGGAATACCCGTAATTGAACCTTAACCCAAATTAAAGCGTAGTTTAAGAAGAATGATAAAGAATTTGGGCATCAAAGGTGACGAGGTCGACCCGCAAATGCCACCATTGGTCGACGCCCATTACCCTGTATTACTTGATATTCGTGGGGAAGGTGAAATACGGAGACAATCTCCCGCTCCATGACCTAAAGAGAACTATAGGGGATATGAAATTATAGCAGACTCTAATGGTCCACTCGTCTTGCCCCCTCTACCACACAGCCATACTTTTGTGGTAACTAGTAGTCTGATGTAAATTATCTCTGCCAGAGGTTTATTTTCAGGGCTACTTTCTGTCACATGTCCATATTGCTAAGGTAAGGGCAGTGTGAAAAAGTTGTGTAGGAGGCCCAATTTGAATATGGATGTAATTGGTCTAAGAGTTTTTCCTCTCTCACTGACGAGAAAGGCTGCTATCTTGTTTACTAAGCTCCCCTATAATTCAATCTTCACTTGGAATCAACTGAGGGATGCTTTTTTTAGCATGCTACTAATCGGTGTCTAAGAAACTAAAGCACAAAGATAGAGTTAAGAAATTTGTGCCACTACTAGGAGAGTCATATAGAAGCTCGTAGGATGAGTTCACTTCATTCTTGCAAACTGTCCCAAATTACTGCATAGATGATGAGTCTCTGAAAGAGTATTTATATTAGGGAAAAGATGATAATAACAAAGCAGTGTTTGATACGTTAGCGGGTGGTTCTTATGAGGAGTGTCCTTATGCCGATATTGCTGAAAAGTTAGAGGAAATCTCCAGAAATAATAAAGCTTGGAGTACTAGGAAGTCAGATACTGGGAGAAATACCTTCGTAGTCAACTCCGCACACAACTCAGTCGCAGATGATCTTCGTGAGGAGATGGATCAAATGAGAACTGAGCTTGTTTTGGTGTTGAAACATGTTAGTGGGGGTGCATAACATGTAAATGCGGTGAACTACTTGTCTAAACCACCACCGCCAAATGATGAATATTTTAAAGAGGAGGACTCATGTGCGGTGAATGATCAGACAGGGGGTTTCCAACCTAATGCCCAAGGGTCCAACCAGGAGAATTGGCGCCGAGGTCAAGGAAACAAAGGTCAAAACAATGGTAATTATAGCCGCGAGGGTCATTATGTCCGAGATGGGAATTACAACTGCGACAACAACTCCAACCAGGGTAACTATGGTAACTGAAATGATAGAAGTGGGCCCTATGTTCCATCTCAAAATTGTGAAGTTGCTCCTAGGGATGGTGAAGGAAGTATTGCGCAAGTTAGGGATATGATGCATAAAATGATGAGGAGGTTCTATGCTAGTGATGAGCACACTAAAGAGTTAAGGAATGACTTAGCGGGTATAGGGCATAAAGTTGATACACATGAAATCTCAATTAAGCATCTTGAGTTGCAAATGGACCAATTGGCTGCAACTGTTAGCATACAGCAACCAGGCACTCTTCCTAGAAACAGTGTCCACAATCTGAAAAATGATGGGCATTGTATGGTAATCACTACTCAGGTGGTAAACAAACCATTGACCCACCTATGTTGTCTTGTGTAGAAAAGGTGATAAGAGATGATAATACGGTGGTGGAGGTTAGTGGTGAGTTAAAAGATAAATTGGTAAAAGATGTTGAGGTGCCCCCAAAAGGTGAACCCCATGCTTAGAGCACCACCTCATTTCCCACAAAGGTTAGTAAAAAAGACAGAGGATTATAAATACCGTTGTTTTTATAACGATGTTGTAACAACTTTCTATCAATGTCCATTTGGTAGAAACTCTTGAACAAATGTATGGTTATGCCAAGTTCATGAAAGATTTGGTTACAACGAAAAGATCAGTCACTTTTGAGGATAATGATAAAATGCAACACTGTAGTGCTATTGATACATGATCTCAAGTGCAAAAGAAAGAAGATCCAGGTGCTTTCATTATTCCTTGTACAATTGGGTTATTACATTTTATGGAAGCATTATGTGATCTTGGGGCAAGCATAAATCTCATGCCACTCTCAATTTTCAAAAAAGTTGGGTTTGGGTGACCCAAAGCCCACTACTATGCGGCTATTTATGGCCGATCGAATTGTAAAAAGGACCATCTGTATACTGTACAATGAGCTAGTAAAAGTGGAGTCATTCATATTTTCACTCAATTTTGTGATTCTTTATTGTGAGGTTGATTTTGAGGTGCCTATTATTCTTGGGAGGCCTTTCCTTTCTAATGGTATAACGTTGGTTTATATGGAAAAGGAGCAGATGAAATTCCGGTTGAATAATGAAGAAGTGAGCTTCAACATTTGTAGGTCCATGAGGCAGAATGGTGAGCTCCAATCGGTATGTGTTATATCCTACAGAGTTGAAGAGTCATCTTAGGTACAATTTGAAGAGCGTCTGTGTGTAGAAGCATTGGTGGAAGTGATCATTAATTTTGATAGTGATGGCATTGAAGAGTATGGGTCATTGGTCGCGGCACTTGATTGAGGTAATGTTCATTTTCAACCAAACAATTTGAGTTAGATATGCAACATCGCAAATCTCACCCCAGAAACCGTCTATTAAGGAGGTTCCAAATTTAGAACTTAAGTCTCTACAACCTCATCAGAGGTATCTATACTTGGGAAAAGATGACACTTTGCCGGTTATTATTGCATCAAATTTTGAATGTGCATCAAGTTGAGAGTTTTGTGAAAGTGTTAAAAAGGTTCATAATAGCTATTAGGTAGACTCTTGCGGATATTATTGGGATCCCTCACTGTACTGTTCTCATAAAATCTTACTCATGCCCGATGATAGGCCAAGTATTTAGAATCAGAGACGTCTAAATCCACCAAAGCAAGAGGTAGTGAATTAGGAAATTATTAAGTCGTTGGATGCTGGAGTGATATATCCAATCGCTGATAGTAGTTGGGTATGCCCTGTTCAGTGTGTACCTAAGAAAGGGGAAATGACTGTGGTCCCCAATGAGAAAAATGAGCTTATCCCAACGAGATCGGTGACTGGTTGGAGGGTATGTATGGATTACCGGAAATTAAATGCACAGACCGAAAAAGACCATTTTTATATGACCTTCATGGATCATATGTTGGATAGACTTGCCGAAAAGGGGTTGTACTATTTTCTTGTTCGTTATTCGGTGTATAATCAGATTTCTGTTGTACTGGAAGATCAATAGAAAAACACCTTTACTTGTCCATATGGGACCTTTGTGTTAAAGATAATGTCGTTTGGGTTGTCCAATGCACCCGACACATTTCAGAGATGTATGATGTTGATGTTCTCCGATATGGTGGATGAGACTATTGAGGTGTTTAGGGATGATTTTTTCGTGGGTGGTGACTCCTTTGAGTGGTGTTTGAGTCATTTTTCTGAGGTTCTTTAAGAGGTTTAAAGACTTCAATCTAGTACTAAATTGGGAAAAATGTCACTTCATGGGGAAAGAGGATATTGTATTGGGTCATCACATTTCAGAGAAGGGTATAGAGGTTGATCGAGCTAAAGTCGAGGTAATAGAGAGACTTCTCCCACACATATCTGTAAAAGGTGTGAGAAGCTGTCTTGGGCATGCAGGTTTTTACCGGAGGTTTACTAAGGAGTTTTTAAAAATTGCGCATCCTTTGTGCAAGTTTCTTGAGAAAGAGTGTAAATTTAATTTTGATGAATCCTGTCTTAAAACATTTGGTGAGTTGAAAGAAAAGTTGGTGTCTGCACCTATCATTATTTCACCGTATTGGAGCAAGCCATTTGAGGTAATATATTATGCTAGTGGGGTTGCTCTTGTGTGGTATATGGGCAAAGAAGGGACAAAATCCTTCACCCCATATACTATAATAGTAAAGCCCTAAATGAAGCCCAAAATAACAACACTGTGACTGAGCAAGATCTCCTTGCAGTAGTCTTTGCTTTTGAGAAAGTTTGCTCCTATTTGCTTGAAAATAGGGTTATAGTAATACTGATCATTCTGCTTTGAGATATTTGATGGAAAATAAGGATGTGAAACTAAGCTTGATTCGTTGGGTATTACTATTGCAAGAATTTGACTTTGAGGTGATTGATAGAAAAGGGACCAAAAATCAAGTTGTTGATCACTTGTCCACTTTAAAAGATGAAGCAATGAGAGAGTTGGGGGATAAGACTTAAATTGATGATACTTTCCCCGATGAGCATGCATTGGTCACCTCTCAAGACTTGATTCTTGTTCGCAGATTTTGCGAATTATCTTGATAGCGATATCCTCCCACTGGACTTGTCCTTTCATTAAAGGAAAAAGTTCATGTATGATGTGAAAGATTTCTTTTGGTATTAACCATACTTGTATAGGAGTTGTGGCAATGGGCTTATTCGGCGTTGTGTGCAAGAAGTTGAGTGTGTTGGAGACATGTCATTCTTTACCCGTATGTGGAAATCATAGTGGTATCTGGACCGATCACAAGATTTTTCAATGTGGCTACTATTGGCCAACTATCCACCAAGATGCTCATGAGTTCGTTAAGGCATGTGACATATTCCAAAGAGATGGTGGCATATTGTGGAAGAAAAATCTCCCTTTAAATCCCGTTCTTGTTATTGAGCTATTTGATGTGTAGGGTATTCATATTATGGGCCCTTTTGTGAATTCTCATGGTGTAAGTACATAGAAGCGGTCTATTATGTGTCTAAATTTGTGGAAGAATCGCACTCAAAAATAATGAAGGGAAGAGTGTCACCGCTTTCTTGAAAAAGAATATATTTTCCCAATTTGGCACCCCAAAGGCTATCATTACTTATGGGGATCCCACTTTCGCAACAAATTGTTTTAGGGACTATTGGAGAAATATGGGGTTCACCATAATGTGGCCACTCCTTACCGTCCTCATACTAGTGGGAAGTTGAGGTGTCAAATAGGGAGATTAAGCAAATTTTGTCAAAAATGGTGAATGCTAGTAGCACGGATTGGTCAAGGAGGCTTGATGATTCTCTTTTGTCCTACCGGACAACATACAAGACTCTAATAGGTATGTCCCCATACAAACTTGTTTATGGGAAGGTTGTCACTTACCAGTTGAATTAGAGCATAAAGCCTAGTGGGCAATGAAAAAGTTGAAAATGGATTGAAATGAAGCTGCTGAATAGAGGTTAAATGGGTTGAATGAGCTTAATGAATTTCTTTTAAAATCATATTTAAGATTATCCCTCTACATAGAAAATATGAAGAAGTACCATGACCAAAAGATTGAGAAACGCAATTTTATGGTTGGGGATTTGGTGCTTTTATTCAATTCTAGGTTGCGTTTTTTTCGGGGCAAACTCTAGTCCAAATAGACTGGTCCTTACTCTATTACCCAACTATACCCTTACGGCGAGGTTGAGTTGAAGAATAAGGAGAGTGTGCAGTTTAAGGTGTATGAATATCGAATCAAAATCAACTTGGGGCACGCTGAAACAACTAATGAAGTGATCGAGGCATACCATCATGATGAAGTCTGAGTAATCAAGTTTACTACATCATTCTGCGACATTAATTCAAGACCTAGTTGGGAGGCAACCCAATATGTATCCTCTAGCCAACTATAGGGTTTTAGTAATTTTCTAGTTATAGTTGCATGTTTCTCTGCTTTTATTTCCTCAAACTTCCGGTCTACATATTTGTTTTAGTTTTGTTAGAAATGTTGGCTATAGCATGTTTAGGGTCCATGTCCAAAAAAAAGTACAGAAAGTATAAAAAGAATAGCTTAATGGGTGTTAAATTTGCAGGTCTCACATCACTATAAAATCTGCAGAAAATTGGTCTGCAGCACCCTGTGACGGACCCATCGACGGACCATCCCAAGCATCCGTCGTGCCTAGGTATGATTTTCAATTAAGGCACGCATGAAGGACCCCCACAAAGGACTGTCGAGCTTTGATAGAGTGTCGAAGGGGAATCATCGCATCAAAACCCGTAGACCCAACCTGACCCGACCAACAAATATTAAAAGTTTTAAAACGTTTTAACTTCCCATGGTACTGAGAATGTCCAAACTGCAGAGTGAATGGGTTCCGGGACGCTGGACCCACCACCTTCTTGATCGCTGGCGCTTTGCGCCTCAAGTTTGCTTCACTTACCACTCTATTATTTTAGATTCTTTTATGCTTTAGGGACAATTGCATATCTTTTTGTTGGGGGTGGGGTAAATGGAAAGTGACTGCTAGTGTGAAGTCTGAGTAGCACAACTCACGATTCTCTTTTGGGGTTTTCTTGCCTATGTTCTTCTTCCCCAAGAGACTGATTATTTTTATTGTTGAACCGGCATGTCTATATCTTGTGTACATAGCATATTTATGAAGTATGATGGCTAAAACAGAAATAATATCCTGATGTAATGAAATTGATGCATGACTAGGCATAGTAACTAATAAATGTGTGGCTTTGAGCATGACATAGAGATTCCCTACGGCATGACCCTAAATCTAAGATTCAAACTAGGTGTCTGATAATCTTGTAGAGCAATGAGATGTCAAGTGAGAGTGAGAAAAATTTTAATATTCTACCATTGGTACAGAGTTAGAACTTGCCTGGTTAGTCCTGCTAAAAGTAACCATAAATAGACAATTAGGAAAGTATCATTTGTCCTTGTTCGATATAGTCAATCTTAAGCCTAAAATAAAATAACAACCAAATGAAGTAATCCCTTATTTATCCAAATTTTTTGAGCTTAAAATAGATCTTTCTTCTTCACCCCATTTAATCTTTTCTGGGAACAATGTGTTGGACCTGATTCCTCCTTGAACATGTGCACCTAAGCTTATGCCAAAATCATAAGTTGAGAGTGCCTAATGTAGAAAACAACCTTGTCGTGTCCCTGACCCAATCTTGGGTATTGTTAACCTTGACTCATGGCAAAGCCATGAGTTGAGGGTGGCTGTTATGAGGAATACTCTTCAAAGTGGGGTTGAAACAATAAAGAGGAACAAAGAACAAACCAACAGTAACTCAAGAGTAAAAACAAAATAAACAGAAGAAAAGAGAATAGTCACTTACACATAAATAGAAGAAAGGGAGAATAGCAAGGTGAAAGAAAATTGAGAAATAGGGTGAAATAAAATGATAAAAAGGTAGGACGCTTAGCAGATATGTCAAGGATGGAAACAAGTCCCTAAAATATACCTAATTATACCCTACCTGACCCTGAGCCTGTGTTACAAGCTAAGAAAGTCCTATCGTGATCCTATGAGTTGTTATGGCGAACTTAAAGCAATGAAAATAATGGCATGCCTATGGCAATATGTGTAAATGATTTGTGATGTTTTTCTGAGTGTGAGTGTTGAAAAGTAATCTTTATACTCAAATTATAATCATAATGTGAAAAATGAGAATGTTATTTTGAAGTGAGGACAATAGTTGCAATACCAGAAAAATTAGCACCTAGATGAGAGATCGAAGAGGATAGGTGTCAGTTTGTCGTTGATTCAGCCGCGTTTTGGGCAAATTTTTCCTTAAATAGATTTCCCTCTTTTATTAGGTTTTGTTTCTTATAAATAGTCCAAAACAATTCGTTTTTGGAGTTAGAATCTTGGATAATATTCATTTTTATTGTCTTAGTATTGAACTTATGATTTTTGGATTTTATGTTACCTTTACGGAATCGATTATTGGTGTTTTGTGATTTATTCATGTAAATTTCTGGATTTTTTTCATTCTCATCAAAGTAAGTGCATTAATTCTTACATTCTTATTATGAATTGTGTGATTATTAGTATGGGTAACTTAACTCTATAACTAGTGTTGTGGGAACCATGGGTAAATAAGAAGGTAAAACCTAGCTAAAATAACAAATCAAGAATAGTGTCTTGCATGTACGGATAATTTTTTTGCTTAGAAGTTTTTCTTAACGGATGGCCAATGTTAGAACTCACTTTTATTTCTACTTCCCTGACCAAGGAGGTATATAATAGGAAATAATTATCAACATATATTTAGTGTATACTATCTAATAGGCTAGTGTCGATTGGTACGAAGTAAAAACTTAGTGAAATATCGAATATGATGCTTAATATTGGGTAAAGATAAGGTTTAGTAAAGCAACACACGTAACCGGACCAAGGTGCGGAGTGAAATTCTCTAGATGTCAGACCAAGGATTTAGAGATACCTAACTTATCACTTTGCATGCAAGATACTAGGAAAGGATTGTTATAACTAGACTTACCTAATTAGAATCTTTGGGGAACACTTCCTCCCTAGTTACTCTCATTACTTGATTAAACTCCAATACTTGAACCTGTCACTTCTTTACTTTAATTTAGCTATTTGTTTTAATTAATCAAAACCCCCCTTTAGTTATTTATTTTAGCGAAATAATTTGACTAAATATAAGTAATAAGAGAATAAAGTTAAGTCTGAATCATTTTCGTCGTGGGAACGATCCCAACCTCACTAGTTGGGTTCTTTACTTGTGTGAATGCTTTTACAGTCTTTCAAGAAATAAATTTGAGCATATCAAGTGCACACACAGTCGGAAGATTTCAGGCGTGACATTCCCACATAGACCTTCGACAGCACACACGATCGGACAACGTCAGGCGTGAAATACCATCAAATCCCTTGGACATCACACACGATCGGACGCTGTCATGCATGGCATGCCATCATGTCCCTTGGATAGGACACACTTTCGGACAATGTCGGGCGTGTCATGCCATCCTAGCCCTTGGATAGCAGAGATGGTTGGGCAACATCGGACGTGGCATGCCATTATCACCTTTGGACAACACACACAATCGGACGACGTCGGGCATGGCATGCCATCATGGACCTTGGAAAAGACACACGGTTGGATGACGTCAGGCATGGCATGCCCGCGTATCCCTTAGACATCACACATAGTTGGGCGATGTCAAGCGTGGAATTCTATAATAGCACTTGGACAGTACACTTGGTCGGACAACGTCAGGTATGGCATTTCATCATAGCCATAGGATATTCAAACGGTCGGACGACGTCAGGCATTGCATGTCATCATCGCCCTTGGACTGCACACACAAACGTACTATATCGGGCATGCAATGCCATCATATCCCTTGGATAGCACATACGGTCAGATGACATTAGGTGTGGCAAGACATAATTTCCCTTGGACAGCACACATAATCGTCCAACGTCGAGCGTGGCATGCCATCATTGCCTTTGGGAAGCACACAGGTTTGGGCGACGTAATGTGTAACAGGTCATCATAGCCATTTGATATCACACACGGTTGGAAGACATCGGGTGTGGCATGTAATCATCTCCCTTGGACTACACACATAGACGGACAATGTCGGGTGTGGCATGCAATCATTTCCCTTGGACAACACACACTATCGAATGATGTCGAGCATGGCTTGCCATCATGATCCTTTCACTGCACACAAAGTCGTACAACATTTGGCGTGGCATGAAATCGTTTCCCTTGGACAACACACACGGTCGGACGACGTCGGGCGTGGCATACGATCATGGCCCTTGGACAGCACACATCGTCAGACGAAGTGGGGCGTTACATGCTCGTGTAGCCCTTGGACAACAAACACGGTCGGACAATGTTTGGCGTTGCATGCCGTCATCGCAATTGTGCTGCATACATAAATGGAAGACGTCGGGCGTGGCATGACATCAACGCCCTTGGACTGCACACACGAACGGATGATATCTGGCTTGACATGCCATTATCGCCCTTGGACAACACACACGGTCAAACGACGTCGAACATGGCATCCCATCGTTGCCCTTGGAAAGGACACACGGTCGGACGATGTCAAGTATGGCATATCTGCGTAGAGTTTGGACATCACACACGGTAGATCAACTTTGGGTGTGACTTGCCATCATGACCCTTGGGCAGGACACACGGTCGAACGACGTCTGGCATGGCATCCCATACTAGGCCTTGGATAGCACACACAATCCGATGACATCGGACATGGCATGCCATCATAGCCCTTGGACATCACACACGGTCTGATAACATCGGGCGTGGTATGTTATCTTATTCCTTGGACAACACACACGTTCAGACAAGGCCGGGCGTGGCTGTCACATCCCGAAACCACACCGTAGAAGTTAGAGTACAATCTTGGATTGTAACCGGCTAGTCGACCTCTCAGAGGTCTTATACAAGCCCTTTCATTTCATTCACCACATAAACATAGTGAAAAGTAGTGTGGAATTAAAAAATTTCACTAAACATATCATAGTCCTTAAAAACTCTTTCATATAAAGCAATAAGAAATACTAAGTCTCAATCTCTTCATCTTAAGACACAAAAATAATCATAAGAACATGATTTAACAACTTAGAAACACATAATATAACATTCAAATAAAAAATCATATATTTGAACCCATTTTATAGTAAGTCCAATTCACTATTATACTGAATTACTTCACTGTACAGTGAAGTTTCTTATCCTTCATTGTAGACGCACCTTCTCTAAATGTTCCTAAATGACCCTTAAGATTACTTATAATGAGTCACATATACACTCCAAGACATCAAACATATACACATATAGACACAATGACATTTCCTCATCAAAAGCTATCAAAAGAATTATTTAAGTAGATCAAGAAGATTACGTCCATGATTCTATTCAATACTACTTAAATTATCCTTAAGACTTCCTAAGTTCTAATCATGTACACATAATCAACATCTTCCCTAGCTAGAGTCATTCTTAAGACTCATCTAGGTAAGATATGGAGTGACCATTCCTTTGACCCCTTCACAACTTCACTAGACAACCCTTAATTACTCTATATAGGTACTTATTCCATTTACATATTTTATAATGTAAGTCATTAGTTCATTAAGACGTATACATTACATAAAGTACATTCGAGACCTAAGGACTCTAACTAACACCTTCAAAGCCTATTGTGTAATGTCTAGATAGAATCCCAAACCACAACCTAAACTTCATAGAACTTCTGTAGTACTAGTAGGTATCCCACATGATGATAATAGGAAATAACCGACATAGACCATGATAGCTAGACATCGAATTTCGGAGTTCTAACCTACTGCGATTGGAGTGTTCTACTTGCCAAGGGTAGAACTAGGACACATCACATGTAGGCACATGGTTAAGTAGTATGAAGGGCTTTTATGCACTCTAGTCTCATTATCATGTAGAGTTACATTGTACTCTAGTCTCATTCTCAAGTAGAGATAATTACCATTACTTAATCACTCGGTGCTAGCCTTGGTTCTCATAGAGTAATTGACATTAAAGGATCGCATGAAGAGGTTCCTTATCTAGTTCATACCCTAATCACATTCACCCTACCAAAGAGGTACACAATGGTTACCTTTCAATGGTGAATAAGATAGATCATTATGACTTTACAAAGGATTAATATGATGTTGTTTCAGCCAATTAACCTTAAGTCCACCACTCTTTTACATGAAGGATACCATTATGGCGATAAACTTCAAAATTCATAACATAACCTTTACCATGTACATGACCTTTTTAATATCCTCTAAGGTCACACATATCTTTCGTTCATACATGACAAGGGTGCACTAAGCCTACCTAGTCGAGACATATCATAATTTTAAGACGCCGAAAATGACTTACGTTAACTCGAGACTAAACTGTTTGTATTGATTGTATAAGGTCCTAAATATTACTAATATATGGTCTAGAGTCATTAGCTAAAGTATTAGAGGTGTTGGAAGTCAAACGTAAAGGGACGACTAAGACGGTTGACGACTAAGTCACTTGAATGTCTAAAATCTGGTTCTATGTGTGTATATGTTTTTCATGGTGTTTTAAGGTTCTTAATATATTCAAAATAGCTTTCATAGTATGTGTTTAAATATTCGTGAAATTTGGAGGTCAAACGACCGAGAACGTCCAAGGTGTTTGAAAGATATGCTTTGAGTTGACCTTGTACTTCTAGGCTAGTTTTGTCAATTTTTACGTGTTTGTTTTGGATGAAATTCATGTGAGAGGTGATAAAATTATATACAATAGTATTTGGATAGGAAACGTCCGGGAAATTTTCCCCAAGGATCACCAAAGAGTCCTTGAGGAAGGACCCAAAATCAATGTGCAGGTTGTCCTAGGCAAACCCTGGCGACGGAGCAGTCAATGGACAATCGTGGATGTGACGCCCCATAAAAGGGTCCGGTTGTGAGGGAATTATACAATGGTTAAAAGAGGAAGCTTGTCCAGCAACTGTAGCCAACGACAGAGGGTTTTGACGCCCCGTCATGGCTGTGGCGCCTTGTCATGGGTAGGCGTAGCATGCACCTGTGTTCCTTCAAAGGCTGTTGTCCATTTTACCCCACTTCTAAATTAAGTAGTGGAAATTTTAATTAAGTATATAAATGTTAATCACATGGAAGACTTTATTCTTCAAAATCATAAACCTAAAACACTTAGAAAATATCCCAAAACCTCCATTGAAGTCTAACTTGAAAAGGCAGCTTGGTGAGGGGTTTTTGTGTCGAAATTCTTCATCAAAGTGAAGAATTATCATCCTTAAGGTATGGACTTTGATACTTGAAACTCGTTTCATCAAGGAGCCCAACTCTCAAGATGTTTTTTAATGTTTTATAAAGTGAAATGTCTAATTTCATGATTCCACCATGGGTTCTTGCATAAACAATTTCTAAACATTGAATTATGATATAATTGATATTGTATTGATAATTTAAATCTAAATTGCCTATGAACCCATGTTAATTTATGAACCCTATTTTTTGACTATAATGTGGGTTACTTTATATTAAGATAATATTGATGAATTTTTATGTCGTTTCTCATGGGCTTTCTGATAATATAAGAATGTATTCAATTGTTCTCTAATTGATCCTATATTGTTAAATCTTGATTTAATGGATATATACTTCATTGTATTTTCTTATTATTTCTTGAATTGTTGGTTATAACCTTGGGTAAGGGCCTTGTGATGTTGAATTGGACGATTTAGAATTGAATTGAAGTGTGAATAAGGGAATGAGTGTATGATGCCCGGATTTATTTAATTTGACATTAATTATACTTCAATTCTATTGTGATTGAAATGGTCCACTTATGGTAACGGTGTTATGTGTTTTACTTGCAATTGATGTGGCCTTGTCGACGTAACTTTATGCAATATTATAAGCATGGCCTTATTGGCAACTACTTAAAGTTATGTGCCTATTTGTGTAGTTTTCTTATGTGAAGCATAACATTATCTATCTACATGTGAATTTAAATACTCATATATATATTCTTCTACTTATGTCTCCTCAAGTGATCATGTTAGACTATGACTTTGATATTATGATTATACTGTTAGGTTAAGTCTTCGTTATTTTTAAGTGACTTTAGTTTATGTGTAGTATATAAATTATGAGTTGAATATGATAGGTTGTTTTAGAGGTGTTTCTAGAATGACCTGCATTATCTGCTAAAAGTGAAGTATGTGATGTCTTGTCATAGTTGACTTTTACCTCTTGCTTGATATGTATATGATTATGAATATGTGATCTCGTGATTTAGGGTGTTAGAGATCTTAGTCTTGAATGCATGAATGACATGTGACTTTAAATGGTGTTATGAGAGTCTCTTATGTGCAAACCTTGACTTAAGCGTAAGGTTAAGATTTATTGAAGTGTAAGCCGTAATGGTATCCTATAAAGTAAAGGAATGATGGACTTAAGGTTATTTGGCTGGAATGGCATCATCAATCCTTAGGAAAGTCATCATGAGCTTCTTGTCGCCATTGTGAGGTAGCCCTAGTGGACCTTCCTTGCTAGGGTAAATGTGATTGGGTTATGAACATATTATGGAACCCATTAATCTGAACCTAAAGTATGAATTACTCTATGAGAACAAAGGCTAGCACTGAGTGAGTATGGTAAGGGAAATTAGTTCTAGTTAAGTATAAGACTAGAATACAAAGTATGCCCTTCATATTCTGTAACCATGTGCTTACATGGCATGTATCTAAGTTCTACCATCGACAAGTAGAAAACCTCATCGGAGTAGGATGAATTCCGGATTCCATGTCTTTCTATCATGGTCTATGTTGGTTATTGTCTATTCTCATCATATGGAATAATTATTAGCATTTGATGAGTCTATGGAGTTTAGGTGGTGGTATGGGACGTTATCTAGACATTGCACAATAGACTTTGAAGGTGTTATGTGGAGTTCCTAGGTCTTGTCCAAGACCATTATATGAATTTCCTTTATGTGATCTATGAGTCCTAATGAACTAATGACTTATGTTAAGGAGTAGGTAAATAAATGAGTACCTAATCTAAAGTAACGTAAGAATTCCTTATCTAAAGTGATAATACGGCATAAGGGATAATCTCTTTATGTCTTATCTTTGGAAGTCTTGAGGATGACTCTATTTACGGAAGTTGGTTGATTTTGATGACATGATCTATGCCTTAGGTAGTCTTAAGGACTATTTAGGGGATCTCAAAGAGGTCACTATGGACGTTATATTCTTGATTTACTTAAGTAGTTTTTTTAATAGCCTTTGGAAGGAGAATGTTATATCACCTTTGTGTTGTTGTATTATGTGAGCATGATTCTATCTTAGGGAGTGTATAGGATCTCTTAAGTGTGTGTGTGTGTAAGGGATTATATGGGAGTTCGCTTCACAACTCACTCAAGTGAGACTTAGAGTTCACCTTTGGTAGAAGAATCTTACCTTGATGTTTATGATTTCTTGTAAGTATGTATGTTACTCATTATAGGTAATATTAAGGGTCGTTTAGGCACATCCAGAGAGGGTGTATGGGCGGTCTCTCTTTGTGTGACTTAAGTGAATCTTAACATGACTTTATGTGAGGAAATTACATGCTATAAGTGTCTTATGTGTTTCTAAATTTATTTATGATGTTATTATGATTATAATATGATTTTCAAATGAAAAGATACATATTTCCAATTAATTATGTTTTCATGATTTTTATGCATATAGATATAGTTAGCACATTTGGTTGTACTAACCCAGTGCTTTTCTCTAACTGTATAGTTCTTGGTAGGTTAGGAGGTTTGAGAAGTGAAGACGTTTAAAAAAAGTTGAAGGATGTCCTCATTTGACTCGAGGGCATATATGTGTCTTTTATGTTTCTTATTGAAGTGTTGTAATAGATTAAGTAATTCTATATTCGTATTTTTAAGTATGGGCCGTGTCCCATGTATTTTTGTGCCTTAAGATGATGAGATTGAGACTTAGTATTTTCTATTACTTTTATATGAGAGAGATTTGAAGACTATATTATGTTTTGTGAAAAGTTTTAATTCCAAACTAGTTTTCACTATGTATATGCAACGAATTATATGATAGAGGCTTGTATATGAATTCCGAGAGTTCAACGATGCTGGTTACAGTCCAAGATTCTACCCTAACTTCTAGGCTATGGTTTTGGGATGTGCAATAATCTCATAATATTTATTCTTTTATCAAGTAAAGGACACAAGTCTACCAAACAAGTCACTACATTTTTTCACTTTATCACATATAGCATATCATTCTTTAAAGAATTTAGTAATAACCCTTATATTCTTAATGTCATCCTATACATTACTATATCATTATCAATATAACTATCATAACTCATATGGTCACGTAGGAACATTCATGTATCAACATCTAAGACTACACATATAAGAACATGGTCATAGTCTAACATGATCACCTACATAACACAATAGATCACATATACTTTCACATTGCTTAACAAGTAGATATATATCATCATATTACACATAATCAATTACACAAATATCTACATTACTTCAAGTAGTGCTGACAAGGCCATGATCATCATATTGCATAAAATAACGACGACAAGGCCACGTCAATTCACATAACACCACCACCATAAGTTGACCATACCAATAAAAACATAATTGAACTTTAAATAACATCAATATAATATAAATAGGGAGGCATAACCCCACCACATCCACACCATCTCAATTCGGTGCTAAATCATTTAATTAAACAGCATAAGACCCTTACCAATGGCCATGAACAATAATTCAATGTAGAAACTATAAAAATCAAATAATCGAGGTCAATTCAATAGAGATTCAAAAATCTAAATCGACCTAGATATCCACTGAACACAATTCTTACATTATTAAAAAGCCCATAGAAATCCACACTAGAATTTAACAACATTAGGTTAATATCAAGTAACCCATCACTTAGTCAGAATATAGGGTTCCTCCAATACATGGGTTCATATATAATTTCAGTTTAAATGATCAATACATCATCAATTAAATAATTATTCAATGGTTAGAAATCATTAATGCAAGAACCCATGGTTTAATCATGAAATTGGACAATTCAACTTTGAAAACATTAGAAAACATCATAGTATTTTGATGTTATTTATACTTAAATTATATTGTGATTGATATAGTCCTATTTTCTTGTCGGTGTTATATGAACTGACGTGGCCTTGTCGGTGTTACTATATGCAATATGAACGAATATGTGATCTATTGATGTTATGTCGTTGATCATGTTAGACTACGACCATGTGCTTATATGTGTAGTCTTAGATGTTGAAACATCTTGACTATATGAGTTTTGATAGTTATATTAATGGTGATATAGTAATGTATAGGATGACATTAAGAAGATAAGTTTATTCCTAAGTTCTTTAAAGAATTATATGCTATATGTGATAAAGTGTAAGAATGTAGGGTCTTGTTTGGTAGACTTGTGTCCCTTACTTTATAAAAGAATGAATGTTATGAGATTTAGATATGTCTTGATAAGGTAGGCTTACTGCACCCGTCTCATGTATGAATAAAAGATACATAACATTCTGGAAAAATTACATGTCTAGTGAAGAGCCCAAGAGGTCTTTAAGAATGTGTATTGGGAGAACATAGGCATATCAATGCCCAATATTGAGAATAGTATAGAAAATAGTCTAAGGGGTAGTATCCAATTTCTATATAGTACTCAAATAAGATAAATATTGGTCATATTAGAAAATATTTGCTTAAAGGGTGTTAGCCAATTTTCTAAGTATTAATGATCTTTTTTATGAAATGTACATGCATTTAAGACCCTAAGCTAACAACCTGTAATCATTATTCAACACATTAGGTAGGAGGCATCTAAGTGTCAAGCCTAGGTACCATAGCACATGACCAATTAAAATTGTCATGTAGATTAAGTAGTGCCCAAGGACATTGTGAGCATCCTTGGGAAAATAAGTAATCATTCGAAATTAACCATCATGAATATTTAGTTAGGAAAGTTCAATCAACACATGTGCAAGAACATGTGCAAGCACATGTGAAGAAACGGCCAAGAGAGGGACCACCCTAAACATATTCGGTTAGGGTAGTTAGGGGGGCAGGCGTGTGCAAGTGTCCTTCCATGTGGGGCATAACTCCTTAAAAAACTCTAGACAATAACTAACTTACCTAACTAGATAAATAACCTAGGACTAACTGAAATAAAACAAATAGTGCACCCGACAACCAAAGACATAATTGGGTGACACTAACCTATTAACTAGTTAAAGAGACAACCCAGTACCTAACCTAAAATGGTCCGAACGGTTAGTAATGGTCCTAAAGACTTAATGGTACTATATTAATTACCCTAGGTCACCTAATTAATTAGATTATAAATTTAATTAATTAAATTAAAAGGTCAAACCTAAATCCTTACACCAACCTAGTATAACTCAAGAAACATCCTAGTACTTAACCTAGGATGGTCCAAAAAGGATAGTTATGGTTCCAATGACTTAGGGGTACTTTGGTAATTACCTTAGTTAACTTAATTAATTAAAGTAACGAATTAATTAATTAAGGAAAAATTCAAAAGCCTGACAGAAATTCTTAGGAAAAATTTCAGATTTGACTAAGTGTTATGTTTTTTCTTTTTTTAGTCAATCTAGGAGGGGCTTTTTAGTAATTAGTTATTTAATTTATTTAATTTACTTAAATTTACCAAGTTGAAAGAGTCAAGATCAGTTCCTAAGACTTAGACTCACGTTCAAACACTACGAAACTTATGAAGAAAAACAGTAAACGAATGAAAGAAAAGCAAAAGAGTTTCTCTCGATTTCTCTTAGACGATTTGAAGGTTTTCTTCAAATTTTCGTACAAGGTGATATTCATAGATTTAATTCTACGTAAGGTATGCGTTTTATCACATGGAATTATTTCTCAAAGAGACTTTTCAAATGTTTGAATTCTAAACATGGGTTGTTTCCCAATGATATTGTTGAAAGTCCATCTCCCTAGTTATCCTTGTTTCGATTCTTTGATTCTATAGATGTAATCTTGAACTAACTGATTTTATAAGTTCTTGATTTATTAAGGACTAATGTGGTCTATAGATTTTATTCAAATAATTTGAGTATTAGTTACACGAATTAAGGAATGATATAATATTTATTTGTGTTTCAAAAATATGAAGTTACTATGAATCATTATGGAATATAGTGACTGTGAAAATGTTAAGTTTTCGACCTGTTCATGTTGGAGAATCACTATATTACATTCATGAAATTAGTTGATGTGGTTAAAGATGACATTATGAATGTTGTTTAAGTGAATGTTTGGTTTATGCCAATAAAATGGTAACAATGTCTTGCTCAAAAAGTTGAATGAAATTGGCTTACAATATGCTTTCAAAGAATGATGGAAAGAATGGCTAATGGCTAATATAATTCCAACTAAGCATGGCTAAGGTAATTTTTGAACTCATGACCAAGGGTATGCCAATCGTTGGGACAAGTTTCAACATACCCTTTCCAAATGAACTATGAACACAATAACTACATTGAACAAAGTTCTTAACGTTTATAAAGAATGATATAAATCTACCAAAAGATATTAAACAAGTTCAGGTAAGTAATAACATAATTAAAAGACGTAAAATTATGAAAGTGACTACAATGGAATGTTAAAGGGAGTGAGACAAGTCTCACTTACACATAAGACAACTATTTTAATGATACTCACAAAATACGGTGTTAATGATCGTGAGACAAGTCTCATTAACACCAAGATGATAATGTAAGGATAAATTTCACATATCATCAAGAAAATAAAGGGATGATCGGTTATCCAAAGAGTTATGTAAACCTCATAACTAGAAGCAAGTATCCATAATGTTTAAGTAAACTCTAAAAGATGTAAAGAAAAAGAAGTTGAGAAAAGCACTGATAGACTTGCAATGAGCTTGTGCTAGCACATGTTAGTCTCATGAGATGACTCTAGCACCAAGGTGCATAAGTATTCTCTATATGTCTTCTAGTTTTCGAACTATGTTGCAAACATAGGAACTAGTAGTGGATTCCACCTCAGCGAGTTAGTTATGATGCGGTTTTAGTTTGGCCGGTGATTCCACATATTTTCAGTGTGGGGAATACACCGTATTTCATGTATATATGACTTGATATATGCCGGTAAAATGCTCAAAAAAAGTATTCACTTCACTTTATCCGTGAACCACCTCTTTTTGGTGTGGGGAGAACGATGGTCTTGGTTTCCCTTTAGACGGTTAACCACCCCTTTTAGTGTGGAAAATACATTGAATTTCATGTTTGCTCACATGATCTAGATTCACTTTGATTGGTGAACCATCCCTTTTTGTTTTGGGGTAGACACTGGATTTTATGTTAGCTCGCATGATCTTAATTCTAAAAATGTCGTTTAAAAAGGAGGAAACAAAGAAGAAGAGATGTATGTCCAAACTGAGGTAAGAAAGTATGACCCTAAGTATATTAATCTTCACTGTTTGATAAGAATGAAGGTTTCATGAAGTAATGGCAAAGCCAATAATGATTTCTTTTATCATGAAAATGGGCATAGCCAAATAAAAATGGCTTACAATGAATTATTATATTATTCCAATATAGAAAAGTAAAATATAATTGCAAATCAATGCCCCATGATCTCCCTAATATGAAAAATGATGTAATAAGTGGCCTAGCCAGTAAGTTGTATTATAAAGTGTTCCTGCCAAAAGAATCTAGAGTGGAAAGAATAATTTGTTTTAAGGATAGCCAAATCATTTCCTTACTCATTGGGTTACTTACTTGATTCATTGTAGATATGGGACTACAATAAATCATTGCACTTGTAAGTAAAACATAGGATCAAAGGAGACCGTTGAACTATATAAAAAGAAGAAAAAAAGACTGAAAAAAAAGGAAGTGTCAAAAAGGGGCTCTCGGTTTTGGGGCATCAAATTTAAAAATATTTGCTCTTGTTATTCTAAAATTTTGTTTCTAATTTTTAAGGTATTGTATTCATATATAAAATGAGTTGTGTGCTTTTAATGCATTAAAATACGTCATATTTATACCACAATTTCCAATAACGAATTAGTAAAATCTAGTGATGTCACTTTCCAAAAATAGCTTGTTGTTATAGGAAGAGCTTTCCTTGTTCATGCATAGTCCTTATGTGTAGTGTGAATACACCCATACTTAGTACAAGTGTGTACTATCCTTATAATATTTTTATCTTTATAGGTGCAGGTCAAAGATAAGGTTGAGAATTCATCGAAGCTGTTTGAATTGTCGATCTCCCGACTTTTGTAGGTCCTCTTGATGCTCGAGGATACTACACTTATATATCTTTCTTATTACTTTAGACATAGATAGTGGATGTTGTTCGTAGCATTTATTTTCTATTTTGAATATTTGTATTGAGGCCGATTTGGCAAACTATTACATTATATATTAATCTTTTGATTTGAATTTATTCATCAATTTTAGATGGTTGCTTTAATTTGAGCTGAGTAGAATAATAATATATGTAGAGGATATATGATGTCTATGTGTACTTCATTATGCATTAAAAGTTTTAAATTTTCTGCAAATTTAACTATATGAATGTGATGAAAGCGAAGAAGAGGCTTGTCTGCGACCTCTGAGAGGTTAACCACTTCGGTTGCATTCGAATTCAAGAATCTGGGTGAGATAAACTTGGTATCAGATCATGAGGTTAAATTACCGATTAACTAAATCTCAAAACAACCACATTACATAGTTTCTAAATTATGATTGTGAAGTACGCCACAATCATGACTTAGAAACTAGGTGTTGTTAAGAAACTTCCCTTCTTCTACTCTTTATAGTATTGTGTATATCTTTGACATTTTGTGTCATTCTAGGGTCTAACGTCCTTCTTGTGTATATGTGTAGAAAATGAACACAAGGAGAAATGAAGGTAGAAGAGTTAAAGAAGCAGTTGCTAGAGGCAACAAAGCTCCTCCGCAAGCCCCAGCTGCTGGAAGGCAAGTGCCTGCAAACCGAGCTACGTTGACGGATGGAGAAGTAAAAGAAGCACTAGTTCAGATTGCCCAAGTCATAACTACTCAGGCACAAGCTATCACAGCCCAGGCCAATAAATAGGGTGCTCCCAGGAAGAACCCACATGCTAGTACCATGGCTAGCAGACTGAGAGACTTCACTAGAATGAATCCTCCATTTTACTACGGGTCGATGACCAAAGAGGATCCCCAATAGTTTGTGGATGAAGTCCATAAGATTATCTGTTCTATGGGTGTTAGTGAAGATGAAAAATCTGAGTTGGCTGCATACCAACTCAAAGATGTGGCTTAGGTGTGGTACAGGATGTGGCGCGATGGTCGAGCACCAGGAGAAGTTCCTATTACTTGGGACGTTCTTAAGACTGCATTCCTAGAGAGGTTCTTTCCCAGTGAATACAGAGAGGATAAGGTTGAGGAATATATCAACTTACGACAGGGAGGTATGTAAGTTAGGGAATACTCCTTGAAGTTTGTTAAGCTTTCCAAATATGCTTCTTCTCTTGTGTACAATAGTAGGGAGGAGATGAGCAGTATTGTGACTGGTGTGTCGGAGAATTTGGAAGAGGAATGTCGAGCATCCATGTTGCATGATAACATGGACCTTGGTAGGTTGATGGTACATGCACAACAGGTTGAGGAGATTCATCGGAGAAAGAAAGACCTAGAGAACAAGAAATCTAGGTACTCAGATCAGTCCATTTCGAGTAGTGGTAATAATTCGTTTGGTGTTCGGGATAGGTCTAAGTTAAACAAGGGGAACAAGCACTCAGGTAAACTTACTCCTTCTAAGAACTCTAATGCAAAGGAGCGCAATGATTAAAATTCCTAGAGTGATAGGAAGTTTTTTGATATGTGTGGAGATTTGCATGGAGGTGAGTGCCTGGTAGGTACTAATATATGATGTGCATGAAGCAAGAGTGAGCACATGGTCAGGGACTGCAACAGATGAGGAATCAGGCACGGATAGATGCTCAGCCTTGGCCTAATCCTACTTCTACAGCCGAACCTCCCAAGAGGAACATATTTTATGCTTTGAAAGGTATAGAACAGCAAGAGAAGTCAGCTGATGTGGTCACTAGTACGTTGCATGTCTTCTCTTTTCCTGTGTATGCACTTTTAGATCAAGGATCCACTTTGAAATTTATTACTCCTTTAATAGATAGTAAATGTGACTCCCTGCCTGAGATCATACATGAACCACTTATAGTCAGTACTCCCATAAGAGACAGTGTTAGGGACGAAAGAGTATATAGAGATGGCTCAATAAATGTTCTCCATAAAGTTACTCATGCTAATCTAATAGAATTAACCATGATTGATTTTGATATAATTTTGGGTTTAGATTTGCTTCATAAATGCTATGCTACCATAGACAATCGAAACATGGTAGTAAGGTCTCAGTTGCCAAGTTAGTTAGAGTTTAAAGAGAAAGGGCGTGGTTCAAATCCAATGAGCCAAATAATTTCTAATCTTAAATCCAACAAGATGTTATCTAACGGGTTAGGAGCGGATGAGAACCTTTCTTCCAAAGAGGTATCCATTGAAATTTTAGATCGCTAAGTGAAACGGTTGAGGAAAAAAGAAGCTTAGCACTGTAACGGTGTTATGGAGGAACAACCTTGTTGAGGGAGCAACATGGGAGGCCAAGACCAATATGAAATCCCGTTACCCTTACTTGTTCAGTTCTTGAGGGTGGATATACTCTTCCTTAGTGTGATTTCATTAATGAAACTCTAAATCTTAGTGCAGTAGGTGGTTTTGGTGTTCTAATCCCATAATTGAGTGTCTTACATTTGCACTATATAAGTTAAAATGAGTTCATGCATGCATTCATATTGCTGTTTTTGGTTACTGTAGACATTATTTTTGTGTTGCATGAGTTGTGATCTGCATTACGTAAAGTGCAATAGAGAAGGAAGTTCCTCAATATTAATTATGAAGCATAAGATAAGCTTTGAGTAATATGCATCATCCAAAGTTAGTGTAAATCAGATATTCACAGAGTAAAGTTTCACGTATGCTAAAGTGTTTTCGAAAATCACCCTCTTTATTTTAAAATGATGTGTCGTGTTATTTGGGGACGAATGATCCTAAGGGGGTGGGGGTAAAGTAACATTCCGGAAAAATTATATTTCTAGTGAAGAGCGCAAGATGTTTTAAGAATGTGTATTGGGGGTACATAGGCATCCAAATGCCAAATATTGTGAAATATTGGGCATAGTATAGAAAATTGGCTAAGGGATATTAGCCAATTTCTATATAATAACGAAATAAGAAAAATATCGGGCATATTGGAAAATATTGGCTTAAAGGGTGTTATCCTATTTTCTAGGTATTAATGAGCTTGTTTAAGAGATGTACCTTTAATGAAGACCCTAACATAACAACCTTTATTCTTAATTCCATACATTAGATACGAGGCATCCAAGGGTTAAGCCTAGGTACCATAGCACATGACCAACTAAAATGGTCATGTAGATTTAGTAGTGCCCAAGGACATTGTCAGGATCCTTGGGAAAATAAGTAATCATTCCAAATAAACCATCAAGAATAGTCATTTAAGAAAGTTCAAGCAACACATGTGCAAGCACATGTGAAGAAACAACCAAGAGGGGAACCACCCTAACCGAATTCGGTTAGGGTAATTAGGGGGCAGGCGTGTGCAAGGGTCCTTCCTTGTGGGGCGTAACTCCATAAAAAACTCTAGACTCTAAATAACTGACCTAAATAGCTAACTAACCTAGGACTAACCGGAATAAAACAATTAGTGCCCCGACAACCTAAGACTCAATTGGGTGATACTAACCTAGTAACTAGTTAAAGAGACAACCTAATACCTCACCTAGAATGGTCAAAAGGGTTAGTTATTGTCCAAATGACTTAAGGTTACTTTATTAATTAACCTAGATCACATAATTAATTAAATTATCATTTTAATTAATTAAATTAAATTGTCAAACCGAAATCTTTGGACTAACCTAGTATAACTCAGGAAACTTCCTAGTACTTAACCTTGGATGGTCCAAAAGGGTTAGTTATGGTTCCAATGACTTAGGGGTACTTTAGTAATTACCCTAGGTCCTTTAATTAATGACACAAACGAATTAATTAATTAAGGAAAAATTCAAAAGGAAGACCGAAATTCTTTGAAAAAATTTCAGATTTGACTGAGTGTTATGTTTTCCTATTTTTAGTCAATCTAGGAGGGGCTTTATAGTTATTAATTTATTTATTTATTTAATTTACTTAAATTAGAGTAATTTGAATGAGTCAAGATCTATTCCTAAGACTTATACTAACGTTCAAACACTAAGAAACTCACGAAGCAACAGAGTAAACGAAATAAAGAAAAGCAGAAAAGTTTCGCTCGATTTCTCTTAGATGATTTCAAGGTTTTCTTCAAGGTTTCGTGCAAGGTGATCTTCGTAGATTAAATTCTACATAAGGTTTGGGTTTTAAATCATTGAATTCTTTACCCAAGAGATTTTTCAAACGTTTAAATTCATAGACTTCAAAATTAGGGTTGTTCCCCAATAATATTGTTGAACGTCCATCTCCCTAGTTATCTTTGTTTTCGATTCTCTAAGAATATAGATGTAATCTTTAACATGTAGTTTGTATGTGGTGCTAACTGATTTTATAAGTTCTTGATTTGTTAAGTACTAATTAGGTCTATATATTGGATTGGAATTATTTGTGTGTTAGTTACACGAATTAAGGAATGATATAATGTTTACTTGTGTTTCGAGAATATGAAGTTACTATGAGCCGTTATGGAATTTAGTTACTGTTAAATGTTAAATTTTCGACTGGGTCATGTTGGGGAATCACTATATTACATTCATGAAATAAATTGATGTGGTTAGTGATGACATAACGAATGTTGTTTAAGTGAAAGTTTGGTTTATTCCAATAAAATGGCTATCAATGTCTTGCCCAAAAATATGAATGAAATTGTCTTACAATATTGCTTTCAAAGAATAATGGAAAGAATGGCTAATGGCTAATGTAATTCCAACTAATCAAGAATGGCTATGGTAAATTTTTAATTCATAATCAACCATTGGGACAAGTCTCAACATAACCTTTCCAAATGAACTATGAACATAGTAACTACATTGAAGAAAGTTCTTATCATTTATAAAGAATGGTATAACGCTCCCAAAAGACATGAAACGAGTTAAGGTGAGAATAACATAATTGAAAGTCTTAAAATTATGGAAGTGACTAGAATGGGGTGTTAAAGGAAGTGAGACAAGTCTCACTTACACCTAAGAAAACTATATTAAAGATACTCACAAAAGATGGTGTTAATGATCGTGAGACAAGTCTCATCAACACCAAGATTATAATGTAAAGTTAAATTTCACATTTCATCAAGTAAACAAAGGGATGAACGTTTATCCAAAGAGTTAAGTAAAACCTCATAACTACAAGCAAGCTTTCATAATGTTTGTATCAACTCTAAAATATGTAAAGAAAAAGAAGTTGAGCAACGCACTGATAGAATAGCAATGAGCTTGTACAAAAAAATTGTAAGTCCATGAGATGAGGATAGAACCAAGGTGGATAAGTATTCTCCTTATGTCTCCTAGTCATCGAATTATGTTGACAGCATAGCAACTAGCAAGTGGATTCAACCTAAGCGAGCTAGGTATGATGTGATTTAACTTTAGCCGGTGATTCCACGTCTTTTTGATGTAGGTAAAACAAAGTATTTGATGTTTAACTCACATGATATATGTTGGTCAAATTCTCACAGAAAGTATTCGGTTCACTTTAACCGTGAACCACCTCTTTTCGGTGTGGGAAAAACACAGGACTTGGTTTCACTTTAGCCGGTGAACCACTCCTTTTCGGTGTGTGGCAAAAACTGGATTTCATGTTAGATCATATGATCTAGATTCACTTTAATCGATGAATCACCCTTTTTCAGTGTGGGGTAGACACTATATTTCATGTTAGCCCGTATGATTTTAATTACAAAAATTTCCTTTAGAAAGCAAGAAAGAAATAAGAAGATATGTATATGTTCAAAGTGAGCTAAGAAACTAAGAGCCTATGAATATCAATCGTCATTGTTTGATAAGAATGAAGTTTTCAGCAAATAATGATTTCTTTTATCATGAAAAGTGGCATATAAAGTGGTCCTTCCCAATGAATCCAGAATAGAAAGAATAACTTGTTGTAAGGATAGCCAAATCGTTTCCATAGTCTTTGGATTACTTACTTGATTCATTGTAGGTAGGGAACTACAATGAAACATTGAACTTTTAAGTAAAACATATGATCAAAGGAGATCATTGAACTACATAACAAGAAGAAGAAAAAGACAAAAATAAAACTTAAGTGTCAAAAAGGGGGCTCTCAGGTTTGGGGCATCAAATTTAAAATTTTTGCTCAAGTTGTTCTAAATATTTGTTGATGATTCTAAGGTCTTGTATTCATATAGAAAATGAGTTCTTCTCTTTAAATGCATTAAAATACGTCATATTCATACCAAAATTTACAAATAGCGAATTACGAAAGTCTAGTAATGTAACTTTCCAAAAATGGCATGTTGTTATAGGAAGAGCTTTCCTCGATCATGAATAGTCCCTGTGTGTATGTTTTCATACACCCATACTTATTAAATGTGTTTAAGCACCGTATACTATTATTATCTTTATAGGTGCAGGTTAGGGACAAGGTTGAAGATTCCATTTGGATTGTCGATCTTCAGACACTTTTAGGTTCTCTTGATGTTCGAGGATAGTACAATTATGTATCTATCTTAGTACTTTATATATATCTAGTGAACATTGTCTCTAGCGTTTCTTTTCAGCCGTTTATCTCGAAGCTTTGTATTAAGGCCAATTTGGCTAACTATTACATTATATATGAATCTTTTGATTTAAATTGATTCATCAATTGTAGATGGTTGTTTCAATTTGAGCTTAGTAGAATATTAATACATGTAGAAGATATATTAAGGCTATGTATACTTAATTATGTTTTAAAATTTTTATATTTTCAACAAATTTATCAATATGAATGTGATGAACGCTAAGAAAAGGCTTGTCTGCGACCTCTGGAGAGGTAACGATGATGGTTGCATTCGGATTCCAGAATACGAGTGTCACAAGATATGTGAGACCTTAGAGAATATTAAGAAGTTCATGTACGTGGTAAAGGTTATGTTATGAATGTTGAAGTCGAGAGCCATAATGGTATCCTTCATGTTAAGGAATAGTAGACTTAAGGTTAATTGGCTGGAATGACATCGTATTAATTCGTACGAAAGTTATAATGAGTTATCTTAGTTGACCTTAAAAGGTAACCATAGTGGACTTCTGTTGTAGGGTGAATGTGATTAGGTTATGAACTAGATAAGGAACCTTTTCATATGATTCTTTAATGTCAATTACTCTATGAGAACCAAGGCTAGCACCGAGTGATTATGTAATGGAAAGTAGCTCTACTTTAGAATAGGACTAGAGTACAATGCTGCTCTACTTGAGAATTAGACTAGAGTGCATAAAAGACCTCCATACTCCTTAACGATGTGTTTACATGGGATGTGTCCTAGTTTTACCCTTAACAAGACGAACACAGTCATCGGAGTAGGTTAGAACTCTTGATTCCATGTATAGCTATCGTGGTCTACGTCAGTTATTGTCTAGAATCATCATGTGGGATACTTACTAGTACTAGAGAAGTTCTATGAAGTTTAGATGGTGGTTTGTAACACTATTTATACATTGCACAATGGGCTTTGAAGGTGTAAGTTAGGTCTTGTCTATGACCACTACTCGAATGTACTTTATATAATGTATAAGTCTCAATGAACTAATGACTTATGTTATGAAGTATCTAAATGGAATAAGTACCTATGTAGAGTAGTTAAGGGTTGTCTAGTTAAGGTGTGAAGGGGCATAGGAATTGTCACTTCGTATCTTACCCAAATAAGTCTAAAGAATGATTCTTGTTAGGTAAGATGTTGATTATGTGGACATGATCCGAACTTAGGAAGTCTTAAGGATTTTTTAGGTAGTCTTGAGGTGGTCAATCAAGGACGTTATCTTCTTGATCTACCTAAGTAAGCCTTTTTATAAACTTTGATGAGGAAATGTCATAGTGTCTATATGTTGATATGTTAAATGTCTTGGAGTGTGTATGTGAGTTATTATAGGTAATATTAAGGGTCGTATAGGCACATCCATAAAGGGTGTGGGCGGTCACTCTTTGTGTGAATTAAGTGAATCATAGGATAGCTTTAAGTGAGAAGATTACAAGCTAAAGGACGCCCACAGTGAAGGATAAGTGACTTCACTGTACATTGAAGTAATTCACTATATCAGTGAATTGGACTTACTGTAAAGTAGGTTCAAATATATGATTTTGGGTTTGAATGTTATCTTATGTGTTTATAAGTTCTTAAATGGTCTTCTTATGATTATAATATGATTTCTAAAAGAAAGATGCATATTTCCAATTAAAGTCTGTTTTCATGATTTTTATGCATAATTCCGTACTTAGTACATGTGGTTATTCTAACTCCATGCCTTTATCTATCTATAAAGTTCAAGGTAGGGTAGGAGCTTTGACAAGTGAAGACTTGGACCATAGCATTGTTCAAGAGAAGTTGAAGTATGTCCTCATTTGACTCGAGGGCATATCTTTCTTTTATTTTTTCCATTCAAAGTATTGTAATAGACTAAGTATTTCTATATTCATATTTTGAAGTATGGGTCGTGTCCCAAGTATTCTTGTATCTTAAGATGATGAGATTGAGACTTAGTATTCCAATTGCTTTATATGAAAGAGTTTTTAAAGACTATGATATGTTTAGTGAAAAGTTTTAATTTCGTAATACTTTTCAGTAAGTTTATGGGATGAATGATATGAAAGGGAAGTTTTGATTCCGCACCACTTTTCACTATATTTATGTGATGAATGATATGAAAGGTCTTGTATAAGACCTTTGAGAGGTCGCGTACACTGGTTACAATCCGAGATCGTACCCTAACTTCTAGGGTGTAGTTTCGGGATGTAACAAGCCTAGTATCAGAGCATAGGTTTGTGAAAGTAGTATTAGGAATCGAAGAGTCTTATCAAGTCAGATCTACTAGAGTGTTGATAATCAGAGTAAGTCGCGACACATCTATGAGCGCGAGGCTATAGGACTATACAGTTTCTCTTCTTTTTTAATCCTACGTCGTGCCACAGAGTAAAAGTTATGAGTAATCTTTTCTTATGGTTTTCCTTGTGTTTCTAGGAAGATTAGTACTTGGAGGACATCGGCTAGGAGACTTGAAAAGAATAAGGTGCAAGAAAAGATTACTCCTGAAGTAGAGGATGTTGAGCAAGTTTTTTAAGGTGCTCAAGGTGATGAAGTCCCTATTGTGGGTGGAGGTGATGATCCCCCGCAATTGAGTAATAGGGATATTAGGCAGGCTTTGTTTCCTTTATCCCAATCCATAACTACTCAAATGAAGTTGAGTATGGTGCCTAGGGAGAATGTGGTGGAGATAATTGTAGCATCTAGGTTGAGAGATTTTTTGGGGATGAGTCCTATCATTCTTGGTTCTAAGATGGGAGAGAATCCCCAAGAGTTTATAGATGAGGTGCACAAGATAGTGCATTCTATTGTAGTAACTTCTAGGGAAAAAGCTGAGTTGGCTTCCTATAAATTAAAGGATATGGCTCAAGTGTGGTACACACAATGGAAAGGGAATAGGCCAAAAGAGTCGGGTCCTATTGAGTTTGGAAAATTTAAAGAAGTTTTTCTTGGTAATTACTTTCCCCATGAGATGAGGGAAGCTAAGGTAGAGTAGTTTATCAATGTCAAGCAAGGCAATATGTTTGAAGTTCTCTAAGATGTCCAAACATGCTTCCTCTCTTGTGGAAAATCCATAGGATGAAGTGAGTCATTACGTGACGGGTGTAGCCGACTTAGTAAGGGAAGAATGCCATATGGGGATGTTAGATGATGATATGACCGTAGTTAGACTCATGGTGTATGCAAAATCAATAGAATAGTCTAAGCTTAGGAGGATGACTAGAAACTTGAAAAGGCGTGGTTCTAGTGATCATGAACAAACTAGGGTAAAGAAGAGGGCTCAAACACAAGAAGAGCCTTAAAGTGCTAAGGTAAAATTTTATGAAGGAGGTGATTTCAAAATGAAAAGCCTACATATGTCACTTGTGGAAAGAGGCACTATGAGAAGTGTCTAGCCGGTACTAGTGGTTTCTATCGTTATCATAAGGATGATAATAATGTGAGAGATTGTACCACCATTGCGTCTAGGGGAAGGGAGAGTAAGCAAGTTGCTCCTAGTGCCCCAAAGAAATATGCACCAAAAAATAGGCGTTTCTATGCACTCCGGGCAAGAGTATCAAAGCCGAATGAGAATGAGATTGATGACGATGTTTGTAAGTTCTCTTTTCTTCTTTGTGGTAATATGAGTTCCTTCTAAGTTGGGGAGTATGGTTAGTAAATGTTATAGAATGATATAGAAGCATGTTGTATGTGCATGATGTTTAGGAGTTTTTTTCAAATTGAATATATTAACTTCTTGCATTGTGTACTTTATTAAGATATTATTATGTTTTAAGATGTGTTTATATGATGTTACTTTGCATATTAGCATGATTATATCATGAATTGTCTAAAAGACACAATTTTAATTTTTTTTTTGTAAAATCACTGTAGTATTGAAGCAGTTTACTTTAAAAATAAATGGCAAATTGACTATTTGATTCTTTTCTCTAAAATTGTTTTAATATGGTTATAAATAATGTATATAGGCATGATATCAAATATAAAGTTAGTTGTTACTATTTGGAATGAAGAATGTGAGTTTTGTCGCATAATGAGTTATTAATTGTTTTCTAGTTTCGTGTTTTTTTGTAAATCTCTTTACTTTATCAAATTGATGTTTTCTTATTTATTATGTGTTGTATGGTACGGTTATTAGCTTCTAGTTTAATCCCTATTCTTTTAAGTGTTTGAAGAGTGGAAAGTGTCATTCGAGGACGAATGTTGTCCAAGTGGGGGAGATTGTAAGACCCCAATAATGACTTAGGTGAAATAGAGCCTAATATGTTGGTCAAAGTCCTAAATAGGTCTAATATACAGTATAGAGGCAGTATTTAAAATATTAGGTGCATTACATGTCAAACGTGAAGGGACGACCAAGACGTTCGATCACTAACTCACCTATTTTCCTCATTTGTTGTTCTATGTGTGTATGTGTTATTTATTAAGTTGTAAGGTCCTTAAATGAGTTATTATAGCATGTATAGTCAGTGATTCAGTTTCGTGGAGTTTTAAGGTCAAAAATCCAAGAACGTCCATGATGTTCGAAAGATGTGCTTTGGAATGACATTGTGTTTCTAGGCATGTTTCTTCAAGTATTACATTTTTGTTTTGGATTAAACTTATGTGACAGGTGCTAAACTTATATACTATCGTATTGGGGTTGGAAACGTCAGGGATATCATCCCCAAGGACCATCCAGAGTTCCTTGAGGAAGGACCCAAGTTGGTGGCCAAGATTGCCCAAGGGAGCCTCACCTACGGAAGTCAATCAATGGCCAGTGTCCTGGTCGATGGTTTGTGCGTGCTGGGAGTTGGTAGGTACTTAGACTGGGTGTCTAAGATACATTTTTGATGTCTCTTAACCTATCGACGATGTACATGATGGCCCGTAGGTGGACCTACGTCCCATCAATGGGTAGTTCGTCGATGGGAAGTCCTTGTCCCTAGACCACGAACCAAACAACGGTCCGTAGGTCAAAGAACGGGGCGTCATTACTAAGTCAAGGAGAATGATTATGATACACATCCAAGCTTTGACCAAATAGACGGAGGGAAGCACGGTCTGTTTTTGGACTGACGCCCTATCGATAGGCAGTCGTCTGTGGAATGTGTCCCTGCGTGCAGTCACTGCCAAAGTAGGGGTGAATTTGTAAATTCACCCCACTTCTAAAATTAGACTTTGGAGGTTCTTTAATGGTCATTTGGGTATTTTATATGAGTATATAATTGGTTAAAACATTGATGATTTCATTCTTCAAAATCAAATTCCCAAATCCCTTCGAATTCTCCCAAAGACTCCATCGAAGTCAAAAATCAAGGAAGAGCTTGGTGTGACATTGTAAGTGCAAATTGGTGGAGTTGGGTCCTATTTGTATGTTCTCGAAAAATGAATTAGGTGAACTAGATCCTATCATTTTAGTGATGATGGTCCAATGTCCTTAATTGGTTCATAATGTGGTATGGAGGCAGTGTCTAGGAGCTTAGGTGCATTGGAAGTCAAATGTCAAGGAACGACTAAGATGTTTGACGACTAAGTCACATATGTGCCTCACATGTGGTTTTATGTGTGATTCATCAGAAGTCCTTAAATCTGTTATTACGTTGTATATAGGTAGTGTGTCATGTTTCGTTAAGTTTGGAGGTTAAACATCCAAGAACGTCCATGAAGTTCAAAAGATTTGCCTTGAAATGACCATGTGTGTCTATGGATGTTTCATTGAGTTTTACGAGTTAGTTTTGGATGAAATTCATGTGAGGGCTCCTAAATTGTATAAGAGCATGTTTGGGTTGGAAACATCCGTGCAAACATCCCCAAGAACCATCCAAGATTCCTTGGTGAAGGACCCATGATTGGTGGCTAAGACTATCCAAGACAACCCACCTACGGATGGAAATCCACGCCTAGTGGGTCAATCGACGCCCCGTAGGTGAGGTCTCATCGATGAATACTTAGGAGTGGGATAGTAGAGGCCAAATAATAGCTTCATTCCTAGACCACGGACCAACAGGATGGTCTGTTGGTCAAGGGATGAGTCATTGTGGGCAACCGTCGATTGGATCTATCTCCTTCGTACAGTCACTGTAAGTTGTGGGGTGAAATTGTAAATTCATCACACGTCCAAAAAACCCTTTGGGAGGTTTTTTAAGGGTCTTTTTGGTATTTTAAATATGTATATAGGTCCTTAACACTTATAAGATTTCATTCTTCAAAATCAAAACCCAAAATCCCGTGGAAATTCCCTAAAACTCCATTGAAGTCAAAACTCCAGGAAGGGATTTTATTGGAGAATTAAGTAGAGATTTTTCATCAAATGAATTATTAGCTTCATTGAGGTATGGTTTCTCATCCTTGAAACTCTATTCATTAAAGAGCCCAACTTTCAAAGATGTTTTCTAAAGTTTTTAAATATGAATTGTCCAAATTCATGATCTATCCATGGGTTCAAGCATTCAAGCTTTTTTAGCATTTAATATTGATTGAATTGTTCTTAATTGATTGTTTTAACTCAATTAACGTATGTACCCATGTAATTTATGAAGTCTAGTTTTTGACTAATTTATGTGTTACCTATTATTGACTTAATGCTTATGAATTCTAGTATTGTTTTCTTTGGGGTATTGATTGATGTAATAATTGTATTGAATTTATATCTAGGTTTTCTTAGATTAATGAATTTATATGAATTAACCTAGTTTCATCGAGTATGGTAGTTTTTATATTCAATTGTTGTTCATGGCCATGTGTACGGGCCTTATGGTTTTGAATTGGATGATTTAGCATTGGATTGAGGTGTTTAGGAAGGAGTGGTGGTACTATGCCCTAATTTCCCTTAATTTTATGTTAATTATACTTCAATGATGTTGTGATTTGTATGGTCCATTTATGGTGGTCGTGTTGTGTGCTTTACTTGCAATAGATGTGGCTTTCTCAGCGTTACTTTATATATTATGATGATTATGCTTTTCGACAACTACTTGAAGTATTTTTATGATTTGTGTATTTGATTATGTGAAGTATGATCATATCTACCTACATGTGAAATGTGAAAGTATCTGGTTTCTTCTATTGATGTTGTTAGGTGATCATGTTAGACTATGATGATGGCTTTCTTTGTATAGTCTTAGGGTTGATGCTTGGTTATTCCTACGTGAATATATGAGTCTATGATGGTCATATTGATGATGGTATGAAAGTGTATAGGATGACTTAAATATGATAATGTTTGTTCCTATGTGCTTTTTGACTGATATGTAATATGTGCTAAAGTGAAGTATGTTGTGTCTTGTCTAGGTTTACTTGGTGTCGCTTATTGATGCATGAATGAATGTGATTGTAATATGTCTTGACTTCGGATGTTAAATATCTTAGTTTTGAATGTATTAATGATATGTAAGACCTTAAATGATGTTAACAGGGTCCTTTATATGAAACCTTGAACCTAGTGGTAAGGTTATGAATGTTGAAGTCAAAAGTCTTAATGATATCCTTCAAATAAAGGAATGTTAGATTTAAGGTTGGTTGTCTGGATCAGCATCATATCAAACCTTAGGAAAGTCATGATGAGCTTCTTGTCGCGATTGTAAGGTTGACATAAAGGACCTCTTTCGTAAGGTAAATATGATCCGTTTATGAACTTGATATAGAACCCCTTTATATAAACTTTAAATATGAATTACTCTATGAGAACAAAGGCTAGCGCCGAGTGAATATGGTAAGGGAAATAGTTCTAGGCAAAGGATGATACTATGATGCAAAGCATTCCCTTCATATTATTTAACCATGTTCCTACATGGGATGTGTCTAAGTTCTACCATTAGCAAGTATAAAACCCTCATTGAAGTAGGTTAGAACTATAGATTCCATGTCTTGCTATCATGGTCTATATCAAATATTGCATATTCTTATCATATAGGATATCTACTAGCATTAGAGAAGTTCTACGATGTTTAGGTGGTGGTATGGGATTCTATCTAGACATTTCACAATAAGCTTTGAAAGTGTTAGTTAGAGTCTCTAGGTCTTGGCCAAGACCATTTCTTGAGTGTCCTTTATGTGATGAATGTCTCTTAATGAAGTACTGAATATAATGACTTAAGGAAGACAGTATGTTAAACTAATAAATACTAGTACTAGAAATTTTACCTACTGCAACGCTTATTTAGCAACGGTTATACCATCGTAGCAATAGCTAACCTATTACAACGGTTATAACCGTGGCCAAATATCCTTGAATCCAATAGAACAATTCTTAAAATAAACTGTAGCATAATCCCGATTACCGTCCCTATAGAGAAGGTATAGCAAGAAGTTTTAAAACCGATGCTATAGACAACTCTATGGCAACGGTTTTTTAGAAAAACAATTTTGATTTTTAGCCCTAAATATTTTTCCCTCCTAAAAAAATATATTTTCCTCCAATATAATTAGTCCCTCCTAAAAAAATAATTCTTATTTATTAACTTTTTAGAAAATGTAAAGAAAAAGAATGAAATTGATTAGAAACCCTTATTTTTCAGAAATTTCATCAAAGCAATGTGAGAGAGATTTTTGTGGGTGAAGCTGCATGTGAAAGGAATTTCTGAAGATTTTGGTGAGAAAAACGAAATTTGTTGGTGAAGCTGTTGGTGAAGCTCGTTGGTGAAGCTTGTTGGTGAAGCTGTTGGTGAAGCTTGTTGGTGAAGCTGTTGGTGAAGCTCGTTGGTGAAGAGTTGTCGGTGAAGTTGTTGGTGAAGCTCGTAGGTGAAGCTGTTGCTGAAGCTCGTTGTTGGAGCTCGATTGTGAAGCTGTTGCTGAAGCTCGTCGGGGAAAACAACCAGCTCGTTCTTTTTGGTGGTGTTTTTGAGGTTCGACTACGAATTCATCTTAAAGGTTAATAATGTTTAAGTTTTGTATGCTAGTTCATGATTTCTAAGTCCCCATTGAATTAATTTTGAAACATTTTAAAGAATAATATATGGGTTAGTCTTAAACCTATGTTATTTGCTCCAATATAGTTAGTGTATAAACTTCCCCTGTTTGATTCTGTGATATATAAGAGAGTCAAAATCTAGTGCTCCAAGTTTGTGGATCTGTAAGTATTTCGTTCTGCATATTTTTTTGTTCCAGCTGAATTCTTCCTTAATATTCCCCATTTGATGTGAATGTGGACAAAAATTACTCCCAAGTTACTTCCTACTGGTATTTGTTTCACTTTTTGTTGACTGATATGGCTTAATTTGAGAGCAAAAATGAAGAAAGTAATGTTCAAAATTTCGAGCATATGCAGACAGCAGAGTATGCTTTTCATTTGATTTTCTGTATTTAATATTTTTCTACTTTAACCTTTCCATGGCAAAGAAAATCTTATTCTTTACAACAACTGATGTACATAAGATTTGGCCAAAAAGGAGAAAAAAATAACAAAACCTTCTGTTTCTGACTGCTAACATTGTTGATTTATTACTACAGATAGACTATATAGTATATACTCACAGTTTTAACTGTATATATATAACGACTAACGTACATAATATGAGTATATAATAAGATGTCAGCTAGACTTGCCGCGCAACTTAGCAGCTTCTGAGCTAGTTGTTGTCATGAAAGATTCTCCACAACCACATTGTCCAGTTGCATTTGGATTGACAAATATGAACTCAGATTTGTTCATAATATCAAGTATTTCAGTTTTGATACTTATGAGACAAATATAACGATAAACCAGGTTAATGAATAGCAATATATTGGAGTGCAACGGGGTGATGCAAGTTAGTGCTACTAGAATTCACGCAGTTAAAGTATGGCGGATCAGTTTCACAAGGACAAAGATGACAAAACTATATAGTTTTTGGACTCAATCTCGCTAATCTGTATATGAAGTTCATATTCCTCTCATTTTAAAAAGGGAAGACATGAATCGTGGGTGAAGTCTGTATTATTTGAAAGAATATATTGTTATACTCATTCATAGGAACCACAGACAATGAGACGAGAGAAAGTAAAGAGAGACAAGAGACTGCACTATAGCTAGACATGACAAGCAAACGAAAATCAGTAATGTAATTGCTTTTCTGTTACACCTTATTTTTCCTTAAGGTGGAGTCCTGAAAGTACATGATAGGCTAATCTAGAGAAAGTTACAACACAAGTCGCAAAGGTTATCTTCAATTTTGTTTTTGATTATTAAGAGATGTTTAAACTTAAGTATCACTGTCGTTTTACTTTGAAATACATTCGGATTCTGATATTGTCTATGTCTTTTGCTTGTTCGATTGAATGTTATCTTCCCTTATGAGTCACTGCCAGCATAAACTGTGACACATAATGTCCTATTTATTCGTTAAAGTTAATGACATTGTGCGGATTTGTGCATTTTGCGATATTGTTTTGATCATTCACGAAGCACAAATTGATTTGCTTTGTATGATTAACTTCTCACTTTACATGTTCGTTGTGTTTTATTTGGATGCAGTGTCTATAATTTAAACTGGCTATAATTGTGTTAGTCTTAAGAATTTGTGTGTCATTAATAGAAATGTGTGGAACTTGAATTTGTTTTTCAAGTTTTTAACTGCTTGCACAATTCATATTATATTGACAGTGAATGTACATTTTATTAAAAAGAGACCTTTTTAACATGTCTTTAAGCATTCCTTCTCTTCCAAAGTTTCCATATAACTATGGCTTGTATGAGCTTCATGATATGCTGCAATTTGGGGGCTTCTCTTGTTTTTTTGCAACTTGAATGGCCTGCAATAACTCCTTGCTGATATTACTGCGAAGTTCTGACTCAAACTGAGAGCTCAAACAGTCTTCATTTTCAATCTATTCCCTAAATCTGCTTACAGAGTCTCTTTCTCTTCTCCACCATTTGATTTACTTAGCTAGACGATATTTGTTTGATTCAACAGTGTAACATAGAAAGAATATAGTCCTTGTCTTTGTGCTTCATAAAATATTGTATCCATTGTGCCATTGTTATATATACATGGAATATAGAGATAGATAGTTCAAACCAACAAGTATTTCAGCAAGAAATTAAACCTTGTCACATATATAAATATCTTTTTTACTTATCTTGACCACCTTTTAATTAAGTTGGGTGGCCTGACTTTAAAAGCAAAACAGACTCATTCATTGTCTTATAACAAGCAGCCAATAACAAGCAAACAAATGTACAAACGCAATTACACAAATACATAATTGCATTTTGTTTAATTAGTCAAAGCAAGAGGCCAGTGATATTACATCCTGTTTCTGTCATAAAATATTTGTTAGTAACAATAGAGTCATTGTGCCACCGTTTTTTTTTGTATGTGTGATTAAAAAAAAGGATTTTTTTGATGGAGTTTTCTAAGCTAAGCTACTTATCTTGGACTTGTATCTCTTTATTTTTTTCCTCTCTTTGGCTTGGTTTCCTACTAATATTGTGTGATTATGTTATTTATAGGCTTGACTGAAACAGACCCAAAGGTAACACTTGAGGATTTTTGAAGTAGTTCGTTTGGAACCCGAGAAGGCTGATTGGTAAGAAATTGAAAGTAATAGAAATTTTCTGCTATATGGTAGTTGTTAGATTGACCAGCTAACTCCCTTGTGTTTTTTTATAATGTGAATATGAGTTGTTATAGTTTGTTTGAACTACTTTTTCCATGTGAATACTCTGTTATTATTTTACAAATACATGAACTGTTTTGCTAGAATCAAAACTAATGTATTGATAGTTATTTTGTTTGCTTTTTGCAGTCTATTGTTATAATGTATGTTATTTACTCTAATCTAGGTATGTCCTTATTGCTTTGAAATGTTTTTTACGTGTTCCTTTAGTCATTCATTTGTATAAAGTTTATTAAATGGTGGAAGCTGCTAATAACTTAACTTGTCAATATTTTTTGGTTCTACTAGTGTTGTAAATGTTTGTTGTTGAATTGATGTGAAGGTTTGAGATTCGACTAATCTAAAAGTTCGAGTTGTTAAGTTCTTTCGATATTATTTGTACGCATGAATTTATTGGCTTTAATATTTTAAACATGTAATGTAGGATAAATATTCAATGGATTTTGGAGATAAAAGTTGGATGAATCTTCGAAGATCCACCAATGAATATATTCATGGAGTTAATGATTTTCTTGATAAAGCATTTGAACGAGCTTCCCAAGGAAATGAAATATTGTGTCCTTGTAAGAAGTGCTTTAATCGTAATTGGCATTGCCTAAATATGGTAGAGGATCATTTGATTTGCCATGGATTTGTTCATGGATACACCAAATGGGTTTTTCATGGTGAAGGATTTTCCTCAAGAAATACGCCACATCCAACCGATGAAGAAGAAAATTCTAACATGCATGACGACATTGATAGATTACTTCATGATACTTTTAGAAATATTGTAGATGATCAGAGAGATCAAGGAGTGAGGGAGGGACCACATGAATATGCAAAGAGATTTTTTAAATTAGTGGAGGAAGGGAAAGAAGAGTTGTATCCAGGGTGCAAGAATTTTTCTAAGTTGAGTTTTACCATCCGGCTACACTTGTTTATTGGACTTGATAAGAGAGGCATTTCCATTTGCTCAGATACCCGACTCGTTTTACAAGGCAAAAAAGTTCATAAAAGATTTGGGTCTTCATTATGAGAAAATACATGCTTGCACTAATGATTGCATATTATTTTGGAATGACAATGCAAAGTTAGATAATTGCTCTGTGTGTGGAGCTTCAAGATGGAAGAATGTTCGGAATGACTTAAATAATAAGGTTACGAAAATCCCAGTGAAGGTTTTAAGGTACTTTCCTTTAAAGCCTAGACTTCAGAGGATATTCATGTGTTCTGAAACATCTGTAGCTATGAGATGGCATGATACTGAACGACTTAAAGATTGAAATTTAAGACATCCTGCAGATGGTGAAGCTTGCAAGGATTTTGATTCATTGCATCCTAACTTTGCTAATGATGCTCGTAATGTTAGATTGGGTCTTTCAAGTGATGGTTTCAATCCATTCAGAACTATGAGCATTTCCCATAGCACATGGCCAGTTATGTTGATGAACTATAATTTATCTCCATGGACTTGCATGAAGTCGGACAATATTATGTTATCAATGATTATTCCAGGTCCATCATCTCCGGGAAATGATATAGATGTATACTTGCAACCACTGATTGCGGAGTTGAAGGAACTATGGGAAGTGGGAGTTGAAACATATGATGCTGTAACTAATCAAACATTTCTAATGCATGCAGATTTATTGTGGACAATTCGTGATTTTACGGCTCTAGCAATGCTTTCTGGATAGAGCGCCAAGGGGAGATGGCCATGCCCCACTTGTAACCATATTACTTGTTCCCAATATCTCAAACATAGTCGCAAGATGTGTTACTTGGGTCATCGGATGTTTTTGCCTCCTGATCATCCATTCAGAAGAGATAAAAGATCATTTAATTGTAAAGAGGAGCATAATGTTGCACCTACTCCATTATCAGGTGCAAAAATTCTTGTAGAGCTTCATGAATTCAATAATGTATTTGGAAAGAACAAAAAGAAAAGAAAACGAAAGAATGATGGTCCATGGAAGAAAAAATCCATATTTTTTGAGTTGCCATATAGGGCAACAAACAAATTGAGGCACAATCTTGATGTGATGCACATAGAGAAGAATATTTGTGACAGTGTGCTTGGCACTTTATTGTATATACTTGGAAAGTCCAAAGATCATATAAGTTCTCGCTATGACTTGTATGAAATGGGGATACGTAAAGAGCTTCAACCTCTAAAAGATTGTGACACAGGAAATATCCATCTAGCTAAATCTTGTTTCTCGATGACACCAGATGAGAAAAAGTTATTTTGCACCGTCTTAAAAGATGCCAAATTACCAAAAGGGTGTGCTTCTAATATATCAAGTTGTGTGCAAATTGAAGAGATGAAAGTATCAGGATACAAAAGTCACGATGCTCATTTCATAATGCATTACTTGCTGCAGGTTGCAGTCAGAAAAGTGTTACCCAAGAATGTAGCTATGGTCTTGATTAGATTGGGGAATTATTTTAGAGCCACATGTAGCAAGGTTATAAGAAGAAGCGATCTTGATAAGATGAAAGCAGAAATCATAGATATTGAATGTGAGCTTGAAAAGATTTTTCCTCCATCTTTTTTTGATATAATGACACATTTACCTATCCATTTAGTAGATGAAATTAAGCTTGGAGGCCCAACTCATTTGCGTTGGATGTATTCTACAGAGAGAACTATGTGTGACTTCAAGGGGCTTGTTCGTAATCGAAAAAATCCTGAAGGATCAATAGTAGAAGGTTTTTCAGCTGTAGATTGTTTGAACTTTATTTCCATATACCTACCTAATACGGTGAAGACAAAATTAAGTAGGTGTGAAATAGAGGATGATGAGTACATTCAAACAGAGGAAGGTGGTGTTTCACATTATTTCCGAAGACAGGTCATCCAATTGGAAGTGAGAATATAAGGAAAGGCAATTTTTAACATGGAGCAGCATGAGTTGTTTGAAGCACATCGATATACTTTGTTCAATACAGGAGATGAACAAGTAGAGGAATTTATCAAGTAAGATAAAATACTCATTTGTTTTTAAACTTCATTTAGATGTTATGATAATGTATTTAAAATTTCATTTCATTTATAAATACACATTGATTAAATTACATTACATGCTTACAGGGAACATAAGAGCTTAACTGATAATCGTACTAGAGGCAATGCATGGGTAAAAGCACAGGTCCATAGTAGAGAATTTGGTGATTGGTTTAGTGAAAAAGTTAAAAATATTGAAGTGTCCAATCATTTAAAATGGCTAGCTAAAGGGCCTAACTTTGTGGCAAAAAGATATAATGGATATTTCATTAATGGATATCGACTTCATACGAAGACACGGGATGCCCCTTGTAAAACTCAGAATAGTGGAGTGACTTTGTCAGCCACAACGGATAGTTTTGCTAGTGCTAGGGACCAAAATCCTGTCGATGGAATGGTTCTCTATTACGGAATAATTCAGGATATCATTGAGATTGATTATTGGGGTTGCTTTAGTGTTGAACTTTTTAATTGTGATTGCTTTCATAATGAAGTCGATGAATAAGGATTGACTCGGGTATATTTCAACAAAAAATGTAGTACAAATGATCCTTTTGTAGTAGCATCTAAAGTGCATCAAGTTTTTTATGTGGAAGACCCGGTTGAGAAAATTGTTTATTATGCAAGAAACAAAGTCGCTGTTGAGAAAAATGTTTATTATGCATCAAGATTTGTATGCTGGTCTATCTTGTTTCTGCAGCTGCTCTCTTGTTTCTGCTGCTGGTTTCTTGTAGCATTATACATAGTGTTGAATCCTAGCTTCACGATTATGCTTAGTCGAGCCAACGTAGTAGCTAATTACTGCATCTAGTTTGGTCTCTTGTTTCTGCTGCTGCTTGTAGAAGTTTGAATGCGCGCAGCTAGTAGAGTGAAAACAAGTTTGGGATGTCATAATTCACCTCTTGCTGTTTGTCTTGAACTCCACATTCAGAATTGGGAACACCTCTGTTTTCTTGGCAAAATTCTGGACTCTGTTCTTGATCAAATGAATACTACATTTTTTTGGGATTTAGTTTAGTAGAGTGAAAATTATTAGGGAACTCACCAAGAGCATCAATTGCAGCTTTAGCTTCTTTAATCAGCCAATTAATAGCCTTACTTGGACGGTCATACCCAATCCTATCTTGCACATCATAGAACTGAATTGCAGTGTTTGGTGAAAGCCTAACTCGTCGATCCTTCGGACCTTTTGCAGTTGAAACCTTACTGTGTCTGTCTTTCCTTCCCGTGGCTCGAATAATTCGGCCTCCATGGACTTCTATAACATCTGTTTTAGCTCTCTTTGGCTTCATTCTTCTTGTCCCTTTGTTCAATTCTTGTTCGCTTACTGTGAAATTAGCCCATTTTTCTGGCTTTTTGCTGAGTGACTGTGGCATCTGCTGGTTTTGGTAGTGACTTTGAAGGTTTACAATGTCATTTTCTTGAAAAACTTCCTCTTCCTCCTCCTCTTCTTCTTCTGATCCATCTGATTCATTGGAGAATTCAGATTGGAAGTAATCTATTCTCTCTTCCACCTTTTATCTTTTTAGTGTCGGAAACTTGATTGGCATGTACTTGATTTCCAAGTTTTAGGGTTGAACAACTCTAAAATCTAATGCCTGCAGGTTGTAACTACATGTATACTTGTTAATTTCCATGATTTGAGTTTTCCTAAATTATTTATATTTTTTTCTGATTGTATGTAGGTGACGAAATCGAAGAAGGCAATGAAAGCAATAGTGAAGACTTGACATAGGAGCTGAAGTATATATTGATGTAAACTTTATTGATGTTCTAGAAATCATATATTTTTGAAGATTGAAAATTATATGGCATGTGTTTCACCTTTTTTGAATGCTATAAAATGATTTGTACATTTTGCTTTAATTGATATTAGAATCACTTATCTTGAATTCTAATTAAGGTAATGAACATTTATTCTCGTTAACGATTTATGTGTATTTTTATGTTATAAAATTTATTCTCATGGATGATTTAGTATATAGCAGGTATATATAGCTTACTAATATTGCATTAGAATTGTTGCAAATAGCAGGTAATAACCGTTGCAATATGCATTAAGCAACAGTTCTACAATTGTTTTAAAGTGTTGCGATATCCCTATAACAACCGTCGCAATTGAGTGAAATGGTGTGTTGAATCGAAAAAAATTGTTGCCATAGCCTTAACAGAACTGATGCATAAACCTCTATTACGACGGTTAAAAACTATACCAATACATACATAACCGTTGGCAATTAATTCAAATGATAACCGTGGCAATAGGTCAACGTATGGCTACGGTTATATGAACTGTCGTACAGAACCGTAGCAACAGCTCTATTGCTACGCGATCTGTTGTAGCGGTTGGTGTAACCGTAGCCTTAGACCTATGTCTACGGTAGTAACGTCAATTGCAACGATAGGTGAACCGTGGCAGTAGACCAAATTTCTAGTAGTGTACTTATGTAGAGTAGTTAAGGGTTATCTAGTTAAGGATGACTCTAGTTAGGAAAGATGGTTGATTGTGTAGACATGATCTATACTTAGGTAGTCTTAAGGATTACTTGGGTAATCTAAAAGAGGTCAATCATGGACTTTATGTTCTTAATTTAATTAAATATGTTTTTTTATAGCCTTTTGAAATAGAATGTCATATTATGCATTGATGTATTTATTGAGAATGATTGTATGCTACATAGTCTATAGGATCTCTTAACTGTGTGTTTAAGGGATTGTATGGGCAGTCCTTTCACAATTCACTCAAGTGTGACTTGGAATCACTTTTGGTAGAATCTCATGTTTATGTGTTTTGGTGTCTTGTAAGTGTTTATGTGACTTATTATGAGTAGTTTTGAGGATCAGTTTGGCAAGCTTAGAGAGGGTTTATGGGTGGTCTCTCTTGGTATGACTTAAGTGAGACTTAGATAACTTGTAGTGAGGGGATTATATACTATATAGTGCTTAAGGTAAAATGAAGCAACTTCACTATAACAGTGAAGGAATTCATTCTACAGTAAGTTTAGGTTTTTGTAAAGTGGGTTTAAAAATGCACTTAATTGGTTATATGTTATCTTGTGCGTTTATAAGTTGATAAATGTTGTTCTTATGATGATATAATGATATTTAAATTAAAAGATGCATATTTCTAATCAAGACCATTTTCATGATTTTTATGCATTATGTCATATTTAGTACATGTGGTTGTACTAATTACATGCTTTTATCTATCTCTATCTTGGTTTGTCGGTGAGGAGCATTTGGGAAGCAAAACTTGGATCTTAGTATCATTCAAGTGAAGTTGAAGTATGTCCTCATTTGAAACGAGGGCATAGATGTGTTTTATGTTTCTTATTAAAATATTGTAATAGACTAAGTATTTCTATTTTCTTATTTTTTACGGGAAGCGTCCAAGTATTGTCATGTCTAAGTTTGATGAAATTGAGACTTAGTATTTTCTATTATTTTCTATGAAATAATTTTTAAAGACTATGAATATGTTTGTGAAAAGTTTTAATTTCGCACTACTTTTCACTATGCAATGAATGATACGAAAGGTCTTGTACAAGAATTCTGAGAGGCCAAGTAAGACGGTTCCAATCCGAGATTGTCACTCACTTCCAAGGTATTGTTTAGGGATGTGACAAGATTGGTATTAGAGCATAGGTTGTTAAAGTAGTCTTAGGAATCAAAAATTCTTTTAAAGTCATGTCTAGTAGAGTTTCTACCATCGGTGTGAGTCACGACACATCTATGGGCTAGAGGTATAGGACGATAGAGTTTTCCTTCTTTTCTACTCCTTTATCGTGTAGTAGGGTAAAACTTATTATTACTCTTTTCTTATGGTTTTCCTTGTGTTTCTAGTAAGATCAATACGAGGAGGACACCGGCTAGGAGAATTGAGGAGAATGATGCGCATGAGGAGATTCCTCCTCAAGTTGAGCAACATTCTCAAGGTTCTCAAGGTACTCAAGGTGCTGAAGTGCCTCCCCAAGGTGATAAATTCCCTATTATGGAAGGAGATAATGATGTTCTGGTGGTTCCCCTGGAGTTAAGTAATAGATATATTATAGAGGCTTTGGTTGTTTTATCATGAGCCATGACAACTCAAGAGAATTAGAGTATGGTTCCTAGAGAGAATGTTGTGTTGACCACAATGACTTCTAGGTGGAGATACTTTGTGAGGATGAATCCTCCTATCTTTCTTGGCTCTAAGGTGGGAGAGGATCCCCAAGACTTCATTGATGGTTCGTACAAGGTGTTGAGTTCCATGGGGGTAAAATATAGGGAAAAGGCAGAGTTAGCTTCATACTATTAGATAGAGATTTCTTAATTGTGGAACATTTAATGAAAGGATAATAGAACATTGGAGTCGGGTCCTATTGAGTGGGAAGAATTTAAGGAAGGTTTTCTTAGTAAGTACTTTTCCCATTAGAGGAGGTAAGTGGAGGTAGATGAGTTTATCAATCCCAAGCATGGCAATATGTGTGTTGAGGAATATGCTTTTAAGTTTTCAATGTTATCCAAATATGTGCCATCCCTTGTATCAGATCTTAGAGATGATATGTGTCATTTTGTCACCGGGGTCGCCGACTTAGTGAGGAAAGAATGTCATACCGCTATGATACATGATGATATGACCCTAGCTAGACTCATGGTGTATGCAAAATAAATAGAGGAGTCTAAACTTGGTAGGATTTCTAGAAACTTGAAGAGAAGTGGTTCAAAAGATCAAGGGCAACCTAATTTCGAAAAAAGAGCTCAAACCCAAGAAGAACCTAGGAGTGCTAAGGTGAAATTTGATAAAGGAGGTGGTTCTCAAAATTTCAAGCCTACATGTGTCACTTGTTGAAAGAGGCATTATGGTTAGTATCTAAAGGGTAACGGGAGTTGCTTTAGTTGTGGTAAAGAAAGACACAAGGTTAGAGATTGTCCTACCATTGATTCTAGAGGAAGACAAGGTAAGCAAGTTGATCCTAGTGTTCCAAAGGATGATGCTATAACAAAGAGGTGTTTCTATGCACTCTAGGCTACCGGAGAAAAGCCGAATGGTAATGAGGATGGGGGTAAATCCTTGTATTTATCTTTTTAGTGATATGAGTTCCTACTAAGTGGGGGATTATGGTTAGTAGATGGGATAGAAAGTCCTAGAAAAATATTGCATGTGCATGGTTTTTAGGAGTTTTTTTGAAATTGAATTTCATTAACTTCTTGCATTGTGTATTTTATTAAGCCATGATTATGTTGTTATATATGTTTATATGATTTTAACTTGTATATTAGCATGTTTCTATCATGAATTGCGTAGAAGTTCCATTTTTTGTAAAAATTGCCTAATTCATTGTATGTAGCTTGGATTGCTCACTATAGAAAATTTGAAAATTATTCTAATTCATTCATTGTTTTAAAATTGTTTCAATGTTGTTACAAATAATATATATGAGTATGATATTGAATATAAAATGAGTTTTTGCTATTTGGAATGAAGCATGTGAGTTTTATAGAATAATGAGTTGTAGAATGTCTTCTAGTTTCTTGATGTTTTGTAAATATCATGACTAATTCAAATTGATGTTTTCTTCTTTATTTTGTATTGTATGGTATTTTTATGAGCTGTTAATATTGAATATATATTATTGGAAGTGTTCGGACAGTGGCAAGTGTCGTTCGAGGACTAATGTTGTCCAAATGTGGGAGAATGTAACATCCCGATGATATAGGTGAATTAGATCCTAACATATTTGTAATGATTGTATAAGGTCATAAATGGGTTTATAGTGTGGTATTTAGGTAGTGTCTAAGATTTTAGGTGCGTTGGAAGTTAATCATCAAGGGACGACTAAGACGTTCGACGACTAACTCACCTATATATCTCATATGTATTATGTGTTTATATGTTATTAATGAGGTTGTAAGGTTCTTAAATAAGTTATTATGGTGTTTATAGACAGTGTGTCAAGTTTTGTGAAGTTTGAAGGTCAAACGTCCATGACATTCAAAAGGTTTGTCTTGAAATGCCCTTGTGTGTCTATTCAAATTTTGTTGAGTTTTACGTGTTTTTTTTGGATGAAATTCATGTGAGGGATCCTAAACTCGTATCAGAGTATGTTTGGGTTGGAATATCTGGTAAAAAATCCCCAAGGACCATCCAAGGGTCCTTGAGTAAGGACACATGCTTGGTGGACAAGACTGTCAAAGATGGCCCACCTACAGATGAAAATCAACGCCTAGTGGGTCAATCAACGCCCCATAGGTAAGGTGTAATCGATGGGAACTTAGTAGTGGGAGAGGAGTTGACAAATACAAGCATCAGTCCCATACCACTGACCAACAGAACGGTCTCTTGGTCAAGGGACGGGCCGTCGATTAGGTCTCTCTCTTGCGTGCAATCACTGTAAGTTAAGGGGTGAAATTTTTAATTCACCACGTCTAAATAAGAATTTGGGCAGTTCCTTAAGGGTCTTTTGGGTATTTTAAACATGTATATAGGACTTTAGCACTTAGAAGATTTCATTTTTCAAAACCAAAACCCAATATCCCGTAGATATTCTGTAGAACTCCGTTAAAGTCAAAACATAAGGAAGGTCTTGGAATGGAGAATTTAGTGTATATTATTCATCAAATTGAATAATTTGTTTCATTTAGGTATGGTTTTTTGTCCTTTAAACTCTATTAATCATGGAGCCCAAATTTCAAAGATGTTTTCTAAAGTTTATAAAGATGAATTGTGCAATTTCATTATCTAACCATGGGATCTTGCATTAAAGGTTTTTACGCATTGAATATTTATTGAATTATCACTAAATTTATGATTTTAAATAAATTAATCTATGAACCCACGTAATTGATGAACCCTAGTTTTTGACTACTTGAGATATTTATTATTGACTTAGTGCTTCTGAATTCTAGTGTAGTTTTCTATGGGCTATTGATAGAGGTAATAACTGTATTGAATTTATACCTGGGATGTCTTATATTGATGAATCTATATTTAATTGACCTAGTTTCATTGAGTATGATAGTTTTTATATTGAATTGATCTTCATGGCAAAGGGTAAGGGCCTTATGATATTGAATTGGATGATTTAGCATTACATTGTATTGTTGAGGATGGCGTGGTGGTACGCTGCCCTAATTCCCTTATTTTTATGTAATTAGACTTCAATTATGTTTTTATTTTTATGATCCACTTATGGTGGTGGTGTTATGTGCTTTACTTGCAATTGATGTGGACTTGTCGGTGTTAATTTATGTAATATGATGATCATCGCCTTGTCGGCAAATACTTGAAGTATTATGATGATTTGCATGGTTGATAATGTGAAGTATAATAATATCTACATACATGTGAAGAAATGTGAAAGTATGTGGTTTCTTCTATTGATGTTGTTAGGTGATCATCTTAAACTATGACTATTGCTTTGTCTTTATAGTCATAGGATTGATACTTGGTTGTTCTTACTTGACTATATGAGTCTATGATTTTCATATTGATGATTGTATGATAGTGCATAGGATGACTTAAAGATGATAATGGTTGTTCCTATGTACTTCTAGAAATATATGTAATATATGCTTAAGTGAAGTATGTTTTGTCTTGTATTGGCTTACTTGTGTCCCTTAATTCATGCATGTATGAATGTGAATGTGAGTTTTCTTGACTGAGGATATTAATATCTTAGTATTGAATGTATGAATGATATATGATACCTTAAATGATGTTAAGAGGGTTCTTTATGTAAAACCTTGACCTAGTGGTATGGGTATGAATGTTGAAGTTGAAAGTCATTATAGTATCCTTCAAGAAGAGGAATAATAGACTTAAGGTTGGTTGGCTTGAACGACATCATATCAAACCATAGGAAAGTCATGATGAGCTTCTTGTCTTCATTGTAAGGTAGCCTAGAGGAAATCTTAGGTAGGTTAAATGTGATCGGGTATTAACTTGATATGAAACCCCTTTCTATGAACCTTTAATGTTAATTAATCCATGAGAACAAAGGCTAGAACCGAGTAATTATGGTAAAGGAAGTAGTTCTAGTCAAAGGATGAGACTAGAATATAAAGTATGCCCTTCACATTCCTTATCCATGTTCCTACATGGGATGTGTCTAACTTGTACCAGTGGAAAGTCGAACACCCTCATCAGAGTAGGTTAGAACTCTGGATTACATGTCATTCTATCATGGTCAATGTCGGTTATTGCCTATTCTAATAATATGGTATACTTACTAGCATTTGAGAAATTATATGAAGTGTAGTCAGTGGTATGAAACTCTATATTGACATTGTACAATAGAATTTGAAGCTGTTAGTTTGAGTCCCTAGGTCTTGACCAAGAACATTTCTTGAATGTCCTTTATTTGATGAATGTCTCTTAATGAATTAATGAATATAATCACTTAAGTAAGAAAGTATATTAATTGAATAAGTACTTATCTAGAGTAGTTAAGGATTGTCTAGTTAAAATGTGAAGAGGGAATAGGAATGGTCTTTTCGTATCTTACCTAGATATGTCTTAAGGATGACTCTAGTTAGGGAAGATGGTTGGTTATGTAAACATAATCTATTGTTAGGTAGTCTTAAGGATTACTTAGATAATCTTGAAGAGGTCAATCATTGACGTTATCTTCTGATTTATTTAAGTAAGTCTTTTTACAGACTTTGGAAAGAGAATGTCATATTATGCATATGTTGATGTAATAAGGAAAAATTATTTTATCCTAGGTAGTCTAGGATCTCGTAAGTGTGTGTGTAAGAGATTGTTTTAACGGTAGCTTCACAACTTACTCAAGTGAGATTTGGAATCATTAGTGGTAGAAGAATCTCATGTTCATGTGTTTTGGTGTCTTGTAAGTGTGTATGTGACTCCTTGTGAATAGTTTTTAGGATCACTTAGGAATTCTTAGAGAGGGTGTATGGGCGGTCTCACTTGGTATGCATTAAGTGGGACATAGGATAGCTTGTAGTGATTGGATTATATATTATAAAGTGCCTAAGTTAAAATGAAGCAACTTCACTGTAACAGTGAATAAATTCATTGTACAGTGAGTTGAGGTTACTGTAAAGTGGGTTTAAAATTGCACAAATTACTTAAATGTTATCTGGTGTGTTTCTAAGTTGATAAATGTTGTATTTATCATTATATTATGATATGTAAATGAAAAGATGCATATTTCCTATAAAAGTCCGTTTTCATGATTTTTATGCATTATGCTATACTTAGTACATGTGGTTGTACTAATTCCATGATTTTATCTTTCTCTATAGTTGTTAATAGGGGAGGAGAATTTGGGATGCAAGACATGGATAATATATCATTCGAGTAAAGTTGATGTATGTCCTCATTTGACTCGAGGGCATAGAAGTCTTTTATGTATCTTATTGAATTATTGTAATAGATTGATGTAACATTACAAAAAAATGTACTTGTCGAGTGAAGATTCTATTAGGTTTTAAGAATATTTATTGAGTTACATAAGCATCCCAATGCCAAATATTTAGTATATTGGGCATGTTAGAGAATATAAGCTTAAGGGTGTTAGCCAATTTCTATGTATTAACAAGTACTTAAAATTTATTTTGATACTCAAATGCTCCAATCCAAGCTCTTTTAGACAATGTACATGCAATGAAGAACCTAAGCTAAAATTAAAGATTTCTTAGTTTACACAAATTAGGTACGAGGCATCCAAGTATAAAGCCAATGTATTATAGAATATGATCATTTAAAATGATCATGTAGATTAAGTAGTGCCCAAGGACATAGTGAGGATCCTTGGGACAAGAAGCGCGCAGCAACACATGTGCAAGCACATGTCCTATCGGCCGAGAGACCAAACGACGAAGCCCAACCGAATTTGGTTAGGGCGGTAAAGGGGAAAGAGCACGTCATGTCAAGCCATGTGTTTCATAGATTTCTAACCAATCCTAGGTTCTAACTAACTTACCTAACTATCTAACTAACCTAGGACTAAATAAAATAAACTAACTAGTGTGACCGAAATCCTAAGACCTAACCGGGTGAAACTAGCCGAGTAGCTAACTAAATAAATATCCTAGTACCTAGCTAGGATGGTCCAAAGGGGTTGGTTATGGTCCTAGTGACTTAGAGGTACTTTAATAATTACCCTAGGTCACTTAATTAATTAAATTATCTACTTAATTAATTAATTTAAGCACAATTATGTTAACCGAAACCCTTAGCAAATTTTCGAAATTTTGCTAAGTAAAATGCTCTCCTATTTTTAGTCAATTTAGGAGGAGCGTTTTGGTAATTATATAATTGATTTATTTAAATAAGTTAATTAGACTAAGTTGAATTAGTAAATATTCAGTTTCTATGACTGTGGCTCATGTTTAAATAGGTAGAAACTCACGACTTTAAAACGGTGAAAAAATATAAGAAAAACATTAAAATACTCGCGATTCTCCTTAGACGATTTCAAGGCAATTCTTCATAATTTTCGTGCAAAGTACAGGGTGATGTTCGTAGATTCAATTCTACATTAAGGTATGTGTTTTCTCTCTTGTATTCTTTTCCCTATGAGGCTTTTCAAACATTTTGAATTCAACAAAACCCAAACTAGGGTTGTTCCCAATGAAATTGTCGAATGTTTATCTTCCTTTCTCTCCCTATTTCCGATTCTAGTAGTATATATAATGCAAATATTGATCATTTTGTTGGTATGTTGTTCTTACTGATCACTACTTGTATTTTTCAATGATTTTATAATGTCGAATGAAACCTATAGGTTACATCCGTATGATAAATGACTAAATGTGTTCGAGAAGATGAAATTGTAATAAGTCCTTTATGAAATCCAGTTTACTGGTGAAAGGAATGAAGGTTTCGATTATTGTTTGTGTTTTGCAGTAAATATGTTTGTAAGTGTTTGGAATGCAATGTTTCCAAGAATAAATAAGAATGAGAATTAAAGCGAGTTAATGAATCTTCAATGCCAAATAAACTTTATAGCTTGGACAAATTAAGCACTGAATTGTTCTAATATTTCCAATTGGCTTGCTTAAAATGATGATATTACTATAGTATATACATAAATTAAATTGAATTTTCTAGTGATAATATCATGACAAGTGTTAAGTTAAAGTTTGTTTATGCCAATTAATTGGCTAGCAATATTATTTCAAAAATATGAAATAGAGTTTGCCAATGACTAAGTCATACTAATCTTATATGGCCAATGTAAATAATGATGTTCTTGTAAGGCCAAGTACATGTTATGAGTGACTTGACAAGTTGTAACTCAATTAACTCATAACCTACGGTATGCTAATGATTGTGACAAGTCCCAACATACCATATCTAAATGAACTTGTGAACATAGTAACACATCGAATAAGTCGTTATAAGTTTCATATAGAATTGTGTAAGACTATCACATAACATTGAAAAACATAAGGTGAGTAATGAAAGAGTTAAAAGCTTATGAGTTATGAAATTGAGCTAGAATGGGGTGTTCATAGAAGTGAGACAAGTCTCACTTGCATCTAAACAATTATGATAAAGATACTCACATAAGAGGGCATAAGAAACCGTGATACAAGTCTCATTCACACCATAATGATTATGTAAGTTTTAAGTTCACCTTAATTAAGTATAGAAAGGGATGAAAAGTCACCTATTGAGCTAAGCCTACCTCAAACTTCAAGCAAGCTTCCATAGTGTATAAGTAAACTCTATAAGTTGTAAAGTATGATAAATTGAGCTAAGTACCGATAGAATAGTAATGAACTTGTGCAAGCACATATAAGCCTCAAGAGATGAAACTACCACCAATGTTGATAAAGGTCTCCAAATTCTCCTAGTCTTTGAACTATGTCGCCAACATAGGTTACCAACTAGTGGATCCACCTAAGAAAGCTAGGAAGTATTCGATTTCACTTTGGCCGTTGAACCACCTTTTTTTAAGTGTATGGAAAACACTGGATTTAATGTTAGCTCACATGATCTATGTAGATTAAATGCTAAAGATTTCTTTAATAATGTAAGAAAGAAAGAAAGAAATAACTACAAAGATGAGGGATGTTCGGATAGGATGACCAAAGAACAAATCATATTCATAATCATACTAGCATGTTCGAAGTGAACATTAGATAAAAGAACAAGAATGTAAGATCAAAGTGAACTAACTAAGAAAAAACATAAGCATATCAAATCATAAGGGTTTGAAAAGAATGAAGTCTTAACAGTTATTGTCTTATGCCAATAAAGGGAGCAAAACATAATGACACATCAATTGGAGTATGAATATATGACCCATCATCTTTATAGTATACAAATTATCATACTAGCATGTTCGAAGTGAACATTAGATAAAAGAACAAGAATGTAAGATCAAAGTGAACTAACTAAGAAAAAACATAAGCATATAAAATCATAAGGGTTTGATAAGAATGAAGTTTTAACAGTTATTGTCTTATGCCAATAAAGGGAGCAAAACATAATGACACATCAATTGGAGTATGAATATATGACCCATCATCTTTATAGAATACAAATTATCAATTAGTTTGCATAGACAATAAATATTAACTCCTAAATCAATATATTCCCCGGCATTTTTATATTATGCAATTGATCAAAAAATGGGCATAGACTTCATGCCCAATTTAACAAAAATGGAAGGAATAACTTGTTAATAGAGTACTCAAATCATTTCCTTAGTCTTTTGGAGTACTTACTTGATTCATTATAGGAATGGGACACAATGAACCATTGCACTCGTATGTAAAATATAATGTCAAAGGAGATCATCGAACTAAACAACAAAAAGAAGAAAATACTGAAAAAAACTAAGTCTGGAAGAGGGAGCTCTTGGCTTAAGGGGAGCAAAAATATTAACTTTTACTTGAGTTGTTCTAAAATTATGTTGATGATTCCAAGGTCTCATGTTCATATAAAAAATTAGTTTTGTGCTTTAAATGTATTAAAAATGTCATATTCATAGCATGATTCATAAATACTGAATTAGGAAATTTAAGTGACTTCACTTTCAAAAAATTAGATGTAGCTATAAAAAGATCTTTCCTTGATCATGCATAGTCCCTCTGTGTTTATGTGCATACACCCATATTTAGCACAAGTATGTAATAACCAATATAAAAAATACGTTTTTATAGGTGCAGGTCCTTAAAGAATATTTAAGATCAATTGAAGCTGTTTGGAGTAGTACCTCCAGACTTTGGTAGGTCCTCTTTAGTTCGAGGATGCCTACGCTTTATCTTCTAGATTTAGTTGATTAGACATAGCTAGTGGATTTTGTCCCTAGTGTTTCCTTTCAAACATTTGTTCAAGGTTTCGTATTAAGGCTAATTTGGAAACTATTAATTATATTATGAACTTCATTTCAATTGTTCAACCTGTTAATAGATGGTTATTAATTTTGAGATGTTAGTATATTAATCTTATTCAAGAATTATATGAATTCTAACTACACTTCAGTAAGCTTAAAAAGTTTTATATTTTCTGTTAAATTTAATTGTATGATTTTGATGAAAGATAAGAAGAGGCTTGTCTACGACCTTTGACAGGTTAACGATGCCGGTTTCATCTAGGGTCTTGGACTCAGGTGTGACAAACTTGGTATCAGAGTATTTGGTTTAATTACTTAGGTACTAAAGTTCAAAAAAAACCATGTTGTGTAGCTTCTAGCTTACGGTTGGGAAGTGCACCATAACCATGACTTAGAGACTTAGTGAAGTTAAGAACCTACCCTTCTTAAAGTTTATGGTTGTGTCATTCAAGAAACTAACTTCCTTTTTTGTGAGCGTATGGAAAAATGAACACAAGAAGAAACGCAGGCACGAGAGTTTGACAAGCAGCTACTGGGGAAACCATGATCTTTCTCAAGCTCCAACTTCTGGAGTACAAGTGTCGGTCTACCCAGCTACGTTGACGGATGGAGAAGTGAGAGCAACATTGGTTCAGTGGCCCAAGCGATCACTGCTCAGGAACAATCTATCACAGTCCAGGCCACTAGAGAGGGTGCTCCCAGGGAGAACCCACATGCTAGCACCATGAATAGTAGACTGAGAGATCATGTCAGGATGAATACTCCAGTCTACTTCGGGTCCAGAACCAATAAGGATCCCTGGAGTTTATGGAAAAGGTCAACAAGATTCTCTGTTCTTGGGGTGTTAATGAGGAGGAGAAGGCTGAGTTTGTTGCATACCAGCTCAAGGATGTGTCTCAGGTATGGTATAAGTTATGGGTAGATGGCCGAGCACAAGGAGAAGTCCCCATCACTTGGGACATTCACAAGACTACAGTCCTGGAGAGGTTATTTCCTAGACATTACAGAGAAGCTAAGCTTAAGGAGTTCATCAACCTACGTCAGGTAGGAATGTCAGTCAAGAAATACCCTTGTAGTTTGTTGAACTTTACAAATATGCTTCTTCCTTGGTATCCAGAAGCATGGATGAGATGAGCAGGTTTGTGACTGGTGTATCAAAGGATCAGGAGGAGGAATATCGGGCAGCCATGTTTCATGATAACATGGACCTTGATAGGTTGATCGTACAAGCACAACACATACAGGAGAGTCTTCGAAGAAAGAGAGGCCGACATGGCAAGAAGCCTAGGCCCTTAGATCAGGCTGGTGCTAGCACTAGTAGGAGTTTATTTGGAGTCCAGGACAGGCCCAATTTCAAGAAGAGGCACCAACACTCAAGTATTACTACTCCTTCCAGGAGCACTGATGCCAAAGGGGGCAAGTCTGGTCCAAAGAAGGGCAATGATAGAAATGAAAAGCGTGACAGTAAGCCGTATGGAAAGTGTGGTTGTTTGCATGGAGGTGAGTGCATTGTGGGTTCTAATGCATGCTATGGGTGCTGCAAGAGTGGGCATATGATCAGGGACTGCCCATATGTGAAGAATCAAGCCAAGGTAAGATAATCAGCCTTGCCTTAATCCTGCTGGTGCAACCAAGCTTCCCAAGATGAACAGGTTCCATGCTTTAAAAGGTAGAGAGGAGCAGGGGAAGTAAGCTTATTTGGTCACTAGTAACATGCATGTCTTTTTTTCCTATGTAGGCATTCTTAGATCCAAGATCCACCTTGTATTTTGTTACTCCTTTTGTAACTAGTAAATTTGACTTGCTTCTTGAGATCTTGCATGAACCTTTTCCAGTTAGTACTCTCATAGGATACAACACTAGAGATGAAAGAGTATATAGATATTGCCCAATAACTGCTCTTGATAAATTTACCTATGCTTACCTTATAGAATTAACCATGCTTGACTCTAATGTAATTTTGGGTATGTATTGGCTCCATGAATTCTATGCTGCCATAGATTGTCGAAACAGGGTAGTAAGGTTTCAGTTTCCTGATAAGTTAGAGCTGGAATGGGAAGGGCTTCGTTCAAATCCAATAGGCCAAATAGTTTCTCATCTTAAATCCAATAAGATTTTATCTAAGGGGTATTTATACCACTTAGTCAGAGTAAATGACATAGAACGTGAAGTTCCTCCTATAGACTCTGTGCCCATACTAAATGAGTTTCCATATGTCTTTCCGGAGAATTTTCCAGGAATCCCTCCTAAATGCAAAAATGACTTTGGTGTTTACTTAGATCCCAACACCAAACAAATTTCCGTTCCTCCCTATAGAATGGCTCTAGCTGAACTCAAAGAGTTGAAGTTGCAGTTAAAAGAACTACTTGATAAGGGCTTCATCCAGCCGAGCATATCCACATGGGGTGCTCCACTGGTTTTCATTAACAAAAAGGATGGAAAACTTAGAATGAGTATCAATTATCGACAATTCAACAAAATCACTATAAGGAATAAATACACTCTTCCCAGAATTGATGATCTATTTGATTATCTCCAAGGTTCAAGTGTGTTTTCTAAAATAGATATTCGGTCAAGGTATAACCATCTTAAAGTTACACAAGAGGACATTCCTAAGACTTTCTTCCATACTATGTATGGTCATTACGAGTTTCTTGTCATGTCATTTGGTCTCACTAACTGAGCAGTTGCATTTACGTACCTTATGAATAGGGTTTTCCGTGAATACCTTGATTCTTTTATCATCATACTCATAGATGAAATCCTCATACATTCTAAGACCAGATAAGAGCATGAACAAAATTTGAGAATGACATTGCAAGTAGTCATGGAAAACCAGCTGTATGCAAAATTCAGCAATTTGAGCTTTGGCTGAGATCACTGGCCTTCCTTGGTCATGTTATGTCCGACAAGGGTGTAGAGGTTGATCCAAAAAAGATTGAGTCAGTAAAGAACTGGCTGAGACCCCTCACTCCTACAGACATCCGTAGTTTCATGGGTTTGTCTAATTACTATCATAGTTTTGCTGAGGGTTTTTTCTGCTATTGTTGTTCCATTGACAGCGTTAACAAAGAAGAAGGAAAAGTTTGAGTGGTCTGAAACTTGTGAAAATAGCTTTCAAGAGCTTAAAGACCAACTCACTTCAGCCACAGTTATCATATTTCTGAGGATTGGTGAAGGGTATATGGTGTATCGTGATGCTTCTCGGGTAGGTTTGGGATGTTTTCTTATGCAGGATGGCAAGGTGATTGCATATGCATCATGAATGTTTAAAATCGACAAGAAGTATTACCCTACCGATGTTCCTGAGTTAGCTGATGTGGTATTTTTTTTAAAATTTTGGACACATTACTTATATGATATACATGTTAATGTATTTAATGACCATAAAAGTTTTTAGATTTTTACACAGAGAGAATGGAATCTTCTTCACAGAAGATTGCTAGAGCTGCTCAAGGATTATGAAATTAGTGTCCACTATCACCCAGGTAAGACCAATGTAGTGGCCGATGCTTTGAGCCGATTGAGCATGGGCAGTGTGTCTCATATTTACGATGAGAAAAAGGAGTTGGTTAAAGAGGTACACCCATTGGCTAGGTTAGGTGTACAGGTGGTATATGCACCAAGTGGGGGTGTTTCAGTTTATTCCAGCTCTGAATCCTCATTTGTTGTAGATGTTAAAGCTAATAAGCATCTCAACCCAGTACTCATAGAGTTAAAAGATTTAGTGTTGAGTAAGCTTAATGAATCATTCTCCCTTGCGGATTATGTGCTTAAATATTAGGGTAGATTGTGTGTTCCCAATATTGATAATCTAAGACCTTATATTATTGTTGAGGCTCATGGCTCAAGGTATCACATTCATCCAGATTCCACCAAGATATATCATGATCTCAAGCAGATCTATTGGTTGAAAGGTATGAAGCGAGATATTTTTAAGTTTGTGGAGGACTACCTCAATTGCAAACAGGTTAAGGCTTAACACCTTAAGAGTAGAGGTATTACCCAGTCGATTGACATCCCAACATCAAAGTGGGAGGCTATTAATATCGACTTTGTGGTTGGTCTTCCAAGGACTAGGAAATTGCATGATTTCATTTGGGTCATTATTGACAAGAAGACTAAGTTTCCTCACTTCATTGTTGTGAAGTCTACTTATAGGGCCAAATATTATGCCAAGTTTTATATTGATGAGATATTAAGGTGACATGGGATCCATTTATCTATTATTTAAGATAAGGGAGCCCAGTTCACTTCTCACTTTTGGAGATTTCCAAAAGAGCTTAGGTACACAGGTGAAGCTCAATACTACTTTTCATCCTAAAATGGATGGACAAGCAGCGCGTACAATTCAGACCCTTGAAAACATGCTGAGAGAATATGTTATTTACTTCAGGGGGAGTTGGTATGATCACTTGCCACTGATTGAGTTCTCTTATAATAATAGATACCATTTGAGTATTTGGATGGCACCTATTGAAGCACTTTATTGCAGGATATGTAGGTCCCCAGTTGAGTGGTTTGAGGTAGGAGAGTCTTGCATCCTTGGCCCAAATATCATACATGAGGCTATGGAAATGGTGAGAATGATCAGGAATTGATTGGGCACTGCATACAGTTATCAAAAATCCTTTGCTAATAACAGGAAGAGGGTTCCTAAATTTGAGGTAGGTGATCAAGTCTCTCTAAAGATATCACCCATGAAAGGGGTGATGAGGTTTGGTGAGAAAGGGCAGTTGAGTCAAAGGTATATAGGTCCTTATGAGGTCTTACAGCGAGTAGGAAATATTTCCTATGAATTGAAGTTCCCAAATGACTTAATTTATGTTCATCTGGTGTTTCATGTTACAATTTTTAAAAAGTACCTAGGTGATCCAGCATCCATCATGCCTGTTGAGGGGTTAGGAGTAGATGATAACCTTTCTTATAAAGAGTTTCCATTTGAAATTTTAGATCGCCAAGTTAAGCTGCTGAGGAACAGAGAGGTTGCCACCATAATGTTGTTACGGAGGAACCACCTTATAGAGGGAGAAACATCGGAGGTCGAGGCCGACATGAGATCCCCTTACCCTCACTTCTTTAGTTCTTGAGGTTACATATACACTTCCTAAGTCTGATTTTGTTTATGAAATTCTAAATTTTAGTGTATTAGTCGATTTTTGTGTTTTAAGTCCATAACTGTGTGTTTTATACTTGCACTATATGAGTTAATATGAGTTCGTGCTTGCATTCATGTTGCTGTTTTTTATAGCGTTGAGGTGATTTTTGTGTTGCATGAGTTGTGAAGTGCAATGAGTTAAAGTGATATTGACAAGGAAGTTCCTCAATCTCAGATATGAAGCTTCTGATAATCCTTGATTGATATGCATCATCCAAAGTAAGTTGTGAATCAGATATTCACAAAGAGTAAAGTTTCAAGAATTTTGATGTGTTTTTCGAAAATACCCTCTTTGATTGAAAATTATGTGTAGTGTCATTCGTTCACAAATGTTCCTAAAGGTGGGGGGATAATGTAACATTCTAAAAAATGTACTTGTATAGTGAAGAGTGTAAAGGTTTTAATAATATGTATTGGGATACATAGGCATCCCAATGACCAATATTGAGTAATATTGGGCATGTTATAGAATATAAGCCAAAGGGTGTAAGCCAATTTCTATGTATTAACAAGTAACTTAAGGTATACTTTGATGCTAAAATGCTCCAATCCATGTTTGTTTAGGAATTGTACTTGTAATGAATAACCTAAGATACAATTTGAGATTTATTAGTTTATACACATTAGGTACGAGGCATCCAAGTGTCAAGCCTAGGTACCATATCACATGATCATTTAAAATGATAATGTATATTAATCACTACCCAAGTACATATTGAGGATACTTGGGACAAGAAGTGCGCAGCAACACATATGGAAACACATGTGTTACCAGCCGAGAGACCAAACGACCAAGCCCCATCAAATACGGTAAGGGCGGTTAGGGGGCAGGCGCACGTCGGGTCAAGCTACGTGTTCCCTAGATTCATAACCAATCCTAATCTCTAACTAACTTACATAACCAGCTAACTAACTTAGGACTAACTTAAATAAACTAACTAGTCTGCCCGAAATCCTAAGACTTAACTGGGTGACACTAGCCGGGTAACTAACTAAAGAAACATCCTAGTACAAAACCTAGGATGGTCCAAAAGGGTTGGTTATGGTCCTAGTGACTTAGGGGTACTTTAGTAATTAACCTAGGTCACTTAATTAGTTAAATTAGAAATTTAACTAATAATTTAAGAACAATTATGTAACCCGAAATGCTTAGCAAAATTTCAGAATTTTTTGGCCAAGTCAAATGCTCTCCTATTTTTGGTCAATTTAGGATGGGCATTTTTGTAATTAGCTAATTGATTAATTAAGTTAATTATCCTAAATTTAATTAGTCAATATTCAGTTCCTAAGACTTCGACTCACATTTAATTAGGTAAGAAACACACGATAGAAAAACTGTGAACAAACGTAAGAAAAATAGATAAATACTCTCGGTTCTCCTTAGGCAATTTCAAGGGAATTCTTCAAGATTTTCGTGCAAAGTACAGGGTGATCATCATACATTCAATTCAATAGTAAGGTATGGGTTTTATCTCTTGGATTCTTTTCCGCATGAAGCTTTTCAAACATTTTGAATACAAGAAAACTGAAACTAGGATTTTTCCCAATGAAATTGTCGAATGTTCATCTCTCTAGTTATCACTATTTCTAATTTTAGTAGTATGTATAATGAAAATCTCAATCATTTTGTTGGTAAGTGATTCTAACAGATGATTATGTGGAGATTTCTATTATTTGATAGTGTCGAATGAGACATATAGGTTAGATCTGTATGATTAATGCCTAAATATGTTCGAGAAGATGAAATTGTTATAAGTAGTTTATGAAATTAAGTTTACTGTTGAAAGGAATGAAGGTTTTGGTTACTGTTTTTGTTTTACAGTAGATATATTTGTAAGTGTTTGGAATGTAATATTTCCAAGATGAAATAAGAATGAGAATCAAAGCTAGTTAATTAATCTTCAATGCCAAATAAACTTTATAGCTTAGCCAAATTAAGCACTGACTTGTTCTTTTGATTAAAAGTTGGCTAGCTTAAAATGATTAGATTACTATAGTATATACATAAAGTTAATTGACTTTAATAGTGCTAATGTCATGACAAGTGTTTAGTATAAGTTTGGTTTATGCCAATAAATTGGCTAGCAATATTATTTCCAAAATATGAAATAGAGTTGGCCAATGACTAAGTAATATTAATATTCTATGGCCAATCTAAATTATGATGTTATTGTAAGTCCAAATACATGTTAAAGATGGACTTGACAAGTTGTAACTCAATGAACTCATAACCTAGGGTATGCCAATGATTGGGACAAGTCCAAACATACCCTATCTAAATGAACTTGTGGACTTAGTAGCACATTTAAGTCCTTATAACTTTCATAAAGAATTGAACAAGACTACCAAATAACATTTAACAAGATAAGTTGAGTAATGAAAAAACTAAAAGTATATGACTTATTAAATTGACGTAGAATGGGGTGTTAAGAAAGTGATATAAGTCTCACTTGCACCTAAACAATTATGTTAAATATACACACATAAGAGGGTGTTAGAAATCGTGAGACAAGTCACATTCACACCATAATGATAATGTAAAATTTTAAGTTGACATTCATCAATTATAGAAAGGGATGACAAGTCATCCATTGAGCTAAGCATACGTCATACTAGAAGCAAGCTTCCATAATGTATGAGTCAAATCTAAAAGTTGTTAAGTATGATAAATTGAGCTAAGAACCAATAGACTAGTAATGAGCTTGTGCAAGCACATGTAAGCCTAATGAGATGAGACTACCACATGGTGGATAAGGATCTCCGAATTCTCCTAGACTTTGAATTATGTGCCAGCATAGGTTACTAGCTAGTAGATCCACCTAAGAAAGCAAGGAAGTATTTGATTTCACTTTGGCTGGTGAACCACCTTTTTTCAGTGTTAAGAAGACACTTGATTTAATGTTACCTCACATGATCTATGTCGGTTAATTGCTAAAGATTTCTTGAAGAATGTAAGAAAGAAAGAAAGAAATAATGAGGAAGATGAGAGGTGTTCGGATAGGATAAACAAAGAGTGAGGTTACACTAAGTAATGATGTAAGTAATTCTTAGTCATTGAACAGAAAGATCCCAATGGAAGTCTTAAAAGAATATCCTAAGTCAACCTAGAATGTTCAAAGTGAACATGAGATCAAAGATGAAGAAATGTAAGTTCAAACTAAACTAAGTAAGAAAAAGCATAAGTATATCAAATAATCAGTGTTTGATAAGAATGAAGTCTTAACACTTATTAGCTTATGCCACTAAATGAGCAAACATAATGACTCATCAATTCGAGTATGAATATATGCCCCAACATCATTATAGTATACAAATGATCAAATAATTGGCATAGCCAATAGAGATAAGCTCCTAAAGAAATATATGCTCCAGTATCTTTAAATTATGCAAATGATCAAAAATGGGTGTAGCCAATAAAGATTGTCTTACAAAAACTTCATGCCCTATTTAACAAGAATGGATGTAATAACGTGTAAGTAGGGTAATTAAATAATTTCCTTAATCTTTTGGATTACTTACTTGATTCCTTGTGGGAATAGGACTACAATGAATCATTGAACTCATAAGAAAAACATCGGATCAAAGAAGATCATTGAACTACACAACAAAAAGAAGAAAACACTGAAAAATAAACTAAGCCTGGAAGAGGGAGCTCTCGGCCTAAGGGGAGCAAAAATATTATTTTTTGCTTTAGTTATTCTAAAATTATGTTGATGATTCCAAAGCCTCATGTTCACTATAACATTCCAGAAAATGTAGTTGTTGAGTCTATTAGGTTTTAAGAATATGTGTTGGGGTACATAGGCATCCCAATTGCCAATAATGAGTAATATTGGGCATGTTAGAGAATATAAGCTTAAGGGTGTTAGCCAATTTCTAGGTAATAACAAGTAACTTAAGATATACTTTGATGTTCAAATTCTCCAATCCAAGCTTGTTTAGGAATTGTACCTGAAATTAAGACCCTAAGCTAAATTTTTTTTGATTACTTATGTTTACACACATTAGGTATGAGGCATCAAAGTGTCAAGCCTAGGTACCATGGCACATGATCATTTAAAATGATCATGTAGATTAAGTACTGCCCAAGGACATAGAGAGGATCCTTGGGATAAGAAGTGCACAACAACACATGTGCAAGCACATAAGCACATGTGCTACCATCCAAGAGACAAAAGGACCAAGCCCAACCAAATTCGATTTCTGCAGTTAGGGGGCAGGTATGAGTTCAGGTCAAACCACGTGGGGCCTAGATTCCTAACCAATCCTATGCTCTAACTTACTTACCTAACTAGCTAACTAAACTAGGATTATCTAAAATAAAATAACTACTATGAACAAAATCCTAAGACCTAATCGGGTGACACTAGCCGAGTAAATAACTAAAGAAATATCTTAGTACCTAACTTAAGATAGTCCAAAGGGGTTGGTTATGGTCCTAGTGACTTAGACGTACTTTAGTAATTATATCACTTAATTAATTAAATTATAAACTTAATTAATTATTAAAAAAAAATATTTTTACCCAAGACCCTAGCAAATTTTAAGAATTTGGCTAAGTCAGATGCTCTCCTATTTTTAGTCAATTTAGGATGAACGTTTTCGTAATTACCTAATTTATTTATTTGATTAAGTCAGTTGGCATAAGTTGAATTGGTTAATATTCTGTTACTAATACCTAGACTCACGTTTAACTAGGTTAGAAACTCTCGACTGAAAAATAGTGAACAAATGTACGAAAAAATAAGAATACTCTCGGTTCTCCTTAAGCGATTTCAAGGGAAATTATTAAAGATTTCCATTCAAAGTACAGGGTGATGTTCGTAGATTCAATTCTAAAGTAAGATTTTCTCTCTTGGATTCCTTTCCCCATGAAACTTTTCAAATATTTTGAATTCAAAAAAATTTAAACTAGGGTTGTTCCCAATGAAATTATCGAATGTTCATCTCCCTAGTTCTCTGTATTTCAAATTATAGTAGTATGTGTAATGTAAATATTGAGCATGTTGTTGGTATGTAGTTCTAACTGATTATTATGTGTAGGTTTCTATGATTTTATCATTTCGAATGAGACCTATAGGTTAGATCCGTATGATCAATGCCTAATTCTGTTCAAGAACATAAAATTTTTATAAGTCGTTTATGAAATTCAGTGTATTGTTGAAAGGAATGAAGGTTTCGATTACATATTAAGTTTTTACAGTCGATATGTTTGTAAGTGTTTGGATTGCAATGTTTCCAAAAAGAAATAAGAATGAGAATCGAATATAGTTAATAAATCTTCAATTCAAATCTACTTTATAGCTTGACCAAACTAAGCACTGAATTGTTCCTATAAGCTAATCATATACAAAAAGTTGGTTGCTTCAAATGATACGATTAATATAGTATATACTTGAAGTTAATTGACTTGGCTAGTGATAATATCATGGAAAGTGTTTAGTGAAAGTTTGTTTTATGCCAATAAATTCGCTATCAATATTATTAAAAAAATATAAAATAGAATTGGCCAATGACTAAGTCATACCAATCTTTTATGTCCAATGTAAATTATGATATTTTTTGTAAGGTCAAATACATGATAATATTGACTTTACAAGTTGTAACTCAATGAACTCATAACCTAGGGTATGATAATGATTAGTACAAGTCCCAACATACCCTATCTTAATGAACTTGCGAACATAATAGCACATTGAATAAGTCCTTATAACTTTCATAAAGAATGGTACAAGACAACCAAATAACATTGAACAAGATAAGGTGAGTAATGAAATAGCTAAAAGATTATGAGTTATATAATTGACCTGAATGGGGTGTTAAAGGAAGTGAAACAAGTCTCACTTGCACCTAAACAATTATGTTAAAGATACTCACATAAAAGGGTTTTAGAAATGGTAAGACAAGTCTCATTCACACCATAATGATAATGTAAGATTTAAGCTCACATTCATCAAGTATAAAAAGGGATGACAAGTCATCCATTAAGCTAATCATATCTCATCCTAGAAGTAAGCTTCTGTAATATATGAGTCAACTCTAAAAGTTGTAAGGTTAAATAAATTGAGCAAAGCAACAATATACTAGTAATGAGCTTATGCAAGAAGATGTAAGACTCGAGAGGTGATACTATCACCAAGGTGGATAAGGGTATGCAAGTTCTCATAGTCTTTGAATTATGTGTCCATCATAGGTTATAGTGAATCCAAATAAGAAAGCTAGGAAGTATTCAGTTTCACTTTTGCTAGTGAACTACCTCTTTTTACTGTGGGGAAGACACTGGATTTCATGTTAGCTCAAATGATCTATGTCGGTTAAGTGCTAAATACCTCTTTAAGAAAGTAAAGAAATAAAGAAAGAACTAGGAAGATGAGGGGTGTTCGGATAGGATGACCAAATGGTGAGGTTAGACTAAGTAATGATGCAAGTCATTCTTAGTCATTGCGCAGAAAGATCCCAAAAGAAGTCATAAAAAAATATCCTAATTCAACCTAGCATGTTGAAAGTGAACAAGAGATCAAAGAAGAAATGTAAGTTCAAAGTGAACTAATTAAGCAAACGCATAAGTATATCAAATCATCAGTGTTTAAGAAGAATGAAGTTTTAACAGTTATTGGCTTATGCCAATAAAGGGAGCAAAACATAAAGACTCATCAATTGGAGAATGAATATATGCCACAGCATTATCATGTTATGCAAATCATCAAATAATGGGAATAGACAATAAAGATTTCAAATGATCAAATAAAGGGCATATCCAATAAAGATTGGATTATAAAGACCTCATGCCAAATTTAACAAGAATGGATAGAATAACTTGTGAGTAGGGTAGTCAAATCATCTCCTTAGCCTTTGGATTACTTACTTGATTCATTGTAGAATGGGATAGAAAGTCATAAAAGTCTATAGCATGTGCATGGTGTTTAGGGGTCTTGTTGAAATTGAATTTCATTGATGTAACGACCTGTTTAGTCGTTTTGAGCAACAGATTTTAATTCTGGAAAAACTGGCTGGGACGACGGAAGTCACGACGGACCGTCGTGGTCACGACGGCCCGTCGAGGAGGTTTCGTTCCATGACACTTAGAATTCTGAAATTGGATACTGAAAATCGACTCTCTGTAAATTGTGACGGACCTGCAGGACGTGCCGTCACATCCACAACGAACCGTCGTGAGTTCCCGTTGCAAAACACTTCAACTTTTGAGAATTTGGTATAAGAAACGAGTTTTTGACCGTCAGGACGGAGGAGCAGGACGGACCGTCACAGGGGTGACAGGCCCTCACAGCTCACCTGGATTTTGGGAGGCTGCGACGACCTGCGTGACAGACCATCGCAGGCACGACGGCCCGTCACAGGTCGCGCAGATCCCAGTCAGAATAGGATTCCTCTACACGTTTTAAGGGTCGTTTTGGACTATTCTTTCCTTAATTATAAAGATTGAGGGTTAATATTAATAAGTCTAATTACTTGGGGGTTAAAAGAGGTAACCCTAAGTTAATTAGTGGGTTCTATTGTCCTCTTTTATTCTTAATTATATGATAATTAGGGTAAAGGAAAGAGGGTTTGAATAAAAACAGAAGAGAAAGAAAAGAGAGAGGGAGATTGATCGATCAAGAGGAAAAGGGAATATCAAAGCTTTGGGAATTCCTGCTTGATCACTAGTCTTCGGTGGAGGTAGGTTATGGTTTCATCCTATTCGTAGTAGACTCTTAATAGCGCATTATATGTATTGGTAGTATTGTAAACCTGTCTATATGCTTAATTGTATGCTTGCATGAATATGATTATGTGATTTTGATAAACAAGCATGATGAAAACCATTGAATCCCAAATCTTGAAAGAAACTTTAATCTACGATATTAATGATGATGCCTCGGTATAAAAGAAGGCTTGATGAATGGATAGAACGAATTTAGTGGATCGGAGTGTCACGTTCCGACACATAGTAATAGTGGATCGGAGTGTCACATTCCGACACATAGTAATAGTGGATCGGAGTGTCACGTTCCGACACATAGTATTAGTGGGACGGGTGTCACGAACCGACACGTAGATATAGGGGATCGGAGTGTCACGTTCCGACACATATAGGGGATCGGAGTGTCACGTTCCGACACATATAGGGGATCGGAGTGTCACGTTCCGACACATATAGGGGATCGGAGTGTCACGTACCGACACATAGTGGTAGGGGATCGGAGTGTCACGTACCGACACAAGAGGAAGAAAGATAATGAATCTTGAAAGATGATAATATACTCAACATAATGAACTTAATTCCCAAATGAGTATGGCATTGAGGCTTGAGCCCTCATGGATGAACTTGATGGTATTTATTGACGATTATAATACTTGTTGTTGCTACATGTTGAGTTTATAGTTGATTTATAATATTACTTGATATATATTATCTTCTATTTTGAGTTGGCCGATGATATCTACTCAGTACTTGTGGTTGTACTGACCCCCTACATTTATGTTTTCTTCTTTGTTATTTATGAAATGCCGCAAACGTTCCGTCAACTTCAACACAACAGTAACTCGAGCCAGTTTTCGTCATACCGGACCTTCAGGGTGAGCTAATGCTTCTAGCTTGGACTGGGTCTCCTTCTTCAAGTCTTGATGCCTTGAACTTCCGGCATGGACTAGCTCTTTAGTTATTTTTGTTCTTAGACATTCTTAGCTTAGTAATTTGAGATAGATGTTCTTGTGATGATGACTTCCAGATTTTGGGGATATTAATAATAGTTTTGAATTGTTTTATTAATGAGTTTAAGTCTTCCGCATTATTTTCTGTTGATATATCTTGAAATGTTAAGGGTTAGTTTGGTTGGTTCGCTCACATAGGAGGGTGGATGTGGGTGCCAGTCGCGTCCCCGATTTGGGTCGTGACAAGCTTGGTATCAGAGCCTTAGGTTCATTGGTCTCATCACACAAGAACAGGTCTAGTAGAGTCTTAAGGAACGGTAGGGGGACGCCTTTACTTTTCTTTGAGAGGCTATAAGACTTTAGGAAAATTCCATTCTTTCATTCTTCTTTCGTGCTACTACTTGAGTCCAATTGGTATCTAGGTGATACAAATTGGTATCTGACCATCTTCATTCTATTTCGCAGATGGTTAGAACTAGAGCAACGACCGCATCAGCAGAAACAATGGAAAGACAAGAAACGACTGAGCCAGCCACTGAGGCTGTAGCTCGAGGAAGAGCAGTGGCAAGAGGCCGTGGAAGAGGTCGTGGGAGGACGTCCTCTAGAGGAAGAGGACAAGCCCCTAGCCCATCTGATACTAGGGTAGTGACTCCTCCACCGACCGAGGAGGTGATAAGAGAGGGTGAGGAAGGGGAAACTGAACAAGGGCAGAATGAGGAAATGCCACCCCAACCTACCCCAAAGATGATTAACCAGGTACTTGCTTATCTTAGCGGGTTATCCGATCAAGGTCAGGCACTTCCAGTGGTTTCTGCACCAACACCTCCGGTTTCCGAGATACGACATGCGGCTACTATGGCTCCCCGCATTGATGCATCATTGGGGATAGGCACATTTCCACGTCTGACGACTGGGCCTATTATGACAAACGATCAGCATGAACTCTTCAGTAAGTTCTTGAAATTGAAACCTCCAGTCTTTAAGGGTGCAGAATCAGAGGATGCCTACGATTTTCTAGTTGATTGTCATGAGCTACTACACAAGATGGGTATAGTAGAACGGTTTGGCGTGGAGTTCGTGAGCTATCAGTTTCAAGGGAACGCCAAAATGTGGTGGCGGTCACATAATGAGTGTCAACCAACACAGGCACCACCTATGACTTGGGAATCATTCTCCAACTTGTTTATGGAGAAGTATATCCCAAGGACTTTTAGAGATAGAAAAAGGGATGAGTTCTTGAGTCTCGAGCAAGGAAGGATGACAGTTAACGCATATGAGGCTAAATTTCGTGCACTATTTAGATATGCCACCCAACTTTGTTTCAGTCCACAAGAACGGATTCGCCGTTTCGTGAAGGGGTTGAGGTCAGAGTTGCGGATTTCATCTTTACAGGTAGCGGCAACGACAACATCCTTCCAAGAGGTGGTAGACTTTGTGATAGAGGTGGAAGGAGTGAAACCAGAAGACTTCATCACGACATCGACATCAAAAAGGTTTCTAAGGGGAGGTGAGTTTAATGGTTCTTACTCTAGAGGACAGAGCTCCGGAGGTCACTCAGTTCGACCAATTCAGTCTTCACTACAGACTGTAGTTGGGGGTCCACCTCAGAACGGTCAACACTACTCCGAGAGACCTATGCCTGACTCAAGAGAGTGCTATGGATGTGGGGAGATTGGACATATTAGGAGAAATTGCCCAAAACAGAGTTACAGACCCCCAATAGCTAGAGGTAGAGGTGGTCATGGTAGAGGCCGCTTTTCTGGAGGACGTGGTGGTCGAGGTAATGTTGGTCACCAAAACGGCAGAGGTGATGGGCAAAACGGAGCCACTACTACACAACATGGTTGGGGCAACGGACAGACAAACGATAGGGCCCATTGTTACGCTTTCCCTGGGAGATCTGAAGCAGAGGCGTCTGATGCTGTTATCACAGGTAATCTTTCGGTTTGTGATTGCATGGCATCTGTATTATTTGACCCTGGCTCCACGTTTTCATATGTATCTTCCTCATTTGCTAATGGTCTTAACTTACATTGTGAATTACTTGGCATGCCTATTCGTGTTTCTACCCCGGTGGGTGAGTCTGTGATAGTTGAAAGGGTATATAGGTCTTGTTTGGTGAATTTTGTGGGGAGCAACACTTATGTAGATTTGGTTATTCTAGAAATGGGTGACTTCGATGTAATTCTGGGTATGACTTGGCTTTCTCCGAATTTTGCGATCTTGGATTGTAATGCCAAAACTGTGACGTTAGCCAAGCCTGGGACAGATCCGTTAGTGTGGGAGGGTGACTACACTTCCAATCCGATGCGTATCATCTCCTTTCTTCGTGCTAAGAAAATGGTTTGTAAAGGGTGTTTAGCTTTCTTGGCACATCTCAAGGACGACACTACACAAGTACCCTCGATTGAGTCGGTTTCGGTAGTCCGTGAGTTTTTGGATGTGTTCCCTGCAGATCTTCCTGGTATGCCACCGGATAGGGATATCGACTTTTGCATTGATTTGGAACCGGGCACTCGCCCCATTTCTATACCCCCTTATTGAATGGCTCCCGCCGAGTTAAGAGAGGTAAAAGCACAACTTCAAGAGTTGTTGAGCAAAGGCTTCATTAGACCAAGTGCATCTCCTTGGGGTGCTCCGGTGTTGTTTGTAAAGAAGAAGGATGGGAGTTTTCGAATGTGCATAGATTACCGGCAGTTGAACAAGGTAACTATTAAGAACAAGTATCCTCTTCCTCGCATTGATGACTTGTTCGATCAACTACAAGGTGCTTGTGTCTTTTCTAAGATTGACTTGAGATCCGGTTATCATCAATTGAAAATACGGGCAACGGATGTGCCAAAGACTGCTTTTCGGACTAGGTATGGGCATTACGAATTTGTAGTGATGTCCTTTGGTCTTACGAATGCCCCTGCTGCGTTCATGAGCTTGATGAACGGGATATTTAAGCCGTATTTGGATCTCTTTGTGATCGTGTTTATAGATGATATACTGGTATATTCTAAAAGTAAGGAGGAACATGAGGAGCATTTGAGAATTGTATTGGAAATGTTGAGGGAGAGAAAGATTTATGCCAAGTTCTCTAAGTGTGAGTTTTGGCTAGATGCAGTGTCCTTCTTGGGGCATGTGGTTTCGAAGGATGGGGTGATGGTAGATCCTTCTAAGATAGAGACAGTGAAGAATTGGGTAAGACCCACTAATGTGTCAGAAATAAGGAGCTTTGTTGGGTTAGCTAGCTACTACCGCCGATTTGTCAAGGGATTCTCTTCTATCGCTTCCCAACTGACGAACTTGACTAAGCAAAATGTTTTGTATGGTCGGATGAGTGTGAGGAAAGCTTTCAGAAACTCAAGACCTTGTTGACTACCGCACCTATCCTCACCTTGGCGGTAGAGGGTAAGGACTTCATTGTTTATTGCGATGCATCCTATTCGGGTTTGGGTGCAGTGCTAATGCAAGAGAAGAACGTGATTGCTTATGCTTCAAGACAATTAAAAGTGCATGAACGTAACTATCCAACTCATGACTTGGAATTGGCCGCGGTAGTATTTGCATTGAAGCAATGGAGGCACTATTTATATGGGGTTAAGTGTGAAGTCTATACGGATCATCGTAGCCTACAGTATGTCTTTACTCAGAAAGATTTGAACTTGAGACAAAGGAGATGGATGGAACTACTGAAGGACTACGATATCACTATCTTGTATCATCCGGGGAAGGCGAATGTTGTGGCAGATGCTTTGAGTAGAAAGGTGGGAAGCATGGGAAGTCTAGCTCACTTGCAAGCTTCTAGACGCCCATTGGCTAGAGAAGTGCAGATTCTGGCTAATGACCTTATGAGGTTAGAAATAAATGAGAAGGGAGGATTGTTAGCTTGTGTAGAGGCAAAATCTTCTTTCCTTGATCTAATTAAGGGGAAACAGTTTGATGATGAGAAATTGATCCGGATTCGAGATAAAGTGTTGCAAGGAGAGGCTAAAGAAGCAACAATCGACGAGGAAGGTATTTTGAGGATCAAGGGAAGGGTATGTGTACCCCGCATCGGTGATTTGATCACCACTATTCTGACAGAGGCTCATAGCACAAGGTATTCTATACATCCGGGTGCAACCAAGATGTATCGCGACCTAAAGCAACACTTCTGGTGGAGTAGAATGAAGCGTGATATTGTTGACTTTATTGCCAATTGTCCAAACTGTCAACAAGTGAAATATGAACACCAAAGGCACGGAGGAACGCTTCAGAGAATGCCCATTCCCGAATGGAAGTGGGAGAGAATCGCGATGGACTTCGTGGTTGGTCTTCCCAAGACATTGGGTAAGTATGACTCTATTTGGGTGATTGTTGATAGGTTAACTAAGTCTGCTCATTTCATTCCGGTCAAGGTGACTTACAATGCAGAGAAGTTAGCAAAAATCTACATCTCAGAAATCGTTCGACTGCATGGGGTTCCACTGTCCATCATATCAGATAGAGGTACGCAGTTTACTTCTAAGTTTTGGAAAACCTTGCATGCTGAATTGGGTACTAGATTGGACCTTAGTACTGCATTTCATCCTCAGACCGATGGTCAGTCTGAGCGAACGATTCAAGTGTTAGAGGATATGCTTCGCGCATGTGTGATAGAATTTGGTGGCCATTGGGATAGCTTCTTACCTTTGACGGAGTTTTCATACAATAATAGCTATCACTCCAGTATCGACATGGCTCCATTTGAAGCATTGTATGGGAGGAGGTGTAGATCTCCCATTGGTTGGTTTGATGCATTTGAGGTTAGACCTTGGGGTACTGACCTCCTGAGGGATTCGTTAGATAAGGTGAAGTGCATTCAAGAAAAGCTTCTAGCGGCGCAAAGTAGACAAAAGGAGTATGCAGACCGAAAGGTTAGAGACTTGGAGTTCATGGAAGGTGAACAAGTCTTATTGAAGGTTTCACCCATGAAAGGGGTGATGCGGTTTGGTAAAAGAGGTAAGTTAAATCCAAGGTATATAGGACCATTTGAAGTGCTTAAGCGAATAGGGGAGGTGGCTTACGAATTAGCCTTGCCCCCAGGGCTATCCGGAGTGCATCCGGTATTTCACGTGTCCATGTTGAAAAGATACCACGGAGATGGAAACTACATCATCCATTGGGATTCAATTTTGTTGGATGAGAACTTGACTTATGACGAGGAACCGGTTGCTATTTTAGATAGAGAGGTTCGCAAGTTGAGGTCGAGAGAGATTGCATCCATCAAGGTTAAATGGAAGAATCGACCGGTTGAAGAGGCTACTTGGGAGAAGGAGGCAGATATGCAAGAAAAATACCCACATCTGTTTACAGATTCAGGTACTCCTTTTCGCCATTGTTTTTCTTCTTTTGATCGTTCGGGGACGAACGATGGGTAAATTGGTATCTATTGTAACGACCTGTTTAGTCGTTTTGAGCAACAAATTTTAATTCTGGAAAAACTGGCTGGGACGACGGAAGTCACGACGGACCGTCGTGGTCACGACGGCCCGTCGAGGAGGTTTCGTTCCATGACACTTAGAATTCTGAAATTGGATACTGAAAATCGACTCTCTGTAAATTGTGACGGACCTGCAGGACGTGCCGTCACATCCACGACGAACCGTCGTGAGTTCCCGTTGCAAAACACTTCAACTTTTGAGAATTTGGTATAAGAAACGAGTTTCTGACCGTCAGGACGGAGGTGCAGGACGGACCGTCACAGGGGTGACGGGCCGTCACAGCTCACCTGGATTTTGGGAGGCTGCGACGACCTGCGTGACGGACCGTCGCAGGCACGATGGCCCGTCACAGGTCGTGCAGATCCCAGTCAGAATAGGATTCCTCTACACGTTTTAAGGGTCGTTTTGGACTATTCTTTCCTTAATTATAAAGATTGAGGAATAATATTAATAAGTCTAATTACTTGGGGGTTAAAAGAGGTAACCCTAAGTTAATTAGTGGGTTCTATTGTCCTCTTTTATTCTTAATTATATGATAATTAGGGTAAAGGAAAGAGGGTTTGAATAAAAACAAAAGAGAAAGAAAAGAGAGAGGGAGATTGATCGATCAAGAGGCAGAGGGAATATCAAAGCTTTGGGAATTCTTGCTTGATCACTAGTCTTCGGTGGAGGTAGGGGATCGGAGTGTCACGTACCGACACAAGAGGAAGAAAGATAATCAATCTTGAAAGATGATAATATACTCAACATAATGAACTTAATTCCCAAATGAGTATGGCATTGAGGCTTGAGCCCTCATGGATGAACTTGATGGTATTTATTGACGATTATAATACTTGTTGTTGCTACATGTTGAGTTTATAGTTGATTTATAATATTACTTGATATATATTATCTTCTATTTTGAGTTGGCCGATGATATCTACTCAGTACTTGTGGTTGTACTGACCCCCTACTTTTATGTTTTCTTCTTTGTTATTTATGAAATGCAGCAAACGTTCCGTCAACTTCAACACAACAGTAACTCGAGCCAGTTTTCGTCATACCGGACCTTCAGGGTGAGCTAATGCTTCTAGCTTGGACTGGGTCTCCTTCTTTAAGTCTTGATGCCTTGAACTTCCGGCATGGACTAGCTTTTTAGTTATTTTTGTTCTTAGACATTCTTAGCTTAGTAATTTGAGATAGATGTTCTTGTGATGATGACTTCCAGATTTTGGGGATATTAATAATAGTTTTGAATTGTTTTATTTATGAGTTTAAGTCTTCCGCATTATTTTCTGTTGATATATCTTGAAATGTTAAGGGTTAGTTTGGTTTGTTCGCTCACATTTGAGGGTGGATGTGGGTGCCAGTCGCGTCCCCGATTTGGGTCGTGACAATTGATTCATTGAATTGTTCTTTTGATGAAGTTATGATTATGTGTCAAAATGTGTTTATATGTTTTTACCTTGCATATTAGCTTGACAATTCACTGTAACAACTTTAGAAAAATGACTAATTCATTCTTTCCTTAAAAAGTGTTGTAATGTGGTTAAAAATGATGTGTATAAGTATGTTAATTAATATAGAATGATTTTTGGCTATTTGGAAAGAAGCATGTGAGCTTTATAACAAGATGAGTTATAAAATGCCTTCTAGTTTATTGTTGTGTCATGAATCTCTTAACTACGTGAAATTGATGTTTTCTTCTTTATAATTTGCTATATGGTATATTTATGAGCTTTTACTATTGAATCTATATTATTGGGGTGTTCGGAGAGTGGAATGTGCCATTCGAGGACGAATGTTGTCTAAGTAGGGGAGATTGTAATTATAACGCCCCAAAAAATGAACTAGGATGAACTATAGCCTTGTGGTTGTTTCTTGAGATGATTTTAAGGTAAAATAAGTTATTTTTGTGTCCTTAGTCACTTTTTCAAGTGTGTTTAAGTTTGGATTTCAATCGACCAAGAACGCCCATGACTTTCGGAAAGTATGCCTTGAATATACTAGTGTGTATTGTTGTGTTTAGACGAGTTTTACGTGTTCGTTTTACTTGAAACATGTATTGGATATTATTAATAACTATAAGACTTAGATTAGGGGTTTAATGTCCGGACAAGGCCCCACCTAGGACCCACAAATGGCCTAGATGAAGGGCCCAAGACTTGGGCAAAATCTGGCAAAAAAAGCAGTGGCCATCGACGACCCTAAAGATCGTCCGTTGGTCCCTCAACAGTCGTCGACCTACGGTGTATATTAGACCATTGAGTTAAGTTTTCCATGCACCATTTGGATCTAAGTATCCACCAACGAGACCCTAACAACGGTCCTTTGGCTCAACGACGGTCCGTTGCTGAAGGCTCGTCAGTGAGGCCTGCAAATCTGTGAAGGTGTTGCCAACTTGGGGTGTTTTATGTAAATACATACCAAGTCTTTTAAGACAATAGGATTGTAATTTTAGTTTTTTTAGGTTATATTAAAATAGTTTTAACCCCTATAGCTAGACAAGACCCCTCTTTTATAAATATTCAAATTCTCTCTCTCTCTCTCTCTCTCTCTATCTAAAGACAAACTCTCTCAAGACTCCAATGAAAGCTAGAGGTCAAGGAAGGATGGGAGGGCTGGTTGGAAGTGTTTCTTCATCAAAATATCTTTGATTTTTATTCCTTAAGTGAGGAATAGTATCCATTCTTGAATATCTTTTCATTCATGAAGCCAACTTCCAAAAAGGTTTTGCAAACTCAAACTCCTTCTAACTTTGATTTCTAAGGGTCTTCTTGTATTTATGTTTTAATGGTTTAAATGTATTTAGTTTGGGTTTAGTTGATGATTTTCATTTTAAAACTCTGACGAAATTCTTGTTTATGTATACTTCATTTTTTTGCATGAAAATAGGTTCTGTGAGCATGATTTGAGTAGGGTATTAACTTCGGTCTTGTTGTATTTGTCATGTTGATGTACCTACTTCCCTAAGTTCCTTAATATGGTGAAATATTTATAAATTACTTATGAGGGATGATGGTTTTAATTGATGTTGAGTTGCTTTCATTATATAGTTCTTATTTTAAATTGATATTCAGTGATACGGTCCATCTTATGGATGGTGGTGCTAATTGAGGAACTTGATGTTATTAAGTATATTTTAAATATGTAATCTTGAAGGTATAACATGTGAAACGAAGAGATATTTGTAATGGGTCTTGTATTGTGTTTTGGTGTAGCTTAAATTGCATGCTTGACCTAGTTTAAATCTAAATGAAGCATATGATTATGAAAAGCACGTAGAGTGTGTAACATGATGAACCAAGGTGAAATTATATGTGGAGCTTGATAAAAATTAGATGATTCATATATGCAAGGTGTGCACATGTACACACACACTTTAGAAAATGTATTATACCAAGTTGAGTAAAAAGGGGAATATTGAGGTGGACACACTTTTTGAGTTGAGATGTGTAGTCTAGTAGTCACCTCTCCATTCCTAGTGAGATTTCTATGATCGACTACTATGTTAAGCAATCCGTGGGGAGTTACGTCTAGCATCGAGAGGATATGAAGGGGAGGTGGATTACACTTCGTGAGTTGAGATTTTGTAGTCCAAATTACCTCTTGATAAATGTACTCCTCCTTATTAATAAATGAGTTACTTAGTAGCAATCTCCTTATCGCTTAACTATGTTTCCACATAGGTGTAACTATTGGGAAAGCCATGTAAAGCTAAGAAGCATGACCTTACTCTAGGCAGGTGATAATCCCTCATCCGATAGAGGTTAATATCGAGATTTCATATATAGATCTCATTGTCTATGTAGGATAAGCAAATCCCCCACAAAAAATTGATTGAACTAAGTCTTCTAAAAGAATGTACTACTTAGGGTAGGTGGTGTAATGGGACGCTATGTACTCATTGCAATAGGTAGGACCTTCCGAAAGGAAAGACTCAGTGACAAACCTTCTTAAAGAATGTACTACTAAGGGTAGGTGGTTGTATGGGATGCTATCTACTCATTGCACTAAGTAGGCATTCTGAAAGGGAAGACATTGGTGGTTTGGTGGGTGTCTTTTAATGTCTTCTCATTTATTGAGGGGCTTGCTTCTCACGAGTTGAGTAAGCTGAATGGGGTAGTCTTGTGGGTTTCTTTGGTGTGTTTCAGAGGAGCCATATGCATACTTCCTTCATATCTTAACTTTGTGAGTCTTAGGATAATTCCGAGGTAGGGAAACTCTTAAGGAAAATGAGTTCACTTTCTCTTTCGCTTGGCCTCGAAAGTTCACTCATTTATTGTAGGATAGTTCATTGTAATTTCTCAAGTTGAATATATTGTGAATACTTTATATTATTCATTGTGAATGATCAAATGTATTAACTGTAAATGCTTCAGGAGTCCATTGTGAAGGTCAAGTTGGTTTACTGTAAGTTTTGACAAGGTTACTGTAATCTTTCTTGTTGTCTTAAAATTATGGGAATTCTTATTTTTACTAAGTTGTAAATGATGTTTAGTATGATGTTTTGCCTTTTTAATCATGAATGTTTTACTTTAATTGCATCAAAAGCTATTTTACTAAAATGTCCCTTTTTACATGTTTTTGCATATGCCATACTTAGTACATTGTTTTGAACTAACCCATACTTCTCTATACTATATAAGTATAGGTTGGAAGCTTTTGATGGTTTGAAGGCTAGAAGGAAGAGCTTGGGAAATTTACTCTCAGGGCAAAGTATGTCCTCATATATTTTCGAGGGCATAGTCCTTTTCTTAAATTTTCATTGAACGACTTGTTATGTATATTCATTTCAATGTAAAGGTCTGTGAGGTCTTTAAGTTTGGTTTGTGACGATGAGATTTCTTAGTATTTATGAAAGATTTCCTTTTTATAAAATTATTCATGAAAAGTTTTAATTCTGCACTACTTTTCATGTATTATGTAATGAATGCTAGTTAGAGGGCTTGTTCAAGGCCCCAAAGGGGTTAAGTATGCCGGTCACGAAACGAGGGTTCCTTCTAACTTCTAGGGGGTACTTTCGGGTCATGACAGTAATAACTCAAAAATGAATTAAGTGAACTAGATACTAACATGGTTGTCATTATGGTATAAGGTCCTAAATTGGTCTATAATGTGGTTTTGAGGCAGTGTCGAAGAGTTTAAGTGAATTGTAAGTCAAAAATCAAGGGACGACTAAGACTTTTGACGATTAAGTCAGCTATGTGCGTCATATGTGAGTTTATATTTTTATGTTTGATACATGACGTTAATAAGGTCCTTAAATGAGTGATTGTGGTGTATATAGGCAGTGTGTCATGTTTCATGAATCTTGGACGTCAAACGTTCAAGAACGTCCATGACATTCAAATGGTTTGCCTTAAATGACCTTGTGTGTCTAAGCATGTTTCATTGAGTTTTACGTTTTGTTTTTGATGAAATTCATTTGAGAGGTCCTAAAACTGCATACGAACATTTTTGGGGTTGGAAACATCCGGTAAAACATCTCAAGGATCATCCGAGGGTCCTTCAGGGAGGACCCATTTTGGTGGCAAAGACTGCCCAAGACAGCCCACCTACGGATGGCAATCGACGCCCAGTGGGTCAGTTGACTCCCCGTAGATGAGGTATCTCTCATCAAATCTTAGGCGTGGAGAATTAGGGTCCAAATAGCAGCCTCAATCCCCAACCACGGACAAACAAGACGGTCCGTTGGTCAAGGGACGGATCGTCGATGGTCCATCCGTCGATTGGGTATGTCTTTGTGCAGCTTACTTTAAGTTCAAGGGGTGAACTTGTAAATTCACCCCACGTACAAATTATAATATTGGCGGATTTAGGGTATTTTTGGGTATTTTAAACATGTAGATAGGTCTTCAACACTTTGAAGATTTCATTCTTCAAAATCGAAACCCAAAATCCCTTAGAAATTCCTTAGACTACATTTAAGTCAAAACTCAATGCAAAGCTTGGATTGGAGAATTGAGTGGTGATTATTAATCAAATTGGAGGATTAGCTTCATTGATGTATTATTTTTTATCCTTGAAACATTATTCAGCAAGGAACCCAACTTTCGAAGAAGTTTACTAAAGTTTTCAAAGATGGATTGTCCAATTTCATGATCTATGCATGAGTCCTTGCATTAATGGTTTTTAGGCATTGTATATTTATTGAATTGTTGTTAATTAGATGATTTTAACTCAATTAACCTGTGAACTCATGTAATTGATGAACCCTAGTTTTTGACTACTTTTTGGGTTACTTAATATTGATTAGTGCTTATGAATTCTAGTGTAATTTTCTATGGGCTATCTAATGATGTTAGAATTGTATCAAATTGACGCTTATTGGTATTATATTGATAAATATATATTTAATTAGACTTGTTTCACTGAATATTTTTATTGATGCATTGAATTGATATTCATAGCCATGGGTAAGAGTCTTGTGATAATTAATTGGGTGATTTAGCATTGGATTGTTGTGTTGAGGATGGAGTGGTAGTACGCTACCCTAATTCCATTTACTTTATGTTAATTAGAATTCAATTATGTTGTGATTCGTAAGGTCCACTTATGGTGGTGGTGTTATGTGCTTTACTTGCAATTGATGTGGCCTTGTCGGCGTTACTTTATGTAATATAATGATCATGGCCTTGTCGGCAACTACTTGAAGTATTTGGACGATTTGTGTAGTTGATTATGTGAATTTGTATAATATATACCTACATGATAATCAATGTGAAAGTATACGTGTTCTTCTATTGATGTTATTTAGTTGATCATGTTAGACTATAACTATGGCTTTGTGTGTATAGTCTTAGGGCTGATGCTTGGTTATTCCTACTTGAATATATGAGTTGATTATGATCATATTGATGATCATATGGTAGTTTATAGGATGATTTAAAGATGATAATGGTTACTTCTATGTGCTTCTAGAACGACATGTAATATGTGTTAAAGAGAAGTATGTTGTGTCCCTTACATAAGCAATGTATGAATGTGAATATGTTATGTCTTGACTTAGGGTGACAAAGATTCTTAGTTTTGTATGTATGAATGACATGAGACCTAAAATTATGTTAAGAGAGTCCTTTATGTGAAGCATTGAACCTAACTGTAAGGTTATGAATATTGAAGTCGAAAGTCATAATGGTATCCTTCAAGTAAAGGAATGATAGACATAAGTTTGATCGTCTGGAACGACATCATTGTTAGGATCTAATCCACACACACACACTTGATAAATTAAGAATACAAGAACTTTCAAGAAAAAGAGATGAGAGATCTAGAGAGAGAAAAAGAGAAACCCCGTGGTAAAACCCCGTGAGTAAACTTCCATGGTGGTGGATATATATATTAATAATTTAGAGTATTTTAGGTTATACAGAATAAAATATTAATAAGGCTCCACAACCTAACAATTCTCCCACTTGGAGACTGATTCAGTCATCCAAAAAATACATTCACAAAAAAAATCTCTTCATCATCAACATCTTTACCGCACCGCAACATCTGTAGCAACAACTACAGAAGAGCAACCAAGGTTTTGCATAACCCCAGTTTCACAACATCAACAGATTTCGTCAACATGTCTTCCGGGTTCTTACCCTCTATCTTCTCCAAGCACATATCACCATTCTCTACTGACCTTTGAGTGAAAGGGTAACGCCTTCTGATGTGCTTTGTTTTCGAATAATAGACTGGATTTTTCACCAACTGTATGGCACTCTAGCTATCTGAGTAAAGAATCTTCTTGCTCTTCTTCTTGCTCAATTCCTCCAGATAATCTGTCAGCCAAATCATATCTTTCCCAGCTTCAGCTATTGCCATATACTCAGCTTCAGTAGATGAAAGAGAAACACACTTCTGAAGCCTGAACATCCAACTCACTGTTGTTCCACCTATGGTGTAAATGTACCCGGATGTACTCTTGCTCGAGTCCACATATCCACGAACATCAACATCCACTAGACCTTGTAGAGTCACCTTGCCTTTGCCAATAGAAAGTGAAGTATTGGATGTACCTCTAACATATCTCAGAAGCCACTTCACAGCTTCACAATGCTCCTTCCCCCAGTTCTCCATGTACGTGCTAACAACTCCCACTCCATGTGCTATATCAGGTCTAGTGCAGACCATAACATATATCAAACTTCCAACTGCTAAAGTATATGGAACAAGTGACATATGCTCACGCTCCTCGGTTGTCTTGGGTAACTGCTCCTTTGACAATTTAAAGTGATTTGCCAATGGATTAGTCCTGGGTTTAGCGTCATTAACCATGAATCTGCTCAACACCTTCTTAATGTACAACACCTGAGATAGATTTAAAGTGCCAGCAGATATATCCCAATAAATCCTCATCCCCAAAATCTGCTTTGCTTAACCAAAATCTTTCATCTAAAAAGCTGCAGAAAACCTTGTCTTCAGATTATTAATCTCCCTCATACTAGATCCTGTAATCAACATATCATCCATATACAAGAGTAGAAATACATATGAATAATGTATTTCTTGATGTAACAACACGGATCCTTTTCAGCTTTGCACAATCCACTCTTGGTCATGAAGGAGTCAATCTTCTTGTACCATTGCCTTGGTGCTTGCTTTAGTCAATCCAAGCTCCTGGTGAGCTTGCACACTATGTGTTCCTTGACTGGAACCAAAAATCCTTCTGGTTGCTGCATATAGATCTCTTTGTCTGGATCTCCATGTAAAAATGTTGTTTTTACATCCATTTTCTCTATATGCTAATTCTCCTATGCAACAATAGTCAACAGAATTGGTATAGAGGTTAATTTCACAACAAGAGAAAATATTTTAGCCTAATAAATACCTTTCCTCTGTGAATATCCTTTAACCACTAAACGAGCCTTGAACCTTCTTATGTAATCTGGTTCAATCTTGATTCTGAACACCCACTTCTTCAGCAAGGCTCTCTTCCCTACAGGTAACTCAGTCAACACCCATATGTCGTTCTTCTCAAGTGACCTCATCTCATCATCCATGGCTTGCTCCAACTTGATTGAATCCTCCATCTGTAGGGCCTTATCAAAATACTTTGGTTCCCCCTCATCAGTCACCAATAGATAGTGTAATGAAGGTTAATACCTATCTGGTGCCCTGAGTGTTCTGGATGATCTCCTTAACACCTGCTCAGGTGTAACTTGCTCCACTTCAGATTCTTCAGTAGGAGTTTGTTGAGTATCTACTTCGACATCTCTGGGGTTAATCTTGTCAAACTCAACCTCAACTACCACTTGATTTGTAATCTCTAGAACCTTCTGCTCTCTGTCTTTGTACATGGCAGACTCATCAAATGTCATGTCACAATGTCTCAGGGTCTTTTGGTTCTTGTAATCCTAAAACCTGTAACCAAACAAATAAAAAACATAGCCCATGAAGTAACACTTCACAGCCTTGAAATAAATCTTGTCTCTCTTTCTTGGATCAACATGAACATAAGCAGTGCAACCAAAAGTCCTCAAGTGTGAGTACTTGAGTTCTTTTCCTATCAACACCTCCTCTAGAATCTTGAACCCTAAAGGAACTGATGGTCCCATGTTGATCAAGTATGCAGTTGTGCTCACAACATCCGCCCACAATGTCTTGGGTATCCCTGAATGTATCATAATACTCCTTGCACGCTCATTTAATGTTCTATTCATCCGCTCAACAATTCCATTCTGCCTTGCCTTACCACCAATTGTTCTCATCAATCTGATTCCCTCAGCTACACAGAATGCCTTGAACTTTGATTTGTCATACTCTCCTCCATTGTCAGACCTTAGGTATTTGTCTTTCAAATGGTCTGATTCTCAACTTCAACTTTCCACTTCATGAAAGTTGCAAACAGATTTAACTTATACTTCAAGAAGTAAGCCCATACCTTCCTATTGAAATCATCAATGAAGGTAACATTGAAATTGGATCCTCCAAGTGATGATACTGGAGATGGTCCCCAAACATCTGTATGGAACATTTCCAGCACTTTATTTGTCTCTCTAGGAGTCTTCGTGAAGCTTACTCTTTTCTGTTTGCCGATACCATAACTCTCGCAAAGACCCATATCAATAGACATTAGACCATTTAATGCTCCTTTTGCAACCAGCATCTTCATTCCTTTAGCACTCATGTGTCCAAGTCTATTGTGCCACTGACATGAACAGGAAACACCTTCAGCAACAGCGGCCATGTTAATACACCCTGTAGTGGTGTACAAGGTTCCAGATTTGGTGCCACGAGCTACTACCATAGAACCTTTCACAATCTTCCACGAACCATTTCCAAACTCTACTGCATATCCCGTGCTATCCAAATGACCAACAGAGATCAAATTTTTCTTGAGCCCAGGAATATATCTGACATCCTCCTATGTTGACTTGTTTCCCAAGGTGCAAACATCCCCCTTTCCTTCAATATCTAAGGCTTTATTGTCTGCAAGATACACCATTCCAAAATTTCCAGATTTGAAATTTTTGAACAACTCCTTGTTTGGAGACAAATGGAAAGATGCACCAGAATCCGAAATCCATGATTCAACCCGGTTGTTCACACTAATGATTAGAGCATCCCCAATGTCCTCTGGTGAATTTACAGAACCATTGTCATCTCTGAATTTCTGATTCTGTTTCTTCTTTGACTTTGTACAGCTCGATGTAAGTGCCCTTTTTCTCCACAGTTCCAACAAGTCACTCTTGATCTGTTCGTTGATTTTCCTCAATTCTTCGATTTTGATCGACCATGTTGATTTTGGCATTTCGTCTAACTTCTCCCCCTTCGGTCAATGCTGAGAGTACTTCTTGATGAATCTCCCACTTCTCGTTTGCGAATACTTTTGCTAAGAACAACATGACAAATTTCATCAAACTTTAGTTTCATAGATCCACGGGAATCGCTAATCGCAACAATAACAGTATCCCAAGACTTGGGCAGAGATGACATCAAAATGAACGCCTTAATTTCATCTTCAAAATTTATATCCACAGAATTGAGTTGACTCATAATCATATTGAACTCGTTTATATGATCAGAAATAGATCCATTCTCAGACATCTGTAAATTGAACGATCTACGCATCAAATAAACATGTTCATCGCCGATGGTTTTTCATACATGTTTGATAGTTCCTTCAACATAACGGACGTAGTCTTCTCCTTCACGATATTGAATGTCACGTTTCTTGACAAAGTCAACCGGATCAACTCTAGAGCCTGGCGATCCTTGAGCTTCCACTTCTCATCCGTCATGGATTTCGTCTTCACCCCGTCAACAGTTCGTGATGATCTTTCTGCTACAAATAATCTTCGATTTTCATCTTCCAAAAATTGAAATCGGATCCATCAAACTTCTCGATTCCATGCTTTGAACTTTCCATATTCAGTGATCGTGTTTAATCGCCTTAGCTCTAATACCAGTTTTTAGGATCGACTTCACACACACACTTGATGAATTCAGAACACAAGAACTTTCAAGAGAAAGAAATAAGAGATTTAGAGAGAGAAAGAGAGAAACAAATATTTCGTGGTAACACCCCGTGAGTAAACTTCCATAGCGGTGGGGTATATATATTAATAAATCATAGTATTTTTTGTTACAGTACATCAAATATTAATCAGGCTCCATAACCTAACAACCATGTCAATTATTTGGAAAGTCATTATGAGCTTCTTGTCGCCATCGTAAGGTGGGCCTAGAGGACCTCTTTGGTACGGTAAATGTAATTGGGTTATGAACTTCATACAAAACCTCTTTATATGAACCTTAACTGTAAATTACTCTATAAGAACAAAGGCAAGAACCAAGTGAGTATGGTAAGGTAAGTAATTCTAGTTATAGGATGACACTAGAGTATGAAGTATGCCCATCATATTCCTTAGCCATGTGCCTACATGGGATGTCTCTAAGTTCTACCATTCGCAAGTAGAACACCCTCATCGGAGTAGGTTAGAATTCTGGTTCCATTGTTTGCTATAATGGTCTATGTAAGTTATTACATATTCTCATCATATGGAATACTTACTAGCATTAGAGAAGTTCTATGAAATTTTGGTGGTGGTATGGGACGCTATGTAGACATTTCACAATAAGCATTGACGGTGTTAGTTAGAGTTCCCAACTCTTGTCCAATACAATTACATGAATGTCTATATATGATGAATGTGTAGTAAATGAACTAATGAATGTAATGATTTAAGTTAAGAAAGTATGTTAAATTAATAAGTACTTATCTAGAGTAGTTAAGGGTTGTATAGTTAAGCTGTCAAGGAGGCATAGGAATACTCACTTCTTATCTTACCTAGATAAGTCTCAAGGATGACTCTAGTTAGGAATATGGTTGAATATTTATATATGATCTACCCTTAGGTAGTCTTAGGTATTAGTTAGGTAATCTTTAAGGGTTAAATCATGGAGTTTATCTTCTTTATTTACTTAAGTAAGTCTTTTGATAGCCTTTAGAAGGAGAATGTCATATTATCTATAGGGTGATGAGTTAATTGAGAATTATTCTATCATAGGTAGTCTATAAGATCTCTACAGTCTGTGTGCAAGGGATTGTATAATGTTCTCTTCAAAATTCACTCAAGTGACACTTAGAGTCACCTTTGGTAGAAGAATCTCATGTTCATGCGCATGGTGTCTTGTAAGTGTGTTGATCTCATTATAGGTGGCCTTAAGGATCAATTAGGTGTGCCAGAGAGGTTGTACGGGTGGTCTCTATTTTTCATACTTAAGTGATTCTTAGGATATATTTAAGTGAGGGAGTTGCATGCTTAGAAAGTGTTACTATAAAGCAAGAGACTTCACTGTAACATTGAAAAATGGTCACCGTAAAGTGACTTAGCTTACTGTGAACATTTTCTAAAAATGTATTAAATTTTTTAAATGTTATCTAATGTGTTTCTAAGTTTATAAATATCGTTCTTATGCTTATATTATGAGATTTAAATAAAAAGATGCATATTTCCAATAAATATCCATTTTCATGATTTTAACATTATGCCTACTTAGTACATGTGGTTGTACTAGTTTCATGTTTTTATCTATCTCTATAGTGGTTTGTAGGTGAGGAGAATTTGGGAAGCAAGACTTGGATCATAGCACAATTCAAGTGAAGTTTAAAATGTCCATATTTGACTTGAGGGCATAGATGTCTTTTATGTCTCTTATTGAATTATTGTAATAGACTAAGTATTTTTATATTCATATTATGTATGGGTAGTGTCTTAAGAATTGTCTAAGCTTTGATGAGATTGAGACTTAGTATTTACTATGATTTTAAATGAAAAAGTTTTTAAAGACTTATATGAAAATTTTTAATTCCAAACTATTTTTCATATGTTTATATGCGATGAACGATACGAAAGGGTTTGTACAAGACCTCCGAGAGGTCAAGTATGCCGTTTGCAATCCGAGATTGGCCCTAATTTCTAGGGTGTACTTTTGGGATGTGACAGTAAGGTCGTACGGTGTATTAATGAAATGAACTCTAAACATGTGATGTTGACAATTGTTTCATTAAGGTGAGATTCATAGTATGGTCTTGTATGTTGTCTTGAAATGTGCCTAAAGACGAAATGTGTTATGACTATGGTGTGATAATTCGATGAGTTCTTATATGCGGTCTATGAAGTATGTTTTTGATAGGTATAAGGTTCAATACATGTGTTGTAGTCTTGTTGAATATGATGTGCCTAAGTCATGAAGTAGTATTATTGTATGGTACTTCCACATTGCACTAGTGTGACATTAGGTTGTATTGGGTGGTGGTATCTTATGTTAAGGTTGTGCTTTATGATATGCTAAGAACTTATGAATGTATATACTTGAATTGATGAAGGTTGTATGAATGTTCACCTTGGTGACCTTAGGGTGATACTTTGGTATGAATGGTTGAATAAGACACTACTCATGTGTTGCACAAAGTATTACTTAAGGGTTGGTTTGGGTGTATGATTTAAGGTAAAAAGAAAGGTATTGCTATGAAGATATGTCTTAAATGTGATAAATGGATTTATGCGTTGTTGTAAATAATATCCATATTGATATAATGTATGTGAACTATATTGTGCTTATTGTATCAAATATTCAAGAAGTTTTACTAAAAGAAATGATGCATGGTTTCTAACTAAATGTCCTCTTTAAATCATGTTTTATACTAAAAGAAGTTTTGCATTCTTGCACTAATACCATTCTTCATCTTTTTATACAAAGTGTAGGTGGTGATGGCTAGAGGATCTTTCTTAGAATAAAGAGCTTGGATAGCTATTCTTAATTTTGGTGTGTCCTTAATTATTCAAGGGCCTTCATCTTAAGAGTTCAAATTAAGTTCATGTAATAATGTAGATTATTCTCTTATTTTGTTAACTGTCGTGTCCCTATTCAATTCTATTCTATTCTATTGGATTTGTGTCTTAAGATGGCAAGACGAGACAAAGTGTCTTAGCTATGTACTTATGGTTTTAAAATAAAATGATGTTTTAGCATTATGTTATGCTATGATAAGTTTTAAATTTTACGCTAAATTTTATGATAATGCGATGAAGGATGTCTAAGGGCTTGTATAAAACCTCCGAGAGGTCAAGTACGCAGTGCTAGTTATAGGGTGTGTCTTAAGTCGCGATAAACTACCATGAGATAATCTTGAAACTATAGACAATTTGATCCTTCAATTTCCAGATTCGTTCCGCTTGTTTGTGGTCAACTTGTTCGTGGTCTACAAACAACAATTGATACACGGGAGTCAATAAAGAAACACTAAATTCTCTAAATACTAACATACTATGAACCCTAGTTTAAACCCATGACCACAACTAGTTAATATAGTGTTAATTCCACCTTAGTATTCTTTAAGAAATCCTTCCCCGTCAATATTGACCTATTCTAAAATGTTCTACAACTCAAAAAAACTAATTCGAGGAGTGAAAAGCTTACCTCTAGCTTCATGATTAGAGGAAAACGAGATGGAATAGCCCAAGGGTAGTCTCTTAGCTCAAAAAGTCAAATAATACAAAATAAAATTGTCTAAGGGTTTTATGTACGAATTTAAAACTCGTAATTCGGCTACAGCAGCGTCGCTGCAACGACACCTTTTTAATCAGTGAGCTCCATTTTGAAAAATTCCAAAAGTCCTATAATTTAATCTCTATCTCGTGTGTTACAGTGGTACCTATTCCATTGTAGCGGCATCACTGCAATGAAAAAAATCTCATTGCAACGGCACGAAGCGAGGCAGTTAACTTCTAAGGAATTTTGAATTTCTGTCTTACACAACATACTATTAACCCACTACACCTAGAAAGTACACTTAATGATTTGGTTGATTTCCTAAGGTTTATTTATCTAAATTCAATTCTATAAAGTTTTACGGATCCCTTAAGGAGTTATCTAACCGATTATGTAATCAAATTTCTATTTACTCAACCTAATTTCTACCAGATTTCCCTACACCTTGATGAAGTATTTTGGGATAGTTTAAGTATACTAGTGACTCAACACACAAAACTTTGCTTATGAGGATAAAGCAGAGAGCTACCATGAAAATTTGTAGGTGTTCGATAGACTTAAGATTCATCTCAACATTGATATCATATTTTGTCTATGTGTAATTAAATGTGAGTATCATGCGGTCTCATGAGGTTTGTGTACAATAGTTACTAATCTAGAATTTCGACAGTATTGTTAGAGGTTTTGTATGATTGGATGTATCACTCGATGGTGGGTACTTTATCATTACCTCCTTTCAATCAGATGAATTCAATTCTCCTTGATAATTACTTGGTGTCTAGAAATCATATTGTTGCAGCTTAAGCTCAAGGAAATATTATGTTGTGAGGATGTAATCTTGACTATACCACAATTGACTTTTAGAGGCAATTATTTAGGAGCATTATAATAATTGCCGCTAATAAGTATTCTATGGTCAACTTATCTTGACAATTAAACATTAGTTGGTAAAACTCTCTTGTTAGCAAAAATACCCAATAAAATCTATTGTTCATTATCTTATCTTTCTCTTTTACTTATGGATAGGCAAAATCTCACTGAAACCTTGATCTCAATAGCCTCTTATCTCCTTCCATGGTACTCTCTTTGTCCCTCCGATCATACTTTTATTTAAGCACCTCATGTTGTTGAGTATCAGTTGGGAAAAATAAAAAATTCTAGGGTTTGTATCTCTCTCTTTCAATTTTGTAGGGTCTAAATTAATCCAATGATAGAACTCAACTAGTATATAGATTTATAACACATTGACTCCGATCTATTTGATAATCCGTTACTCAAGCACTTCGATTGTTTCAGTCAGTTTGGTTTGATTATCATTTTCATTCAGTTTTGAAGTTTTTATGAAATGTGGTATTGTACTCTGTTTGGTTGAACATTTTGGCTTTTACAATTCTCCTACTGTAAAGTTCAATAAGGTAATCTTCATTGATTTTTATCTCTGTTTTGTCCCATTGTTTTGATGGAATTCTACCACTTTTAAGTCAATTCTAGATAATCTTTGTTGATTTATAGGGAAAACAATTTACGTGTCATGTAGTTTTAGCTTTGTAAAAAGTGATGTATTGTATTTTGAGAGTGTCAAGTTAATTAGGTTTTCGTTTGATTCAGTTTTGAAGATTTAGGTGTTGTATTATGCTCTGTATATATAGCAATTTCACAACTATTAAGTTTAGTTTTGAGATGATATTTATTCTTTGTTTTATCTATTATTTGATGGAAATGCATATTTTCTAACTATTATGCTCAATTCTTGCTATTTTTCATTGATTTATGAGCTCATTGTTTGCTATTTTTGAGTGTTATTTCCCATATGCATTTTGTAGAAAATGATACATTTTCCTTCGATTTATTGCAAGTGTTCTACTCCACAATATGTAAAATATACCATTCTTTTTCTTGCTAAAGGGAAGAGATATTTTTTAGACGGACTTAAAGAGAATGTATGACAAACAAATTGAAATGGAATGAGTAAGTAATTTCTGTCATATTGAAGAACTTGCTATTATTGAGTATCAGGGGACAAATCTCTTTCCCTGTAACTTGTTTTTAAGACATCCCCATAAATTTGAATTGATTTTAAGACACTACGGAAGCCACTACTTGTAGTATGTTTAGATTCATAAATTCTCCATGGAAATTGTTGTCACTAATGATTATAAATACTCCAAAAATCATCATCCTATCTTGTTGCTTAGGTCATGAATCAGGAGAACTCTGTGCACTGGTGATTTTATGCTTTTCTCTTACGAATTATGTTTTACTTACATGAAAGTTTTTTGTATGACAAAGAAATCGTGATATATAAGGATAGCTATGTGTGTCTTCTAGAGAGTTGTACTCTGTGCATTAGTGAAAACATAGATGAAAAAACATTTGGTGAGGAGCACTTCCATTTGATAGTGAAGTAAAATATATTTCATCATAAGTTGTGAATCATTCACATTTTCTTAGCATATTTCCTTCATACGTTTAGATTGGGTTGAGACTTCTTTTAGTTGTTTCCCTATTTTAGTTAGCATAATGTCTTCAACGTTCTATTCTATCATTAGATTGTCTATGACTATTCTTGTTCTTCACGTACCCTAGAACATGAATATCTTGGATACTATGCCGCTGTAACGACTAGAATCTAGACCCCAGAAGAGACTGTTGTCGTTAAGCTCTCAGAGGTTGCAGACAAGCCTACTTGCGTTATTCATACTTCACTTGGGTTAATTTTAGCGGAATATTTGAAACTTTTTGTTCTTTAACATACTTGCAAACATTATTAACATTTCATAATTGTTCATCATCAACCGTCTAACATTAATAGATAAGAAACTGAAAGAAATAGTTCAATAAGTATTAAGTGTATAATTTCCAAAATAGCAAACAATACAAAGTCAGAATAAAAGCATGAAAGAAACGCTAGTGGAACATGCTCAACTATATCAACTCTAAAACTAAACTAGAATGTAAAACAGTAGCATCCTCGATAGTAGAGGACCTACCAGGACCGAATGAATGGTCAAGGTCCGGATATCTGCAACGATGATCCTATAGCTCTATCGTCCACTTGTTCCTGCACCTAAAATAGTAGAGTTGTATAGGGTTAGTACACACTTGTACTAAGTATGGGTATATGCAATCACACACCAAGGACATGCATGAGAAAGAATAGTTCTTCCCTAACAACATGATTATGGGTAGTCAAGTTAGTGGACTTGCCAAATTTGGATTATGAAAGTCAGTGAACTTTCTAAATTTTGATTAGAAAAATCCATGAGCTTCCCAAATTTGGATTAGAAAAGTCATGTCATGAGAGTAACATGCATCATCATAAATATCATATTTCACACAACACATAACATATAACACATAGCTTCTTTCATATCATTCATTCATATGCCATGAGACCTTGGAATCATGGACTTGACATTAAGACTTTCCAAAATAAGGGCTCAACATATGGGACCTCAATTAGGGAGTCTTCATTAGAAAACATAGAGTCTGCTTCATTCATTCATACGTGGTTCATCTCATTTCGTTCATAGGCTAGAGTGGAAACAAGCTATACCTAGGGTGTAGTTTAAGAATTTCATCAGTTTTGTTGTTCAATGATCAAGAATAGCCTAATGTCATCATTACCTTTGTTTAGCTCACTCTTGATTATCCTATGCTAACACCTTTTGGTATCATTTAATTAATTATGTGCTTCATTTGAGGTTGACCTCATTCATTCATTAGGAACTTTAACTTTAACCAACATAGATCATGTGAGCATCATGAAATCCAGTGTCTCCCCCATACCTAAAAGAGGTAGAACCACCAGCCAAAGTGACCCAATATCATGCTAACGTGCATGGGAATTTAACCTCGCCAGATCCCTATATTGGCAGTATAGGTTCGAAGACTAGGAGATATATGGAGACCCATACCCGGCAAGCCGGACAATCTCATCTCATGAAAGCTATGTGAACCTCTGCCTTTACACAAAGAAGGCATCACCGCTCATAGATAGTCTATCAGTGCTCAATATAAAGTTTCATTACATTCATCTCATATGTCTTGGAGGTTGGCTTCTAGTATGAGGACATCATATCTCATTAGATGAATTATGATCTCATCATTCATATTGAGTGTATTAAGCTCAATACTTTCATTATAGTGTTCATAGAGACTGGTCTCTTCAATATCTTACACTCTCATAGGTAAGTACGTATTGGTAACATTTACATAGGCTCATTTGAGATTGCTCTCATCATTTACATTAGCCTCATATCATGTTGTCGCGACATAATTCATCATTAGCACATTTGCTTTTCATAGTTACTCACCTCTTATTCCGTGAATGTTCATTTTATCAGATGCCAATACACTTGGTGATTTGGTGTGTTTCACACCCTTACTTAACCCTTCTAGGGTTTCATTATTTCATTATTCATTTAATCATTTCATAGTTCATCTCATCATATGCAAATTCACTTGGCCATTTGGTATATAATACACTCATACTTAACCCTCCTAGGGTTCATCATTTCACTACATACATCTTAGGTTCACTTACTTTTGAACGTATGTTAGACTTATGTGTCTATACATACAAGCCATGGGCTTCATTCATAGTTCCTTAAGTAATTATTACTTTCCAAAGATTATGTAGTACAAGACTTATGTTTCTTGTATATATGACAAGATCTTAATTTTGTTCTAAGTAGGTGTAATTATTCTTGCATATTTATGTTCACGTACTACTTATGTATAAATACGGAAGTTTGTTCAAGGGAACCCAAGTTTGAATATCTTGGATAACATTTAAATTTTTATTGATTTTATTTTTAATCTCCATGACATTGGGACTCCAGATTGAACCCCAACATTCATAATATATTTTTAAATCTCTACTTGATTTTCTTCTTAAATTGGCTGAAGGGTTGTGGGTTCAAACCCCCACAACCCCTTTTATTTTTCATTAACATCACTTTGCCCTTTTCCACCCAAACCAAGAGGTTGTGGGATTGAACCCCCACAGCCTCTTTGATTTTCATCATTTAATTCGCTGGAATAGGGAGGTTGTGGGTTTGAACCCCCACAACCTCCTTATTTTAATTTAATTTTGCTAGGGGCTTGCGAGGTTGTGGGTTCGAATCCCACTCCCCCCATTTATTTGGTTAATTATTTTTCTCCTTTTTCTCCTCCAGTTTGCGAGTTTGAATCCTCCTGCAACCTTTGTTTTTTTTCTTTTCTTTTCTCGTGAATTCATAGTGGCCAAGTTCGATTCCCCTTGGCCCCATTTTCTTTTTCCCTTTTCACGAAACTAGTAGCCAGGTTCGATTCCTCCTAGCCCAATTTTGTTTTACCTTTTTTTTTTTTTTGAAACCTGTAGTTAAAAGGTGAGGTCATAGGTTCGAATCCTTGTGGCTTCACCTCTTTAAAATGCGTTCATTTGCAGATTTCTCGGTTAAGCTTTAGCCTAAAATAATATCGCATATTTGCTGGAAATTTTAGTCACTCTTAAACTCATTTTCATCAACATTTTCACATAATTCAAAGGGTTCATTCATAAATCATTTTCATACATTTTTAGGCGCATCTTTCATAAGTTTATTTGGCTAAAAGATTGTTGTTCAATCAACCACATTTCATTACAATGAACATCACATTTATACTCATTTCACAGATAAAATACACATAATGAATTTGTTAATTGATCGCCTAATTGTGAGCTCATTCACTGCCATAGTTCACTGTTAACGTGCACTTAGCCACATCATTTTTTTTATCACACATTGCTTGTCATTTTCGTGAGTTCACGTACATAAACATATTCACATTCAATAAGAAAACATCATACATGCCTAAATCTACCAGCACAAAATACCCAACCTACGAAGTGATTAGGGAGCTTGTGATAAGGACATGCAACGGGGGAACAACCTTAGTTTCGAAGTGAATATCTTGAATCGTAAGGGGCTTGGAAAAGGGACAAAGAGATAAGAAACCCATACCTTTTTTATGTTTAATATACACATGACATGCAAATCAAAACCCTCTCCAATCACATCCTACACCGAAACTTTCACCAATTCTCGACAGAACACCCCCTCCTTTTTGCCTAAAGTTTTTGGTTAACTTGCTTTCCTAGAATTTTCGTGTTTGTTATTCAAGTGTTAAGAACATTTGTTTTTAAACAATTTTTCAGTTTTATTTTGTTAGTCAGAGCGTAAGAGAATGAGTGTTTATAGACGTAAAAGAGAGTTGAGTGACGTGAAAGAGATTTATTAGGAATAGGAGTGTAGGTTTGAATTTGGTAAAAGTAAGCTTTAATTTAATTAATAAAATTTGATTTATTTATCTTAGGTGAAATGTCCATTATGCCCTTACAAAAATTTAGATTTTTAATCTACAATTAAATCCTTAATTTGATGCTTCTAGTGGGGTTCGAACATGAGTGACACCCCATTTGCGAAAATGGGTCATTTTGGGTCACCCGAACCAAAATTGCTCTTTTAAATTAAAGTAATTAAATAATTTATTAATTCCTCATGGTAATTACAATATTAACCTTGACTTGGAAAAGACCATTTTACCCCTGGACCCTCAAAACTTGAAATTTCTTCTTTTAAGTCCTCTAGAGACTCTTGCATTTAAATCTTCGTTTTGGAGAGCCTCACATGGTTGGTTACAACCTTTCCAAGCTCAACTAACTCCCCAAGTTTGTTGACTTGGTCGTAGTAAGGTTTATTAGGTCTGGTTCTACGCGTATCAATCTATGTGAACCACTATCTAATCGCAAGCATTCTTGACACCTTAAGTATTTATCCTATTCATTTTTAGGGTTGTTACATTATCCCCCCTTAGGAACATTCGTCCCCGAATGACACTACCACTTTATATTGTAATGCTAGTTAGATCCAAAAAAATCACTATGCATAGTCAAGCAATAGCAACAAAATACGGAGATATTAGGAACATAGGCTTAAGAGTAGGACGTCTAACCTCAAGAGCTGAAAAGATGAGGGTAGCGGGGTCTCATGTTGGCCTTAGACTCCCACATAGCACCCTCAAAAATATGATTTCTCCACAATAACTTCACTATGTAAATCTCCTTCCTCAGCCGCTTGACATGTCTGTATAAGATCTTAACAGGTACCTCTTCATAAAACAAGTCTTCACCAACCCCCAAACCTTCAATATGTAGGATTGATTCTAGATCACCTAGGCACTTTTTCAACAGAAATACATGAAAGACTTGATGAACAAAAGCTAGCTCAACAGGCAATGCTAACTCATAGGACACCTCACCCACACGCTATAGGATCTCATATGACCCAACATACCTCAAGTTCAGCTTCCCTTTTCTACCAAATCTCATCACCCCTTTTATAGGGGATATCTTCAAGTAAACCTGGTCACCAATATCAAACTCTAAGAGCCATTTTCTGTTATCATCATATGACTTCTGCCGACTATAAGCAGTAGCCAACCTGTCCCTAATCACACTAACCTTCTCTAAGGCCTCATTAATGATCTTTGGACCCAAAACGGATGACTCTCCAACCTCGAACCACCCAAATGGAGATATACACCTCCCACTATACAGTGCCTTAAACGGAGTGATAGCCATTATTATACGCGAAATCTATCAAAGGCAGATGGTCATCCCAATTACCTCTAAATTCAACCACACACGCTCTCAACATTTCCTCCATTGTCTGAATGTTGTGCTTTGTCTGCCCCTCTATTTGAAGATGAAAGGCAGTTCTAAGCTTAAACTGCATGCCCAAGATCTTCGAGAAAGATCTCCAGAAATGTGAAGTAAACTGAGTTCCTCTATCTGAAATTATAAAAAAAAAAGGAATCCCATGCCATCTCACAATGTAATTAATGTAGAGTATCGCATAATCCTCGGCTCTGTAAGTAGACTTCATAGGGATAAAGTGGGCAGACTTAGTCTATATGTCCTTAATAACCCATATGTAATCATGATGCCTCCTAGTCCTCGGAAGACGAACCACGAAATCCATATTAATGGCCTCCCACTTCCAAGTCGGAACCTCAATAATCTGAGTCTGATCATCATGCTTAAAATAATATACCTTAACCTGCTGACAATTAGGACACTTGGCCTCATATTCTGTAATGTCTTTCTTTATACCATCCAACAAATATATTTGCTTAAGATAATGATACATCTTTGTGGAACTTGGATGAATGGAATATCTGGAACGATGGGCCTCTGCAGTAATCCCGGTCCGCAAATCATCCACATCTAGTACACACAGCCTGTCCCGATACGTAAGTATGCCATCACCTCCCAAAGCGAAAGACTCATTCATCTTCATCAGTACTAAGTCCTTCAGCTCCATCAACACAGGATCTAGATGCTAACCTTACTTGACTTCAACTACCAAGGATGATGCACATCTAGGATAACCTGAAACATCCCCACTAGTAGAGTCAACCGATCGCACACTCAGTCTAGCCAGTCTATGTACATCTTTCACCAGCTCCTTCTTCCCATCCTCAACGTGGGCTGTACTTCCCATGCTCATCCTTCTCAAATCATCAGCTACAACATTAGCCTTAACTATATGGTAGTGAAAATTCATGTCATAATCCTTCAACATCTCCAACCATGTCCGCCGATGTAGATTCAACTCCCTTTGTGTGAACACATATTGGAGACTTTTATGGTATGTGAACACATCCACGTGCACTCCATACAGATAATGCCTCCACAGCTTCAGTGCAAACACCATAATTGCGAACTCAAGGTCATGAGTGGGATAATTCTTCTCATGAACCTTGAGTTGTCTAGAAGATTAGGCGATAACCTTATCTGCCTGCATAACAACACAACCCAAACCAACACTAGATGCATCATAATAAACCATGTAATTCTCACAACACTTAGGTAGAGTAAACATCAGGGCTGAACTGTGTCTGTCCTTGTCCTCCTGGAAACTCTTCTTCCATGTCTCCGTCCGTTCAAACTTGGCTTTCTTCTTAGTCAGATTTGTCAAAGGGGCAGAAATGGAAGAAAATCCCTCCACAAACCTGCGGTAGTAACCAGCCAACACCAAAAAGCAAAGAATGTCAGTGGGAGTAAGACGCTTTGGCAAGTTCTTCACAGCCTCAATCTTCCTGGGGTCCACCTCCATACCCTGATCGGACACAACATGACCCAGGAAGGTCACTTATCTAAGCAAAAATTCACACTTGCTAAATTTTACATATAACCGGTGTTTTCAGTCTAAGAACCTGCAAGGTTAGTCTAAAAAGTTGTTCATGCTCTTCCTTTGTCTTAGAGTAGATGAGAATGTCATCAATGAATACTATGACGAAACAGTCAAGATATTCACGAAAGACCTTGTTCATGGGATCTATAAATGCATCAAGTGCACTCATAAGACCAATTGATTACTCAAAACTCATAATGACTATAGCGGGTACTAAAGGTTGTTTTTGGGATATCTCCATTCCTAACCCTAAGCTAATGGTACCCTGAACGAATATCAATTTTCGAAAAGAAACTAGACCCTTGGATTTGGTCAAACAAGTCATTTATCCTGGGACCTGGATACTTATTCTTGATAGTGACTTTGTTGAGTTGCCGATAGTACATACACATTCTAAGGGTCCCATCTTTCTTCTTAACAAACAACACTGGAGCGCCCCAAGGGGATATGCTCGGCTGAGTGAAACCCTTATTAATGAGATATTTTAACTGCATCTTCAACTCTTTGAGTTTTGCTGGAGCCATTCTATAAGGAGGAATATAGATTAGTTTAGTATTGGGTTCTAAGTCATATAGGAGGAATATAGATTTGTTTACTATTGCGTTCTAAGTGGATACAAAAATTGATCTGTCGAAGGGGAGGGATTCCAGGAAAATCTTCAGGAAACACATCTAGGAACTCATTCACTTCAAGCACTGAGTCTGTGGAAGGAATGTCATGATCTAAATCATTAACACTCACAAGATGACACATTAACCCCTTAGACATCATTTTATTGGCCTTAACATTGTAAATCAAGGGATAAGGACGACTCGAATTGTACCCCTCCCAGACTAACTCTTCTATATTAGGGAAGCAAAATCTCACCACTCTTCTACGATATTCCAAGCATGTATAACAACTGTGAAGATATTTCATGCCAAGAATAACATCAAAATCATTCATGGGTAACTCAACCAATTTTGCACACATATTCTTACCACCTACAACTATTGGGCAATCCTTGTATACCCTATAAGTTTTTACATTTTCTCCTAAATAAGATCATGCAGAACATCAGGTAGTACTTCAAAAGAAAGGGCAAGCAGATGAGTCACAATTGAAAGTGTAGACCCTGGATCATGCTTAAGCATAAACAAAGGTTGAGAATATTTTTAGCATACCTGTGACCATATCAGTGGACTTCTCCTGCTTCTCCCTGCCTTTCAGGGAATATAATATGTTCCTCTTTGGAGGCTCGGCTGCTGCTGCACCCTGTGGGTTAGGCCTAGGCTGAGAATTACCTCTAGCCTGACCTCTATTCTGTGGAAAGTCTTTGACCATGTGTCCACTCTTACCACAACCGAAGCAGGCATTTGTGCGTTGTCTGCACTCTCCACTGTTAGCTCGGCCACAATTAGCACAATTCTTCTTAGGACGCTCCATCTCACCTCCATTGCCCTTCTTGGGCTTAGGTCTGCCTCTTCTAGGTGTAGCACCCTTCTGAGGATTGGAATTCCCAGAACTCTATTGCCCCTTTTTGAACCTTAGCTGCTCAAGGACACGAAAGTTAATTCAGTGGCCTCCAGGACTGGGACCTGTGTGATCTTGAGGCCTAGTCCTCCTAAAATCACGAAAACCTCTCTTTATGCGGCTGTCGTCTACCTGCTGGACATGCATTATCAACCTTAAAAGATCCATATTATCATCGAACATCGCTGATCGCCACTCCTTCTCTAGGTCTCCATTGATTCCTGTGAGGAACCTGCTCATCTCATCCCTGCTGTTAGAAATCAGGGAAGTAGCATACCTGGATGATTTCAACAAAGCTCAATATTCTCCCCATTCCTTCTATTATATACTAGGGAAAGCTACACACCTTTATAGCTTAGCAAACTTCAGGGAATACTCCCTGACTGTCATAGAGCCGTTTTTAAGGTTGATGAACTCCTCAACCTTGGCTTCCCTCATCTATCTAGGGAAGAATCTCTCCCGAAATGTTGTCTTGAATAGCTCCCAAATGACTGGCACTCCACCTAAGACACAGCTATCTTGCTACATCTTGCACCAAGTCTGTGCAACATCCTTGAGCTTATAGGAAGCCAGCTCAGCCTTCTCAATACCACTGGCCCCCATAGCCACCAAGATCTTATGTACCTCGTTTACAAACTCTTGAGGATCCTCTTATGTCTTAGCCCCTATGAATATAAAAGGATTCATCCTCGTGAAATAATGCAGTATGTCAGCCATGTTGCGAATATTTGGGTTCTCCCTCTTAACATCCCGCTGGTTGACTTGGGCAATCAAAGCCTGAGCCTGCATCGTGATGGCCTGTGCCATCTGGGCCAGAGATGCCCTCACCTCAGCATCAATCAACCCAGCTGGGTTAACTGGCATGGCCACTCCTTAAGCTGGAGCTTAGGGTGGAACTTGATTGTCCCCAGCAGCTGCTCCTCCTCACCTCTGACCAATAGCCCTCCTTGTGTTAATTCTCTTAAAACAACAACGATTGATGTTAGACACGCTCATAACACCTAGAACTCAGACATTAGGAACAACACGATAAGAATATAAGAAGGGAAACTACCATGACTTAGAAACTAATCAATGTGGTTGATGTGAACTTATTGTTCTTGGAATATAACCTAGTTCTCTCATACAAACTTTGTCACAACTTTAATCTAGACCCTAGACGATACCGGCGTCTAAACCTCTCAGAGGTCGCAGACAAGCCTACTTGCGTTATTCACACTTCACTGAGGTTAATTTTAGCGAAAAATTTGAAACTTTTTGTTCTTCAACATACTTGCTAAACATTATTAACATTTCATAATTGTTCATCATCAACCGTCTAACATTAAGAGATAAGAAACTGACAGAAATAGTTGAATAAGTACTAAGTGTATAATTGCCAAAAGGGCACCAATACAAAGTACGAATAAAAAGAGGAAAGAAATGTTAGTGGAACATGCTCCACTAGCTCAACTCTAAAACTAAACTAGAATGTAAAACAGTAGCATCCTCAAATGAATGAGGACCTACCAGGTCCGGATGAATGTTGAAGGTCCGGATATCTTTAACGATGATCCTGTAGCTCTATCTTTCACCTCTGCCTGCACCTAAAATAGTAGAGTTGTATAAGGGTTAGTACACACTTGTAATAAGTATTGATATATGCAAGCACACACCAACGACATGCATGAGAAAGAATATCTCTTCCCTAACAACATGATTATGGGATGTCAAGTCAGTGCACTTGCCAAATTTGGATTATGAAAGTCAGTGAACTTTAAAAATTTTGATTAGGAAAATCCATGAACTTCCCAAATTTTGATTAGGAAAGTCATGCCATGAGAGTAACATGCATCATCATAAATATCATATTGCACACAACACATACATATAACACATATATTCTTTCATATCATTCATTCATATTCCAAGAGACCTTGGAATCATGGACTTGACATTAAAACTTTCCAAAATGAGAGCTCAACATATGGTCCTTCAACTAAGGAGAATTCATTAGAGAACACAGAGTCTTCTTCATTCATTCATACGAACTTCATTTCATTTCGTTCATAGGCTAGAGTGCACACCACTTATACCTTGGGTGTAGTTTAAGACTTTCATCGAGTTTGTTGTGCAATGATCAAGAATAACCTAATGTCAATACCTGAGTTTAGCTCACCTGTTCATTATCCTATCCTAACACCTTTTGGTATCATTCATTTGATTATGTGCTTCATTTGGGGCTGACCTCATTCATTCATTGGTAACTTTAACTTTAACTGACATAGATCATGTGTCATCATGAAATCCAGTGTTTCCCCCACACAGAAAAGAGGTGGAATCACCGGCCAAAGTGACCCAATAACATGCTAGCGTACAAGGGAATTTAACCCCGCCAGATCCCTATATTGGCAGTATAGGTTTGAAGACTAGGAGATGTAAGGACACCCATACCCAGTAAGCCATCCAATATCATCTCATTAGAATTACGTGAACCTCCGCCCTTCCCAAAAGAAGGCATCACCACTCATAGATAGTCTATTGGTGCTCACTATACAGTTCCAGTACATTCATTTCATATGTCGTAGAAGTTGGCTTCTAGTATAAGGACATCATATCTCATTAGATTATTTCCCATCTCATCATTCGTATAGAGTGTGTTAAGATCAATAATCTCATTAGAGTGTTCAGAGAGATTGGTCACTTCATTATCTTACACTCTCATAGGTAAGTACGTATTGGTAGCATTTACTTAGGCTCATTTGAGATTGCTCTCATCATTTTACATTAGCCTCATACCATGTTGTTACCACATTCATCATCATTAGCAACTTTGTTTTTCATAGTTACTCATCTCTTATTACATGAATGTTCATTTTATCAGATGCCAATACACCTGGTCATTTAGTGTGTTTCACACCCTTACTTAACCCTTCTAGGGTTTCATTATTTCATTGTTCATTTAATTATTTCACATTTCATGTCATCATATGCCAATACACTTGGCCATTTAGTGTATCCTACACTCACACTTAACCCTCCTAGGGTTCATCATTTCATTACATACATCTTAGGTTCACTTACTTTCGAACGTATGTTAGACTTATGTGTCGATACATATAACCCATGGGCTTCATTCGTAATTCGTTAAGTGATTCTTACTTTTCTAAGATTATTTAGTGTATCTTGTATATATGCCAAGATCTTTATTTTTACCTAAGTAGGTGGCATTATTCTTGGATATTTTTGTTCACGTATGACTTATGTATCAATACGGAAGTTTGGGAAAGGGAACCCAAATTCGAATCTCTGGGATAACATTTTAATTTTCATTGATTTTATTTTTATTCTCCATAACATAGGGACTCCAGATTGAACCCCAAAATTAATAATATATTTTTAATTCTATACTTGATTTTCTTCTCAAATTGGATGAAGGGTTGTGGGTTCAAACCCCCACAACCTGTTTTTATTTTTCATTAACATTACTTTGCCCATTTTCACTCAAACCAAGAGGTTGTGGGATAAAACCCCAACAGCCTCTTTGATTTTTATCATTTAATTCGCTGGAATAGGGAGGTTGTGGGTTCGAACACCCACAACCTCCTTATTGTAATTTAATTTTCCTATGGGCTTGGGAGGTTGTGGGTTCGAATCCCACTCCTCCCATTTATTTGCATAAATGTTTTTCTTCTCTTTCTCCTCAGGTTCGCTAGTTGGAAACCTCCTGCCCCCTTTTTTTTTCTTTTCTTTTCTCGAGAATTCACAGTTGCCAGATTCGATTCCCCTTAGTCCCATTTTCTTTATCCTTTCTCATGAAACTAGTAGCCAGGTTCGATTCCCCTTAGCCCCATGTTGTTTTACCTTTTTTTTTTCGCGAAACTAGTAGTTAAAGGGTGAGGTCACAGGTTCGAATCCAGGTGGACTCACCTCTTTAAAATACGTTAATTTCAAGATTTCTTTGTTAAGCTTTAGACTAAAATAATATTGCATTGTTGCTTGAATTTTTAGTCACTCTTCAACTCATTTTCATCTACATTTTCACATGATTCAAACGGTGCATTCATAAATCGTTTTGATACATTTTTAGGCGCATCTTTCATAAGTTTATTTGGCTAAAAATTTGTTGTTCAATCAACCATATTTCATTACAATGAACATCACATTTCATACCCATTTCACACATAAAATACACATAATGAACTTGTTAATTCATACGTCTAACAATGAGCTAATTTACTACCAAAGTTCACTGCCAACGTGCACCCACACACATCATTTTTTTATCACACATTGCTTGTCATTTTCGTGATTTCACATACATAAACATATACACATTCAATACGAAAACATCATACATGCCTAAATCTACCAGCACAAGATACCCAACCTACGATGTGATTAGGGAGCTAGTGATAAGGACATGCAACGGGGGAACAACCTTAGTTTAAGAGTGAATATCTTGAATTTTAAGGGGCCTCTTGGGAAAGGGACTAAGAGAGAAGAAACCGATACCTTTTAAACGTTTAATCAACACACGACATACAGTCCAAAACCAAAACATTCACCAATTCTCAACGGAAAACCCCTTCCCTTTTGCCTAACATTTTTTATTAACTTGCATTCTTAGAATTTTCGTGTTTATTTGTCAAGTGTGAAGAACTTTTATTGTTAAACAGTTCTTGAGTTTTCTTTGGTTAGGCAAAGCGTGAGAGAATGAGAGTTGAGAGACGTGAAAGAGTGTTTAGTGACGTGAAAGAGATTTATTAAGATTAGGAGTGTAGATTTGAATTTTGTCAAAGTAAGGTTTAATTTAATTAATAAAATCTTATTTATTTAGCTTAGGTGAAATGACCATTATGTCCGTACAAAAATTCAGATTTTTAATCAACAATTATATCCTTAATATGATGCTTCTAGTGGGGCTCAACCCGAGTGACACCCCATTTGCAAAAATGAGTCACTTCGGGTCGCCCAAACCCGAATTGCTCTTTTAAATTAAATTAATTAATTAATTTATTAATTCCTCAGGGTACTTTAAATATTACCCTTGGCCTAGAAAAGACCATTTTACCCCTGGACCATCAAAACTTAAAATTTCCTCTTTTAAGTCCGGTAAACACTCTTCCGATTACATCTTCATATTCGAGAGCCTCACATGGTTTGTTCAAAACTTTCAAAGCTCAATTAACTCCCCAATTTAGTTGTCTTTGTTGTAGCAAGGGTTCTGAGGTCTAGTTTTACGCGTATCAATCTGTGTGAACCTTGGTCTAATCGCAACCATTCTTGACACCTTAAGTATTTATCCTATTCATTTTTAGGGTTGTTATAACCGCACTATAATTCCCTCCTCCTTCTGTCCTTATGTGAACACCTCTTGTTCCTCTCAAGCCAGATTTCGTGTACTGCTCCAGTTGCATATACAGTCGCCCAATGTTTTTCATTCTGTTAAGTACCCGCACTTCTATGGATTCCCTACCATCGTAACAACTTTATCCAAACCTTTCTCGGGTAAAAACATTAAAAGAAGAGGTGATTATGACTCTTATTGACCTGATCACACAAAAGGCATCGAGTATAATGTATGGATCCCCATGGCAGAAGTAGATCCCTGATAAATAACCTCTTAAAGGTAGCAATTTGCAATATAATTATACACTTTGGACAACCAAATTTGTTGCATGTAAGTATTATTCAATTCACTTTGGGTATATTGTCCCCATGAAAAAATAAACTTCCTTTCCTTTATAGAAAAAACTAGATTTTCTCACTACATCTTATTCAGACCAACCAACATCATTCAAGTACTTCCTTGTACTAAGGATTTTTTTGGGTATAATTTACATAAATTTCATAGTATTATGACTAAATTACATTATTTTCCTACTCTTTTATTTTCAAATTACAGAAGTCCTTAAGTATTCGGCATGTACTATAAATGTGAAATTTCATACGATCCTGATGACCTCATAGTTCAATGTGAGGGTTGCAGTGTAAGTCTGATTCTCCACATTTTTATCATCGTAAGCAATGTATTATTATCTTGTTTCTTATTTATTAATGCATAAATTGATTATTATAAAATTTTACAATTCATTTCGGTCATGCCTAATTTATTTTGCATCAATTTAACTTTATAGGTTATAGATTGAATAGATCTCAGACATGCAAAAATATATATATGGACTCATATAAGTCGTAGAAGTGGTATACCATTTGATGAGGAGCCTTCAAATGCCATTGTAAGATCCCTTATACACATTTATCGTTCAATTGTGAAAATTCTATCTTGATAATTTATTGGGAAGAAAATGCTTCCAAAGTTGAAGTATGAGGAACTAGTGAACTGCAACTAATCTGTATGGGAAATGTTCTGCAGTTCAAAAATGTAAAAAGATTTTATTATATGACAAGGTTAGTATAAAAACATGAAATACCAAGTCATAGAACAAAAATTGTTCAAAATCTTGTTATATTGTTATTATTAACTCTATTATCGATTTCATTTGGTTTTTCCAGCTCTATATTTGGCGATGGCTGCATTCATTTCGAGAGGAGGTAATATTCAAGTTACTATTTGTGTATCTAGTTATTATAGGTACATACCCCTAACTACTTCACTATCTACCAAATGATGCTCTGATCAGTGGTTCAATCGGTATTTTGACTATGAAGTTCAAAATATAGTGAATAAGCAGATGAAGAAACTAAGAAAACATATTTTTGACCATGTAGTATATTTCTCTAACAAAAGTTTCATTTCTTAGCTCTATCCGTGCTTTTATATGTCTTTTGCCATATCCAATAAACAAAAATATAATTCACATATTTTCTTGCCAATATTATTTTAGTTGTCGTGTGTAAATAAAAGTACTTGTTTGCTGCAATTCAATGCCTTTTTTACTAGCCTACCTATGCTTGTTTCTATTCAAATAATTTCACATCCTAGAAAGGAAAACATGTTACTAAAAATTTGACCAAAAATCCTATCTTCTGTAGTTCGTGTCATATGTTACAATATCTGTTGTTTTTTCATGTTGCATATTCAGTGTTCTGTCAGTTCTTCTTACTTGGACAAGAATCGACTTTGAACTCTACGTTTCACTCTGATTTAGTGTCACATTGTTCATCGTTCATTCTCGATATACAATAATATTTCTTTAGCTGATGTTTTTCACCATTATTTGATAGGACTTCGTTAATATCACGGTTTCATTTTCTTGGATGTAAATATGAATTTAGTATGTTCTTGATAGGGCTTATACCAGACATATTGATGCACTTTTTAGGTGTATCCTGGTGTTCTCTTTGATCTGTTTTTACTCGGTACTTATTCTGTTTGCGTCTAGTGAATTTATTTGAGATGCTACTTTTTTGTGGGTAAATTTTTTGTTGTATTGTTGGTACAATGCGAATTTTTCTTAGAGTTGATTTGATTTGTTCATAAATACTCTGGTTTATGTTCACTCAATATAGTGAAAAAAGAATCTTCCATCTTTTCACCTCCCCATTACTTTTTACATTATGCTAATGTTCTTTTATAATGGGGGGACTTTGTACTTCTCATTTACCTTTTAACACTATATAATGTTCTTACATCAACAACAATCATATGGAAAGATTCATTAATCTTTCTATGTGTGTTATGGGTTGCATTATGTTTATGTTTTTGCACATTCAAATTTGGTGCTTCTCTCGACATTGATTACTCATTTCTTTTAATCTAATCATCTTGTAATCTAATCATCTGTTTCTATATGTGTACAATGTGATATTCATTCAAATGGGAAGCTTGTTCAAGGAGTGACATCTATCTAGAAAGCTGACACATTTCGCATTAGGAAAAAGAAACAATGGATTAATTCCCCTATTTTTTTCATTGTTGAACACATTCTTACTGTTCTGATAATTCATACTTTCTTTTACCTCTACAAGATATGAAAGTGAATGCATATTCTTATTTTTAAGTGAATGACATGGTTTTCAGTTTGGTAATACTTTTTTGCTACCTTCAAACTTATCTCTTTTATGCATTTTATTTTGGGAGGATTAACTATGTGGATTAAGGTGAATTCATGATCACTTTTAAGTCGTTACAATAATTGAGTGGCAATTATTATCTTTGCCAGCAATAGCAAAAGACACAAATATGCTTGTTCCTAAGGTATTTTAATGGCAATAGTAATAACCAATAAATAAATGCCGCTAAAAGTAATTGAATAAGGGTATTTATTGGCACTCTAATAAATGTCACTAAAGGTTTTAGCGACATTGGATCCAATGTCATTTAATCAAATGCCGGTAAATGTATTTGTGGCAATAAAAATTATCGCTAAAAGGAAAATTTATTGCCTCTAATGGTCTCTTTTGGTGTAGTGTATGTGTGGTGGTTGGTTCAGGTTCACTCCTTATTGTAACCCAATATTGATTAATGATTCTATCATGGTTATGTTAGATATAATTTGTCTGGATGACTTTGTCAATATCTAGTTTGAGAATCGGTGATTTGAAGAGTTAATTTGAGAATAGTTTTGTTGTTAGTTGAATTTACATACAACAATAGTTATCATTACAGTATTGAGATGATCCTAATTAAGGCATTGTCTGAGAGGAGGTGTAGATCTCCAATTGATTGATTTGATACTTTTGATATGAGACCTTAGGTACTAATATTTTGAAAGAATTGTTGAGACAACAACCCTTTCTTACCCTCACATTTTATTGATCGTTCGAGGATGAACTATGGGTAAATTGGTATATATTGTAACGATCCATTTGGTAGTTTTGAGTACTACAACTCTTTATTGCATAAAATACCCTTTCGATAGATTTAAAACTGGTGGTTTGGACTATTCGTAATTATAATTATTAAATTAATGGGGTAATATTTAGAATTTATTTAGTTAGTACTTAAGGAAACTAACAAATTAATGGTGGATCACTTTTACTATTTTAATAATTAGTCTTTTAATAATTATGGATGTAAATAATCTGTAGAATAAAAGAAAAGAAGGGAAGAGGAGAAAGAATAGAAAACGGTGTGGGACGAAACCAAATTTGAAATGGCGGCAACAAGTGAACTCTCTCAAATTCTTTTTATTAACATTTTTTAGATGCAAAATCTTGAATTGTGATTTGTTATTATTGGTGAGGTGAGGTGATAGAAAAGTGCAAGTTGAGGATGTGTTGATTGGTCACATTATAGGCGGAAACAAATAAATGCTTTGAAGTTTAGGTGGTAGGAAAACTTGCATATTATGTATTTGGACAGTAATTGTTGGATAAGAATTGGGTGTTGAGTTGTTGCTAGTCCATCCGCACTAGTTTTGTGACCAGTGGGTCCATCTTTATATATTAATATTTTTTTACATTATAAACTATATTTTGATATATGGAGATATAATTAAATATTATGTGTATTGAATTACCTAAAGTTCACTAAAGTTATGCTTATGGGAAAAATTAAGACTCACCCTTAGGTTTGAACATTAGGAAATTTATTATAAAATTAGGTGAACTTGTGATTCTAGGCTCAGACATAGACTGATATAAGTGTTTATAAACTCGTTAACTTACAAATTATCCATATATAATTGATAGATTTGTAAGGTTCCGAGCATTAAGGAAAGGAAAAGTATCAGAGAAATAGCTTGCTTGACTTCCGTTTTTTGGTGCAGGTTGGTTATGGTTTAGTTTATTTGATAGATAGACTCTTAGTAGTGACTACAATGCATTGAATGATATTGTGAAGTTCTATATGTACTTGGTTATGTGATTGTGTTGCTTTGTTGTGTGTTTTGTAATTTGTATGAAAACCTGAGACAGTTAAATTTATTATCTTGAGCGTTGTCTATCGAAGTGATGCCGTGAATAAATATGGCTTGATAAAATATTGTTAAGGAATTGAAAACTACGGATAATAACTAATTAATTAATGATATAATTTTACCGGAGTGTCACATTTTGACACGACATTAATGGATCGGAGTGTCACATTCCGACACTGTATTCTTGGATCAGAGTTCATGTTCCGACACGATATTCTTTGATTGGAGTGTCACATTTTGACACAATATTTTTTGATCGGATTGTCACGTTCCGAGATGGTATTATTGGATCAGAGCTTTTGACACAATATTTTTGGACCGGAGTGTTACATTCTAACACATTATAATTTGATTAGAGCGTCACGTTCCATTACGCTACAATTGGATCTGAGTATCAAATTCCGACACAGTAATATAAAAGAAAAAAATATTGAATTAAATGAATGTATTCAATCTTAAAGAAATCAATTTCCAAATGAGTGTGGTGTGGAGACCTGAGTCCCCATATGTGTGCTTAATCTTGTCATTGATTGCATAATTACTTTAATGTTGTTGTCACTAGTTCATGTTCTTTGTTGCTTGCGACCTTCTATGTGTCATAGTTGATTTTATTCTATTCATTGTATATTATTTTCTATTTTGGGTTGACCGTTGATACCTACTTACTACATGTTTCCACATACTAAGCCCTACATGTATTTTTCTTTGTTTTCCTTTTATGGTGTGCAGCGAGTGTACTAGAGACTTTTACTCGCTCTAAGCTCTAGCTAATCTCATCAAATCAGGCTCAAGGATTAGTTATTCGTTCGAGCTTGTGTTGGATTCTCTCGGTGATGACATGATGTCCTTAGTGTAACTACCCTAAAATGTACTAGGCTTATATAAAGATTCACTAGGGCTTTAAGGCCTTGTAATTAGCTTAATTAAAGTGTATGTGAGCATTGAAGTCAGTCAGTTTGAGTTTAAAGTCAAACATTAAGGGACAACCAAGACATTCGACGACTAGTCCCTTATGTGGTTGCATGAGTTCTAATATGTCTTTGCATGTTTCATGAGTTGTTTCGTGTTGAAATTGATAGGGGAGGTTCCTAAGACCTATAAGTGCATGTTTAGGGGTTCAAAATTTCCAGTACGACTCCACCTAGGACCTACAAGAGGCCTTAGAGCAGGACCCCACCTTCAGACTTGAAGTTGCATGGCAGTCGACATGCATTGTCAAACGATGACATGTCATTTGAATGACGGATCTTCGACTTGGGTGCGTCGATGAATCATGAAGGTGTAAAATTTTGGATCCTTTGAATAAAACCATGAGACCCCTATCTACGCCGCGTGCTCCTATTAACGGACCATATTTGGTAGGGCGTGGTTAGGACCTACACTGCGTGCAATTTTTCTGCCAAGCTTGGGCTGTTTTGGGAAATTCACCCCAAGTCTTATAATTTAGGTGTATTTGGGTATTTTATGAGTATTAAATAGGTTGGACCCTCATTTAGACCCAAACACCTAAGTCAAAGCCCTTTCCCTCCCAAACTCTCTCTAAAAACCTCCATGAGAGCTCAAGGTGAACATGGAGTTTGACGATGGATTTTCAATGGAATTTCTTCAATTTTCTTTGGATTATTCTAATAAGGTAAAAGATTTATTCACCTAAGGCTTTATATCATGTTAGAGTCAATTTCAAAGTGATTTCAAAAAGATGAAAAAGTCCAATTTCTACTCTAATTCATGGATTCTCGCATAAAATGTATTCAAAAATTAGTATATGATCTTATTGATGTATAATGATGTTTTCTATTGAAAATATCTATGAACCCTTGACCTTCTCAAATCTCTATTTTTTCCCATACCATGGGTGAATTGATCATGGCTTGATAATAGTGAATTGATGTGTAGATTACATAGGGCTATTGATTTTTGTAAAGATCATATTAGAATTGTATATAGGCTTCACTAAATTGATTATATTCATATTGTACATTGTTGGATTGTTTGTTTAGATTTGTGTTGATGGATATGGGTAAGAGCCTTTGTGTGTTCAATTGATTGAAATGGCTAAGGATTGTTGATGATGATAATGGAAATGTGGTATGTTAGATTGATCTCTCTATATTTTGTAGAATTGACGTAAAATTGCTAATGAATTTTATTGAGTGGTATGATCCACTTATTGTGGCGGTGTTTATGTATTGATTATGAGATGAACATGACCTTTTCAACATTATTTATGTAAATTAAAATAGTATCATGTTAGGGTTTATATGGATGTATGATGTGAAGTTGCTTATGTGAAGTAATGTGATCATGTTGAAGATTTTATGGATTATATAATTATGTAGAGTAAAGTATGATGTGATATATGTGTTCTTTGTAGAAATATGAATGTATCAATTGTAATACTCCTATAATGATTATTTGATCTTGTTTAAATAGTAAGTTTATGATTCTTCCTTAAATAATTGTATAGGATTATAAGAGGTCTAAGAGGTGTCTTTTGTCGTAATGTTGTGTATGATTGTGTGATGTTTAAGCATGTTTTCATTTGAATGAGTATATGTTCTTATAGTAGACTATGATGAGTTTCTATGTTTGTTCATATGGTATTCTTGTTCAGTAGACTTAGTGTCCCTACTTGATCCTTGAATGACATGGTATGAGTTATATTATGAATGGTGTGTCTTGATTTGGTAGACCTAAGTATCTCTTCATTATGCATATATGATATGCCAATATGTGATCCTTTGACTTGGTAGGTTAAATCACCCTTGTCTTGTATGTGTATGAGTTATTAATGTATGAACTTGAAATACGTAAAGAAGGTTATGATATTCTTGAAGTTGAAAGCAGTAATGGTATCCTTCTCGTGTGAATGATGGACTTAGGGATAAGTATCCATCTCTAATAAAGTCATGGAGGTATCCTTGTAACCATTATGTGGCAGCCCTAGTGGAACCATCTTTGGTAAAATGTATTATAATTTTGTTATGACTACTATGGGTACCTCCTTATATGCTCTTGTGATTGAATTACTCTATGAGAACTAAGGACAGAACTGAGTGAATATGCTTGGGGAGTGACTCTACTTAAGTTTAGCCTAGAGTACAAAGAAACCCTTCATATTTCTTAACCATGTTTAGGAACCCATTTGAAATGGCAAAGTACAACATGTATCAAATTAAAGCTTATCCTAGTCACTATTTTCCTACAAATTTTCTCTCTAAATCATGCACCAATAATCTATATCAACTTTTGTTACAGTCACATCCCAATAATTTGCCCTCATACTTTATTTTCCCTAAATTTTACTGTTGTTTTACTACTTGTGCCAAACCCCTCATTTGATATTTGACACTTTTATGTCATACCCTTTTTGTTTTATTATGTTTTTATTTATAAATCTCTTTATCTACGATTATTTAGAAAGAAAATCTAATTAGCTATATATTCTCAAAATCACTCTCTTAGGGAATGAATCCAACCCTCTCTTGGGTTACTTTATTATCGATGATCGTACACACTCGAACTGTAGCTAGTGTCGTTGGTCACCATAATCTTTAATTATTCAAAGTGATCATCTATTCGAGGTGAAGGATACTTGTTTCGAAGCATAGCAGGACTTCAGCCTGGATACCCTAACCATTCAGCTAAAAAACTTGGCCGCCAAGGTAGAAGAGGTAAAAACTAGTTGCACTAGGAAAGGGAGGTACATACCCCCATGACAGAACAAACTCTACAAATAATGAAAACAAACGTGTTGAGAATACGCTATTGGACATTCTCCAAAAGGTCTATGCACAAAACAAAATCATCGAGTGGATGAAGGAGAATATCGAAGTGTTAAATTATATGGTTGTCTCACACTCTATATCCATCCACCTAATTGAGATATTCTTAGGGAACATGTTTCCTCATTCCAACCTTACAAGGCATAGAGGGAATCCTTCTGGATCAACCCAAAATTTTGGGATGTGACTGAGATGTGTGCCGTACGACGATGTAAAATAAGGGGCTTCTTGAGAGGCAACCCAAGATCTTAAAATTTCTAGGATTTTACTTTTATAAATAACAGTGTGTGATTGTTTCAGGTTACGATGACGAGAATGTTGAAAACTAGAGGTTGAATAGCAGATGTTCCATTCGGCGTATCACAAAACAAGTTTTCAAGCTCGACTTAATATATCGTTTGGTTCAATGGAAGAGTATTGAAAAAATTGTAAAACTTGGCGAACCCGACAAGTAGACTTGGTGCATCGCCGACCCTATTGTCTATCTCCAATTAGACCGCCAACTTGATCCTCACAAGATTATTGATTTCATAAAAAATGATTGGATACATGACCACTAGGTGAGTCGCCGAGTAGGTTGGTTATCCCAACTTACTCGCAAAAGGGACGCAAACAGAATATCATATACGGCCAACGATTGCATTTCTTCATTCATTTTCAATTTTTAAAGTCCATAAATCCGCACTAAGGTGGTAATTCTCACTCTCTTTTCCCTAAATTAGTGTTTAAGTCTTTTATTAGTGCTCAAGACTCGAATTTTATTGCCCCCTAGCATTACAATCGTATTCATTCAACACAATGTTTAGTATCTAAAACCCTAGTTTCATTTTTGATGAGTTTAACCTCATCTCCAAACTGGATATCTAATAATGTGTGTTGAATCTCTCTGATATGAGTAAATTTTTGAATGCCTATTTTTTATATGTAAAATGATGCCTAATTGATTTTAATGTCTAACTTTCTTTTTCATTATGCTTATCTCAAGACGAATATATAACTCGAGTATAATTGGCGTTTACAATGAGTAGGTGTTATGGGTATGGGTTGAATTTAAGTAGTATATAGTTCAATTTTTGTTTTGGGGTTTGGTTCGTCGATTTCAACAAGCAGGTTGAAACTTGGCATGTTGAGTCATTCTGCGAGTTGGTTCAATCTCACTGAACTACTCAACGGTTCACCTACTAACCCTAAATCCCCTTAGATCATAAATAAGTGTTTTAGGCTTTGTAACCCTCGGCGTACAACTTCATGATCACTGAAAATCATTGTTTCCATGATGATAGTATTCTTGATTGCCTTACGCATGCCTCATTGAACTACCTCTGCATTATAGATTTTGGAAAACAAATCCATGACCGCCAAAAGTTGTGGCAATTCTTCGAAAGGAACATATTAGCACCGAAATGTTTAAATCTTAATACAATCTCTTTGGCGAGCTTAACCGATCTCATTAAAGAGGTATGGCAATTTGTCGACTTGTTCGGCGGGTTTGCTTGTAGTTCTGTGATTCCATGCAAATGCTAACTATTCTCTCTAATGTTTTGCAGATATGGATGCACAACCAACCTAAGAGAGAAGTTTACCAAACATTCGAGAGGCAAGGGAAGGGGGAAAACCCTCAAATTGTCAGATACACGCTCTACCAACACTGAACCTTATGCTTTTGACCCCATAAAATATAATAGTGACGCTAGGGGTTGTGAAGAAGATCAACTAGCAGAGGCACAAAAAAGGGAGCTACAGTATAAATTGATGAATGATCCATCCCAGATTAGATATCCTCAATATACCACTTTGACTCCTCCAAATAAAGAGTTGACAATGATACTAGCAACCCCACTATAGAGACCCCCACAAAAATAAAAAATTGATCAAAGTCTGAAGGGTGTCGAATGATAATATAAGAAAAAATGACTGTCTATAGACGGCGTAATTTATAGATATCCAAGGATTTGGATTGCCTAAATTATCATAAATTCTAGATTTTCACAAAACCTCGTGGTCCATATACCCCAAGCTGAGTCAGAGAATTCTATGATGCATACAACAAATTGGTACCTCAATTGAAGAGATATTTTTTACCATTTGAACAGTGGATTCTGTGGTTCTCAAGGGATTAAAAATAGCTTATTATAGTGGGGACATGAATGTAGTTGTGGGATTTTCTACCTAATTTCATGATCATTATAATGGCTTGATTCGGAATGAGAAACTGAATGAGTTGAAGAAGTGTCTAGCTCCATTAATCTCATATGAGGATGCTCCAGAATAGGTGGCAGAACGAATCACGACCCATCATAAGGATATGAATGTGGTTGCAAGATACTTGTTTAGGATAACCAACAGCACAATTATGTCCTCCAAAAATGAATCAATCCTTCGCCTAGATAAGATGAATTATCTTGGGTACATCATATAAGAGACTAGGACAAATTTGGATAATCATCTCTTCATAAATCCATATGCATGTTATGCAAAGTCGGAAATCTCTCCCTTTTCCAATATTAATCAGCGAATTGTGTAGAAAAGCTAAGGTTCCTAGATATAGAACCAAGGATGTGGAATTCGTTCTCACTGCCTCCACCGATATCCAAAAATCGAAGTTGAGTTTCTCAAGGACAAAGAAGAGAAAAAAAGGAAAGAATTTAAAACCACTTGCCCATACCTAAAGAGACAACATTACATACTCTGACCCAAATTTCCATATTTCTGAATTGTGATCTTCTTATGTGGGTTTTTTGTTTACGAAAAAAGATTTTTATGAAATTATGCATGTAGTCATTAAGTTTATTGAATTATGATGATATCCATGTCTGATGTTTAAATTCAAGATGTCTTGATTGAGAGTGAGCTTTGAACCTTAAATGGGAAAATTATGATAATTATGCATATATTTATCAAATCTGTGTAAATGCTTTTAAAACACTTTGAGAGAGAAGTGTTAAATGATTATGGGGTATATTGTTGTGTTGTTGAAAGGATATCCTCATATAATGTGAATGGTTTTCTCGCATGCTGAAGGTTCTAAGGTTGAAAGATATTCTCACCTAATTGAACTTATATGTGGGCATTGGAGGTGAAAGGTTATTATCATGCATGATCTAAGAGCTATACTAGGAATTAAGGTTGGATTGATTGTGAAGGACATTTTTTCAAGAATATGAACTAAGTTATGACTTAATAAGTACTCTGTTGGACGGAATTCTTAGCACCGAATGGATATTTATATGAGATGGGAGCCCTCACATTAGTTTAACTCGGGTTTCTAAAGAAATCTCTTGGGATGGACGACCTCATGATAGTACAGGTCGGATTTCTAGTAGAGATTTGTTTATCCCATAAAATATGTGCCTCAAGGTTATTTATCTATTGATTCACCTAATCTAAACTTATGGTTCTAACTTAGGCAAGTAGGAAAATCCTTTTCGGTGTGGGCAACATTGGGGCATCTTGTTATATCTCACATGGTCTAACGTAGGTTAATATTTATTCCCACAATAAGAACATGAGCATGAATTATGAACTATGGTTACTCAATAAGCTTTGTATATGAGTTTCAAAGGTTTTGAATATGACAATGACTAGGTTGTTGTGTTTTATGACTTACGATTTCTAAACTCTAGAATCTTGTTTAACTTATAAAATTTCATGTTTTCAAATTAAATACCTTTTAGCATGTTTTTTAATAATTTTGCATGACTAGCATATTTAGAGCACTTTTATACTAATACCTACTTTTCCTACATTTTTTGGAAGTGTAGGGTCTAGTTCTCGAGGTGATTGTTCTAATGTCTAGAGATTGGACTTTGTGTATCTTTCGAGCCTGTGGGTAAGTCCTCATGGTTAGAGGATGCTTTTTCCTATTTTGTAGTTCCTTTAATGTATTTTCCTATTCGAAGATGTTGTATGAGATAGGCCCTATTTCATTCTAAGATTGTGATAGTTGGCTATGTTGTGACTTAATGTCTAGACTTCTGCTTATGTTTATGAAAATTTTTGACTTGAAATGTGTTTTAACTCGTATTGTTCTACTGTTTATGTTATGAGGACTAATTGTCTAGTATGGAGTTCTTCAGGATTTTATTCATCATGTTACATCTACGGGGTACCCTTCATTGTGTCATATAAAATAATATTTATCATCTAATACATTTCTCAAAGCATAAATTTACTAAAGTCAAAGAATAAAATAGTAATATTACATGAATTAATTATTTTTTCTTAAAAAGTATGTCAATTCAGTAACGTAATAACCACCAATAAATATCACCCTTTATGTAGTTTATAATCAACAAATATATACACCCTAAATAACAATGCAAGCATCGTCTTGGACAATCATTCATTCTTCTTATCAAGAAACTCCTCCTCCCCCGTAGAGGTGAACTAAGAATTTGACGATGGGGGCAGCACACCATTAAGAGTGGCTCAAGGGTAAGTCTAGGAATGGCTTGATGTTAAGGTTAGAGAAGCATAGGACTTTAATTATTCGGTGCAGATTGTTTGTAAGTTGTAGATTTTCTAGGCATAATGCATAAATGTGCCCTTTAACTTGGTCTCATTTTACGTTTGTATCCCCAACTGTGGATATGCACATGCTACTGGCCCCAAACACTCAATAATCTCGAAGGAAACAATGTACCTATGACTTAGTTTACCTCTCTTACCGAATCTCATCACCCCTTTTATGGGTGGTACTTTAAAAAGAACATTTTTACTTGATGAAATGTCATGTCTCTCACCTTATGATCTGCATACTTCTTTTTCTACTCTAGGCTTCTAGAAGCTTAGCTTGAATATTCCTCCCCTTATCTTGAGCATCCTTAACTATATCAATTATACGCTCAAACTTACTTCTCAAATAAGAAGTAAAGCGGTCGTGTCAAGTAAATAACCTAACTAGTGAGGTTGGGATCGTTCCCACGAGGAAAATAGTCTAGACTTAACTTCAACATGTTATTACTATTGTTTGTTCAATGAATTCGTTGGAAAGTAAAAACATAAAAAGGGGGGTTTTTATTTCTAAATGAGTGAAAATAAATAACGAACTTGAAAGAGACACTTAACAGCTTTGACAGTTGGATTTTAATCAATTAATCAAAGTAACTAGGGTTTACGTGTTCCCCACAGGTTCATAACATGATAATTCTAACTATAACAATTCTTTCCTAGTATCTTGCATGCAAAGTGATAAATTATTTATTTCTAAATCCTTGGTCCGGAATCTAGAAAATCTCATTCCGCACCTTGGTCCGGCTACGTGTGTTGCTATCCTAACCCTTATCCTTACCTCATATTAAGCATCGTATTTGATATTTGACTAAGTTATTACCTCGTACCAATCAATACTAGCCTATTAGGTAGTATACACTAAATCTATGTTAATAATTCTTTTCGTATTATCTACCTCCTTGGTCCGACAAGTAGCATTAGGGCGAGTTCTAACGTTGGCCATATGTTAAAAAGACTTCTAAGCGAAAGAATTATTAATACATGCACGACACTATTCTAGAATTGTTATTTTAGTAAGGGTTTATCTCATTATTTGCCTATGGTTCCCACAACCCTAGTTATGGAGTTTAGTTACTCATGGCCATAAACACAATATTCAAATATATTAAATAAGAGTTCATGTACTTGCTTCAATGAGAAAGAGTAAAATCCAAAAGTTTACATGATTAATCACAAAAAATCACTTGCAAGACTCTCAAAATCTAACACTAATACACAAATTGTAATAATATGATGTCTAACAATACGGAATCTAACCTCACAGAGTCTAACCTCAAAAATGAGGTTTTTCGAACTATTTATAAAAGATAAAAAACCTAATTAAACAAGGACTCTGTTTGCTGGAAATCTGCCAAAACGCGGCTGGGTCGACGGACCTCGCGACGGATCGTCGTGGTCACGACGGAGCGTCATGGACTCCGTCGTCCCATACTTGAGCAATTTCTTCTGGTGCTCTCTTCATTCCCCTCGACGGCAAGTATGACGGACCGTCATAGGCACAACGGTCCGTCGAGTGTCTCCATTCCAAAACACTTCAACTCTCGGAATTTGGGTACTGGGATTACATCTCTGAACTTCATGACGAACCTGCAGGACGGACTGTCATAGCCACGACGGACCGTCACAAGCTTCGTAACCCCACACTTGGTAAGACTTCCCCATCTTCCTTAAGCAGCTTCACTACGCTGCAACCTACGGACCGTCACAAGCACGACGGACCGTCATTAGCTCCGTAGGTGGTCTCTTCTGCATTTCTTCGCTCAAAATCTCCGCTTTCAGCTTTTGACAGATTTCCTGCAAAACAAAGAGAAACTTATATAAAAATTAGCACAAAAAGACTTTCGAACACACTAAACTTAAGGAAAAAGTATTAATTATACCGTGAAACGACGGTATATCAACACCCTCAACTTAAATTCGTTGTTTGTCCTCAAGCGACGCACTATGACTCACTACACAATCTTCGTACAATAGTATCCATGTTTTACCCTTTGCAATCATTTGGCTATCAATCTCGATTAATCTCATCAAATCTATGCATGTTATCACTATTAGGCTTGAATTTTGTGGGATCAAAACATGACACATACTTACTATGCACTAACACCTATCCTCTTCAATTTCTCACCGAGGTGCTAACAATTCCGGTATTGCAACTAGTGTCCTCACTTAAAACTAATTCCTAATTTTTCACACAATGATTTTAGTTTGAGTATAAGTATTACTTTTTCAACACTCACTCTCAGAACAATGCCACACTCATATCATACCTATTGCCATAAGCTTGCCCTTATTTTCACTGCCTTAAGTTCGCTATACAACCCTTAGGATCACAATAGGACTTTCTTAGCTAGTAACATATGCTTAGGGTCAGGTAGGGTATATTTAGGTATACTTAAGTCACTTTTTTCCCTCCTTGACATATCGGCTAAACATTCCACTTTCTATCATTTTATCTCGCCTTGTTTCTCATATTCTTTCACCTTGCTATTTTCTCTTCTTTCTTTATTTGTGTAAGTGACTCTCTTCTTTTCTTGCTTGTTTTTCTTGTTTATTTTTCTTTTTCTTTACTTTTATTTTAACTAATTCTTGAGTCACTTTACTTTTGTTATTTCTCTCTCTTTGTTCTTTCAACCCCACTTTCTAGAGCATTCCTCATAATAGCCACCTCAACTCATGGCTTTGCCATGAGTCAAAGTACACAATACCCAAAATTGGGTGAGGGACATAATGAAGGTTTTTTATTGCATTAGCCACCCTCAACTTATGCTTTTGGCATAAGCTGAGGTGCACATGTCCAAGGAGGGACCAGGGCCAACACATTGTTCCCAGAAAAGATCAGTTGGGGTGAAAAAGAAAGGTCTAATTTAAGCTCAGATTATTTGGATCAAAGAAGGAAAAATTTCATTTGGTTTCTTTTATTTAGGCTAGAAATGGGCTATATTGAATAAGGGCCTATGATCCTTTCCTAATTTTTTATTACAGCTTACTTTTAGCAAGACTAACCAAGCAAGTTCTAGCTTAGTACCAATAGTGGACTATTCGAATTTTCCTCACACTCACTTGACATCTGATCACTATACCAGATTATCAGACACCTAGTTCAAATTTAAGACTTAGGGTAATGCAATGGTGTAACTCTATGTCATGCTTAGAGCCACACAATTATCACTTACTATGCCTAGTCATGCATTATTTTCCAGTTTATCAGGATATCATTTTATTCATCATCCTTCAGAATTAAACTATGTACAAAAGATATAAACATGCCGGTTCAACAGAAAAAAGAAATCAGTCTTTTGGGGAAAAAGAACACAGGCAAGAAAACCCCAAAAGAGGATAGTGAGTTGGGCTACTCAGACTTCACCCTAACACTCACTTTCCATTTACCCCACCCCCAACAAAAAAACGTGCAATTGTCCCCAATGCATAAAATTCTAAATACTAGAGTGGTAGGTGAAGCAAACCTGTGACGCAAAGCGTCGTCGATCAGCAAGCTGGTGGGTCCGATTCCCTGGAACCCACGTCCTGTGCAATATGGACACCTTCAGTAGTGTCCTCAGCAACAACTGCACCATCAGTAGTGCATTCCTGCTATCTCCACAGTGCGGGAGCAAGACGCCCTAGCCGCTAACTCTGATGCTCTCATTTGGTGCGCCTCCTCCTCAGCAAGTGAGGCTCTCCTCGCAGCCTCTATCTCTCGGCACTCCTTCTTCCGTGCTCGCGCATTGTCCTCTGCTCGACCCCTATGCCTCTTGGAACTCTCTCGAGGGGGAGGTGGTGGAATTTCTGAAGTGGCAAAAAGGGCCGGCAATACTGTGTCCACAGCAGGCTCGACAGAAGGGGCCTCAAACTTCGGCACCCTTGCCTCTAAGATCGTGTCGATATCTTCATGAAGACTGTCGACTGCAGCCTGAAGAGTCGACACATCCACCAGAGGGGCTGGTCGGGCTATCACCCTCAACTCAAAGGCGTCCAAGCGTCGGTTAACCTCAGCGATCTTCCGCTCTTTAAACTGGACAATTTTCCTCTCTAGGCGCTCTTGGGACTCAGTAATAGACTTTTGTATCCACGGCTGAATATAATGCAGAAGTGTGGCCATTTGTGCCTCTAGTTTTTGGACCCTAGCAAGCGGGACCAGTGCCGGTAGAGGGGCTGTGTGAGAGGAGCTCGGGGCAGTGCTACAATGCGGGATAGACTCGACCGGAGTAGTGTTACTGGACGCCGCCTGTGTAGCTGTGCGGGCCTGGGCTAATGTATCAGCAAGATCATCAGCAAGTGGGGGCATCTCTGGACGGGGCCCTCTACGTCGATCCAACTCATTGGCCTCTTCTCTGATGAGGCCGACGTCAACAGTGCCCTATGGGGTCTTAAACTGATCTACGTGCCATATGGGCAAACCTGCGGACCTGCAGAGAGCAAAGATCATGCACGGGAAAGGGTAGGTAGTAGTGAACTTGAATGCCCTCTCGTGCATGACTGCCTATAGAATCCATGCGAAGTCCACCTCAAACCCCTCTATCATCGCCGCCATCAACACTGCTCGATCCCAGCTGACGATATTATCTACAGCTGTGGGGGAAGGAAGTGATGGAAAAGCAGCCACAAGAACTTCGCCGTGAAAGTGAGGTTGGCCTTTTTTATGGCCCCCTTTGGCTGAGTCACCTAATCTGCACCCTCTCCATCAACTGACAGGTGCACGGCCATCCACCTCTTAGTGGTCTCTTTCAGTGAGGGATCCCGCAAGAACTGGCCATCTTTAACTATCTGCCAGTGGTAGTCAAACTCGGCAGTGAGGGGGGTCCGAGTAGCATCAACACTCTCGCCGTATAGAAACCGGCGGATGGCTGGCAGGGAAATGTCAACATGTACGCCCCGTACTCCGCACCTTGGTCCGTCTACGTGTGTTGCTATCCTAATCCTTATCCTTACCGCATATTAAGCATCGTATTTGATATTTGACTAAGTTATTACCTCGTACCAATCAATACTAGCCTATTAGATAGTATACACTAAATCTATGTTAATAATTCTTTTCCTATTATCTACCTCCTTGGTCTGGCAAGTAGTATTAAGGCGAGTTCTAAAGTTGACCATCCGTTAAAAAGACTTCTAAGCGAAAGAATTATTAATACATGCAAGACACTATTCTAGAATTGTTATTTTAGTTAGGGTTTATCTCATTATTTGCCTATGGTTCCCACAACCCTAGTTATGGAGTTTAGTTACTCATGGCCACAAACACCATATTCAAATATATTAAATAAGAGTTCATGTACTTACTTCAATGAGAAAGAGTAAAATCCAAAAGTTTGCTTGATTAATCACCAAAAATCACTTGCAAGAATCTCAAAATCTAACACTAATACACAAAGTCTAATAATATGATGTCTAACAATACGGAGTCTAACCTCACAGAGTCTAACCTCCAAAACGAGGTTTTTCAAACTATTTATAAAAAATAAAAATCCTAATTAAACAAGGACTTTGTTTGCTGGAAATCTGCCAAAAAGCAGCTGGGTCGATGGACCTCGCGACGGATTGTCGTGGTCACGATGGACCGTCATGGACTCCGTCATCCCATACTTGTGTAATTTCTTCTGCTGCTCTCTTCACTCCCCTCGACGGCAAGAATGACGGACTGTCATAGGCACAACGGTCCGTCGAGGGTCTCCGTTCCAAAACACTTCAACTCTCGGAATCTGGGTACTGGGATTACTTTGCTAAACTTCATGATGAACCTGCATGAATTTTTTTTTGTAAATTCAACTTGACTTGTACCTGGAACAGAGAAAAAGGGTATCCAATTGAAATCCAAGCACTTTTTTCTATTTTTCACTTAGATGTGCTCGGCAGATGCTAAAGCTCTGTCACAAGCTTCGTAACCCCACACTTGGTCAGACTTCCCCATCTTCCTTCAGCAGCTTCACTACACTGCCACCTACAGACCGTCACAAGCACGACGGACCGTCATAAGCACCGTAGGTGGTCTCTTCTGCATTTCTTCACTCAAAATCTCCACATTCAGCTTTGGACAGATTTCCTACAAAACAAAGATAAACTTATATAAAAATTAGCACAAAAAGACTTTCAGACACACTAAACTTAAGGAAAAAGTATTAATTATATCGTGAAACCACAATATATCAATCAACCCCCAATGGTTTCACATATCCAGCCTCATACCATCCCATAGGTGATGTACATACCCTCCCATAAAGTTCCTCAAATTGTGCCATGTCTATGCTGGAGTAATAATTATTATCATAACAGATCTCACACAAAGGTAAAAGTTCATTCCAATGCCCTCCAAAATCGATCACACATGCCCTAAACATGTCTTCTAATACCTGAATAGTTCTCTCTGACTATCCATCCATATGAGGATTAAAGGTTATACTAAAAGTGAGTTGTGTGTCGAATTCATCATGCAATTTTTTCCAAAACTTTGTAGTAAATTGGGTACCACAACCTGAGATGATAGAAAGGGGCACTGCATGCAACCTGACTATTTATTTCACATACACTTTAGCCAATAGTTTAGTATTATAATCTATTCTTACTTGAATAAAATGGGGTGACTTGGTTAATCTATCAAGAACTATCCAAATAGAGTTATACTTCCCCAAGGTGTTGGGAAGACCAACGACAAAGTCCATAGCTATATTTTCCCACTTCCAATATGGAATTGGCATTCTTTGAAGCAACATTGCATGCCATTGATGTTCATACTTAACTTGTTGACAATATTGAAATTTCAATACCAACTCTGGTATATTTCTTCATGCCTGTCCACCAATAAATTAATTTCATATCTCTATACACCATCATCACACCCGGATAAAAAGAATATCACAAACCATGAGACTGTACCAACAATTTCCCAATCAACTCATCTAGTCTAGGCACACATATTCTCCTTTTAAAATTTACTACTCCATTCTCATCAAGAGTGGTCTCTTGTGCCTCACCCATCACAGTCTTCTTTCTAAGCTCCTCATAATATGATCATCAAATTGTTTGTCCTTAATCTAATCAATGAATGTGGCACTTGCTTCAATACTAGGTAATACCCCATGTTTTTATGAGATGCCCAATCGAATGAATTTAGACTCCAAGTTCTGAATTGCCTTATCCAAATCACTTAGATACACTCAAAAAAGCTAAATTACGCATATTATTCGCATTTTGACTCAAAGCATATGCCACCACATTATCCTTGCCCAAATGGTATTGGATGGTTACATCATAATCTATAAGTAGCTCCATGTATCATAGGTGTCTTAAGTTTAGATCCTTTTTAGTGAACGGTGATACGCTCAAACTTACTTCTCAAATAACAAGTAAAGTGGTCATATCGAGTATAGAACCCAACTAATGAGAATGAGATCGTTCCCACGAGGAAAATAGTTCAGTCTTAACTTCAATCTATTATTACAATTATTTAATCAATTATTTCCTTAGAAAACAAATACAATAAAAAGGGGGGGGGGGGTTATTTCTAAATGAGTAAAAATAACTAACTAGATTAAAGTAAACACCTAACACATTCAAATGTTTGAGTTTAATCAATTAATAAAAGTAACTAGGGTTTACGTGTTCCCCACAGGTTTCTAACTTGATAATTCTAAATATAACAATTCTTTCCAAGTATCTTGCATGCAAAGTGATATGATATGTCTTTCTAAATCATTGGTCCGGCATCTAGAAAATTTCACTCCGCACCTTGGTCCGGCTACGTGTGTTGCTATACTAACCCTTACCTTTAGCTCATATTAAGCATTGTATTCGATATTTGACTAAGTTATGACCTCGTACCAATCAATACTAGCCTATTAGATAGTATACACTAAATCTATGTTGATAATTCTTTTCCTATTATCTACCTCCTTGGTCCAGCAAGTAGCATTAAAGCGAGTTCTAACGTTGGCATCCGTTAAAAAGACTTCTAAACGAAAGAATTACCAATACATGCAAGACGTTATTCTAGAATTGTTTTGTTAGTTAGATTTTACCTCATTATTCACCCATGGTTCCCACAACCCTAGTTATGGAGTTTAGTTACCCATAGTCATAATCAAAACATTCATATATTTAATATAAGAATTCATGCACTTACTTCAATGAGAAAGAATAAAATCCAGAGATTTACTTGATTAATCGACAAAATCACCAACAATCAACTTCAGAGAAAAGTGTAACAATCCAAAGTCTAATATCCAAATTAATATACTAACCAAGAATCTAACATAAAAGTGTCTAATATCCAAGAGTCTCCCCCTTAAAAGAAGTTATTACAACTATTTATAAAAAACACTCTAATTGCTGAAAATCTATCAAAACGCGGTTGGTTCGACGGACATCGTGAAAGGCCGTCTTGGTCATGACGGGCCGTCATGGACTCCATCATCCCACACTCTTTAAACTCTTTTGCTGCTCTCTTCATTACCCTCGACGACAGGTATGACGGACTGTTCCAAGAACGACGGTCCATCGAGGGTCTTCGTTCCTTAACACTTAAACTCTATGAATTTGGGTACTGGACTACTTCTCCGGTCATCACGACAAACCAGCTTGATGGACTGTTATGGCTACGACGGTCCGTTATGCACTTCGTAACCCCACACTTGGTCATACTTATCATTTTCCTTCAGCAGCTTCACTACGATGCAACCTACGGATAATCACTGGCACGACGGACCATCACAAGCTCCGTAGGTGGTGACTTTTCTGCATTTCTTTCTCAAAAAATTTTTTGTTCATCATTAGACAGATTCCTTGCAAATAAAGGGAAACTTACATAAAAATCAATACAAAAATGCTTTTGGACACACACTAAACTTAAGGCAAAACCATTAAAAATATCGTGAAACCACGGTATATCAACACCCTAAACTTAAATTTGTTGTTTGTCCTCAAGCGACGCACTATAACTCACTACAAAATCTTTGTACAATAGTATCCATGTTTTAGCTTTCGCAATCATTTTGGTATCAATTCCGATCAGTCTCATCATTTTTATGCATGTTATCACTATTGGGCTAGAATTATGTGGGATCAGACCATGACACAGACTCACCACCCACTGACACCTATCCTCTTCAATTTCTCACCGAGGTGCTAATATTTCTTGTATTGCAACTAGTGTCCTCACTTCAAAACAACATCCTCATTTTTCACAATGATTTCACTTTTAGTATAAGGATTACTTTCCAACACTCACTCTCAGAACAAATTCACAACTCTTTTATACATATTTCCATAAGTTTGCCCTTATTTTTACTACTTTAAATTCGCTATACAACTTTTAGGATCACGATAGGACTTTCTTAGCTTGTAACATAGGCTCAAGGTCAGGTAGGGTATATTTATGTATATTGTAGTGACTTTTTGTTCACCTTGACATATAGGCTAAACATACAACTTTTTATTATTTTATTTCGCCCAATTCCTCATATTCTTTCACCTTGCGATTTTCCCTTCTTTCTTCATTTGTGTAAGTGACTCTCTTCTATCCTTGATTGTATTTATTGTATTATTTTTTTTATTTCACTTTTCTTTCAACTTGTTCTTGAGTCACTTTTCTTTTGTTCTTTTTCTCTCTTTGTTCTTTCAACCCCACTTTCCAGAGCATTCCTCATAATAGTCACCCTCAACTCATGGCTTTGCCATTGAGTTAATGTACACAATACCCAAACTTGGGTCAGGGCCATTAATCAATTGTTTACTGCATTAGCAACCCTCAACTTATGTTTTTGGCATAAGTTGAGGTGCACATGTCCAAGGAGGGACAAGGGCCAACACATTATTCCCAGAAAAGATCAGTTGGGGTGAGAAAAAAAGTCTAGTTTAGGCTCAAATCATTTGGATCAAAGAAGGATTAATTTTACTTGTTTTTTTTATTTAGGCTAAATATGGGCTATATTGAACAAAGGTCTATGATCCATTTCTAATTGTCTATTACAGTTTACTTTTAGCCGGACTAAGCAGGCAAGTTCCAGCTTAGTACAAATAGTGTACTCTTCAAATATTCCTTACACTCAGTTGACATCTCATTACTTTACCAGATTATCAGACAACTAGTTCGAATTTTAGACTTAGGGCCATGCAGTGGTGTATCTTTATGTCATGCTTAGAGCCAAACATTTATCAATTACTATGCCTAATCATGCATCATTTTCATTTCATCAGGATATGATTTTAGCCATCGTGCTTCAGAGTTAAACTATGTACACAAGTAGATATGTCAGTTCAACAATAAAAATGATCAGGCTCTTGTGGAAAAAGAACACAGGCAAGAAAATCCCAAAAGAGGATAGTGAATTGGGCTACTCAAACTTCACCCTAGCACTCACATTCCATTTACCCCATCTCCAACAAAAAGACATGCAATTGCCCCCAATATATAAAAAAAATACCAGAGTGGTAGGTGAAGCAAACCTGGGGGCGCAAAGCGCCGACGAACAGCAAGCAGGTGGGTCCGGTTCCGCGGAACCCACTACCTCTATAGTCTGGATACCCTCAGTAGTGTCCTCATCAGCAACAACACTATGACCAGTGCCTCCCCCTATCGCCACATCTCTAGAGCTAGATGCCCCAGCACCTGACTCTACAGCTTTGATCCGACGTGCCTCCTCATCAGCAAGTGAGGCTCTCCTCCCTATCTCCATCTCACGGCGCTCCTTCTTCCGTGCTATAGCCTCATCATCCTCTCGACCCTTACACCTCTTGGCATTCTCTCGAGGGGGAGCTGGTGGAATCTTAAAAGTGGCGAATAAGGCCGCCATCACTGTGTCCTCAGCATGCTCTGCAGAAGGGGCCTCATAATCAGGCACCATACCCTCTAGGATCATATCAATGTCTTCTCGATGACTCTCAACCGCAGCCTGAAGGGTCAACACGTCCACCTGAGGGGTTTTCCGAGCTAGCACGCGCAACTCAAAAGTGTCCAAGCGGTGATGAACCTCATCAATCTTCCGCTCTGTGTGCTGGATCATTTTCCGCTCCTAGAGTTCTTCTGCCTAAGCAATAGACCTCTGCATTCAAGGATGGATGTGATGCAAAAGTGTAGCCATCTGTGCCTCTAGTTTCTAAACCCTAGCAAGCGGGACCAGAGCAAGGAAAGGGGCTGAGCGAGAGGAGCTCGGGGCAGTGCTAATACCCGAGATAGATGTGACAGGGGTAGTGTTAGTGGTTTCAGAAGTAGCCGGCATAGCCGTGCGAGCCTGTGCTATCGTATCAACCAGATTTTCACCAAGTGAAGGCAACTCTGGATGGGGCCCTCTAATTGGAGCAAACTCATTGGCCTCATCCCTTATGAGGCCGATATCAACAGTGCCCAGAGGAGTCCTGAGTTGATCAATGTTCCAGGTGGGCACACCTGCGGACCTGCAATAGGGAAAATATCATGCACGGAAAAGGGTAAGTAGTTGTGACCTTAAAATCCCTCTCGTGCATGACCGCCTGTAGAAGCCAAGCAAAGTCCACCTCTAACCCGGCTATCATCGCCGCTATAAAAACTGCACGATCCTATGTGACTATATTATCAGCGGCCGTGGGGGAAGGCAGTGGCGGACAACCAACCATAAGAACTTAGCTGTGAAGGTCAAGTTAGCCTTTTTGATGGCTCCTTTCAGCTTTGTTACCCAGTCGACCCCCTTACCATCAATAGATAAGTGCAGGTCCATCCACCTCTTGGTGGTCTCTCAGTGATGGCTCACGCAAGAATTGCCCATCTTTGACAATTTTCCAATAATAGTCAAACTCAGCAGTGAGAGGGGTCCGGTTGGCATCAACATCCTCGCCGTATAGATATGGTGGATGGTAGGTGGGGAGATATCGACCTGAATGCCACTTACTTGGACATGATCAAGTGGGGCTTGTTTGGTAGGGGTAGCCCGCCTATTAATTTGTGATATGAGAGTAGCCACGTAAGAGGCGTAGAACTCTCAGACCAACTCTTCACTAGAACAGCCCAAAGAACACGTTGTCCACTCTGGTCGGTGTTTGGTGGTGAGATTGTGGATATCTGGCATGGTAGGGAGACTTCCCATAAGGACCGGCCTCTCTAGTGTAAGGGTCCATGTCATGAATCCTTTATCATTAAGAAACTTTTCGTCTAAATAAACTTGATATAGCCCGTCGACACACCACTGGTTGGGCTGGTTGGCAACCAGGGTGAGAGAACGAGTCGGTGAGCCGGTAATGGAATCAGATCTATCAGGCTGATCAGACGAGATAGACTGTGCAGCTGTGGCGGGTGCAGGGACTTCAGCAGACCCGGAGCCTTCTTCCGACCGCGAAACTCCTAAGGAGCTTGATGCTCCATCTTCATGAGTAGCTAACCCAGAAGGTGTGCCGGTCAGTGTGCGCTCCTCATCAGACTGGGAGGCAGTGACTACGCTAGACGCCAACTTTTTGGGCGTATCTCTGGTAGCACGTGCAGCTCGTGATGGAGTGGCAGTGTCTGGGGCACGTACTCGGGGTCACGCTCATTATCAAAGCCAATGACTAGGTGGACATACAGGGTGACAGACTTTGATCGCCCACGTGCATAAACTCGATCTTTTTTGGTGCTATAAGAGATAGTACCTGTAAAGAATCAATATTAGTACGAGAAGGACAAAACAAGACGAGCAAAAACAAAACAAAATAAATATAAGATCTAAGTTGTAATGAATTTTCTGCAGTAACAATGAAACACGACGGACCAGGTGATGGTTAGTCATGTGTACAACGGACCGTCATTGGGTCCGTCATGTCTTACATCAACTATGTTGATATGGAGACACCTGAAGGAAAGTCTCTAACAAGTATGACGGATAAGCAGGACGGACCGTCGTGACAATGACGGCCTGTCGTGGAGACCCTTAGGAGATGGGTCTCTGACAATCATGACGGTTGTGCATGACAGACCATCGAGGGTATAACGGTCCATCGTATGGACCGTTACGCATATTATTCGCATTTTGACTCAAAGCATATGCCACCACATTATCCTTGCCCAAATGGTATTGGATGGTGACATCATAATCTATAAGTAGCTCCATGTATCATAGGTGTCTTAAGTTTAGATCCTTTTTAGTGAACGGTGATACGCTCAAACTTACTTATCAAATAAGAAGTAAAGCAGTCGTATCAAGTAAAGGACCCAACTAATGAGGTTGGAATCGTTCCCATGAGGAAAATAGTTCTGACTTAACTTCAATCTATTATAACTATTATATAGTCAATTATTTCCTTAGACAACAAGTACAATAAAAGGGGGGTTTGATTTCTCAATGAGTAAAAATAACTAACTAGATTAAAGTAAACAACTAACAGATTCAAATGTTGCAGTTTAATCAATTAATAAAAGTAACTAGGGTTTACGTGTTCCCCACACGTTGCTAACTTAATAATTCTAACTATAACAATTCTTTCCTAGTATCTTGCATGCAAAATGATAAGTTATGTATTTCTAAATCCTTGGTCCGGCATCTAGAAAATTTCACTCCGCACCTTGGTCCGGCTAAGTTTGTTGCTATACTAACCCTTACCTTTACCTCATATTAAGCATTGTATTCAATATTTGACTAAGTTATGACCTCGTACCAATCAATACTAGCTTATTAGATCGTAACTAAATCTATGTTGATAATTCTTTTCCTATTATCTACATCCTTGGTCCGGCAAGAAGCATTAAGGTGAGTTCTAACGTTGGCCATCCTTTAAAAAGACTTCTAAACGAACGAATTATTAATACATTCAAGATGATGTTCTAGAATTGTTATGTTAGTTAGATTTTACATCATTATTCACCCATGGTTCCCACAACCCTAGTTATGGATTTTAGTTACCCATAGTCATAATCAAAACATTCATATATATAATATAAGAATTCATGCACTTACTTCAATGAGAAAGAATAAAATCCAGCGATTTACTTGATTAATCGACAAAATCACCAACAATCAACTTCAAAGAAAAGTATAACAATCCAAAGTTTAATATCCAAAATAATATACTAACAAAGAATCTAACATAAAAGTGCCTTATAACACGAGTCTCCCCCCGAAAAGAGGTTTTTACAACTATTTAAAAAAAAAACAAAAACCTAATAAAAGAAGGACTCTAATTGCTGAAAATTTGTCGAAATGCGGCTGGGTTGACGGACCTTATGAAGGGCAATCGTGGTAATGACGGGCCGTCATGGACTCCATCGTCCCATACTTTATAAACTCTTCTGTTGCTCTCTTCATTACCCTTGACGGCAGGTATGACGGACCGTTCCAAGAATGACAGTCCGTCGAGGGTCTCCGTTCCATAACACTTAAACTTTTTGAATTTGGGTACTAAGACTACTTCTCTGATCATCACGACGAACCAGCAGGATGGACCGTCATGGATACGACTGTCCGTCATGCACTTCTTAACCCCACACTTGGTCAGACTTCAGCAGCTTCACTACGATGCAACCTACGTATAGTCACAGACACGACGGACCGTCACAAGCTCCGTAGGTGGTAACTTTTATGCATTTCTTGCTCAAAAACTTTCGTGTTCATCTTTAGACAGATTTACCATAAATAAAGGGAAAATTACATAAAAATAAATACAAAAAGGCTTTTGGACACACACTAAAGTTAAGGAAAAAGCATTAAAAATACCATCAAACCACGGTATATCAAATGATGGTGCAAACTACGTTGATCGATAAACTCTTCACACTTAACACTATAGAGGTAATGACACCAAATATTAAGGGAAACATTACTGCTGCTAACTCCAAATCATGAGTTGGATAATTCCTCTCATGCACCTTCAATTGACGCGATGCATAAGTTATAACATTCTTATCCTACTTTAATACTAACAATAAACAATAAAATCCTTACCTTCAACCTATAATGTTAGAATAGATGTGGTGTCACATCCTGGTTTACCTCAAGATGTAATCGGCGTCGTCGTCCTTCTGAAGGACTAAGACTAGCCTCTTAGTTTCATGTCATTGCATTCATAGGTTGAAAAATGCGGAAAAATTTAAAACTTTCATTATCACTACTTGGAGGTTTACATAGACCTCTACATACACATAATATATATATTCATATCGAGTATACATAGACCCTTCATATAAGAAGGTTATCTAGCCTTCTACTTTTATTGCACATACATATATAAGAATATAGAAATAGTCTCAATGATTGTCTCATCTCACACAATCTAAACGAATATCACAATATGGGCTTAGCCCTTACATCAATTAAACAAGACCATGTAAAGGTCATACGAAAGTACAATATTCAAATAAACAAGGAAAGTAATGATAGGGTGAATAAAGTCATAACAAAATCAAAAGTTAGAAGATGGCATTGCCCTCGAAAGTTGAGGACCTACCCCACTTGGATGAAAGAAAGAATCCAAGCCTTGAATAATGTCGCCTCCCAAAACTCCTCAACGACCGGAACCTAAAATATTTGGGGGGAAAGGAAGAAAATGGGGATAGTACTCTACATGTACTAAGTATGAGATATTATTCACATACACAAGCGAAACATACAAAAAGGGACTTTTTATCAAAACATGCCAAATTACCCCTCTAGGGGCCTAATGCAAAGTCAAGTAAGTCATATCAACCAACCAAACATGCTTACTATCTCAACAAGTAATACTATTCCCAACATACTTGGAAACCATGATTTACTACAACCCTAACATCAAGGAATAATATCACAAGAATAAATAAGAGTCAAATATATCATAATAAGAAAGACAACTACTCACAATTCATCATCAAGTCAACAAGAGCAATGACCAAGAAAAGCCCCATAAACTTACTCAATCAAGTATCCTAAACAAGAAAACATGACCAATGTCCAACTTTACATATCATGGCGTTTAGACTTGCATGTACTCATATAATAACATTATAACCCAAGGCATATTCATAAATGACCTAATCAACATATACTATCAAAAATGGACCATAATCTTCACATATACAACATATATTATCATAACATAAGCAGATAAGAACCTCCTCCTAAGACTCCCCTCAATGATAACTAGTGCAATGTCTAGTGAGAGTCCCATACCCCTATATAGACTGAGCTAGACCCCTTAGGTTATCCAAGTAAGAGTTCAATTCTTTTATTCATTTTACCTTTTTGGGAACATGTTACCATAACCCACATAGACCACATGAGCTAGTGTGGAATCCGGTGTCATAAAACCCTACACCGGAAAAAGTCGTACTACTTTCCAAGGTAGTACCAAAACATGAAACATAGCAACTCTGTGGATCCCCTTGATCGTATTCCTATGGGGGCAACATAGTTCAAGAAATAGGAGATTTAGTTGGGTCCCTCTTTATGTGGCATGCATTATAGTCTCCAATCTCAAGAGTATAGAATGTTCCTACCTTCCCTATGTGGGAAAGGACACTTTTCTATCTAGTTCACTCGGTGCTCAGCTAAAGTCTCTTTTTGAAATGTCTTTAAGCCTTTAATTGTCAATCATAACTCAATTTAGCCAATAGGGTCTACCCCTTGTATAATCATCATCATCAATAGCTCAATAAGAATTGTATGAGTATAAGTCCTTTCATCACAATTCGTATAAGTCAGGTTAACACTTTAGTATTTCATAACATATTAAGGCTCATTGATAGTTTTCACCATCCGTATAGCACATATACCTTAATCAACCTCACAACGTAGTCAAGACATTTCAATTCAACATCAGTACCACCCTATAATCGTCTTATAGGGCATACTCCAATGTAGTCTCATGACTTAACAACAATCAAACACAATTGGAAGTGAAGATAGAGATTCTAAGACTTAACAAGTTTTCCTCATAGTCTGTCATAAAGGTCTTACTATCAACTCATAACTCAACTCAACATGCGAAGTAACATCATCACACAGTCATAACCAATAAGAAACAAGGCCAATTGCACTTCTATAACACAATTCATCTTTAGATCACAAATTGAGACAATGTGCATAGGCTAATTCCACATTATAATTCATAACCCTAAATCACATCTCAAGAACTAGATTAATAGGCCTATAGATCATCTAAGTTTAATAATAATAACGCCATAGGATAGTAATCTAATCAACAACCAACTCAATTGAGTAATCACAATACAATATACGTCAAGATCACTACCTAGGGTTAGGGATAAAGGATCATACACTTAAATTTAGACCAAACCATCAACAATTACCATAAACAAGTTGAATTACATGTTAATATACTAAACATAAACATAATAATTCATTAACAACTCAATCAATAACTTAAATTTCGTAATTGAAACCCATAAGAAAACTCAACTTTTTTGAAATCTATTTTGAACGAACCCTTTGAGTAAAGGATCTCAAAGGTTAATAAAACCCATACCTTAATGTTTCTCAACAATTTATTGAAAAATCCACCCTTTTCCACACCCCAATTCACCTTCCGAGATAAGCTTCTATGGAGTCTTCCAATTACAGAGAGAAAGAAGAGAGAAGGAAGAGAGTTTATTTGAGAACTGTGTTTTGAGCAATGAGGGTTGAGGGTATTTATAGTAAGAGTTAATAAACTTAATTAGTCTCTCTTTAATCCCCAACTAACTCCTAAACCACTAATTTAATTAAACGAACTTAATTTAAAAACATGCAGGAATTCGCAGACCCATCGATGAGACCTTGATTGACGAACCGTTGGTCCATCGACGTTCCGTGCTGCACATCCGTAAGTCCGATCAGAGACTGGTGCAGGCGAGGCTTTAATCCAATTTTCTAAGTGTGTGAAAACAGTGGCATCGACTCCCATCGATCCACAGACAGACCTCAGCATGCACCTTCGCACTCCCTCGATGATTCCAGAAACTGTGCAGATGAAGGGACCTTCTCCACCAGACTAAGTGTGGGACCCCAGTGGCATCCACGCCCCGTCGATCCATACAGGGATGTCGTCTATCCCGTTGATGCACACTGCTAGGCAGTGTTGCATCAAACTGCAGGGGTCCTCCTCAAAGGCCCTTACTTGGTCCTTGGGGAGTCTTACTTGGACGTCTTAACCATGGAACAACTCAAACACCCATTAGTTACTTTTCCACCAACGTTCGCACAATTTCATTTCCTAAAACTTAGTCAAGTATGCTAAGGCAAACTATCATCCCTTTGAACCAACTTCCTAGACATTTTGGTTCTTAAATCTCCTAAATGACCTATATCCAATAAAAATAGACTTACAAATGGTGTTTAGACTTTATGACACCTATGTTAGAATTTACAATAACTCTTCGATTTTCAAGTTGTTCAATTATCCCCCCATTAGGAATATTGGTCCCCGAATGACAAAAGATCCTTTTAATGGAAGTAATAGATTCAAGACTAGAAGCCCAACCAATCAACAATATCAAATCAACATAAAACATGTCATTTCAACAAGGTAAATATCAAAACCCATATTACCACACATAAGGCTCAAAACACTTTATCATGAGGCATTTTCTTCTTACAACACTTATGAGCTCAACATACGATACATAGGTCAATTAACACAAAGTTAAACTTAACATGATACCTATCATTTAATGAAGACTCACCATATCAAAATGCACAACATATCTCAAAACAAACAAAACGCAAGATTTCAAGTTTTTAATAGCAATACTACATTAACTTCACTGTAGGTTCTTACAAAAATGCATAATGTGCAAAACTTCACCTCAAAATCAAGAAACTTCAAATTCTAGTCATATTTATATTATTAAAAAGAATGACTAACCTTAATTTCAAAAATATGAGGGTAACGGCACTTCATGTCAGCCTCGGCCTTCCATGTTGCACCCTCAACTAGATGATTTTTCCATAACACCTTTATGGAAACCACTTCTTTATTCCTCAACTTTTTGACTTGCCTATCAAGAATCTGAATAGGAATTTCCTCATAAGAGAGTTTATCCTTGACACCAAGACCCTCAATAGGAAGAATGGACTCAGGATCACCGATACACTTTTTAAACATAGAAACATGGAAACCCGAATGAACCGAAGCCAATTCATGAGGAAGTTTAATTCAAAGGCAACCTTACCAACCCTTTGAAAGATTGCATAGGACCCACATAACAAGGACTCAATTTCCCCTTCTTGCAAAACTAACAACTCCTTTTATTGGTGAAATTTCTAAATACACCTTATCACCTTCTCCAAACTCCAAATCCCTTCACCTATGATCGGCATAAGACTTTTGCCGACAATAGGCCATTTGCAACCGGTTCCTTATGATATAGACCTTTTCCAAAATCTTATAAATCAACTCAGGACCAAGAAGCGATGGCTCACCCGCATCAAATTATCCAATAGGAGACCTACACCTCCTACCATACAAGGCTTCATAGGGATCCGCGGAAATGGTTGAATGAAAACTATTGTTGTAGGCAATCTCAACCAAAGGTAAGTTTCTATACCAACTCCCTTTAAAATAAATGATGCACGCCCTAATCATATATTCAAGGTTTGTATCGTACGCACTGCTTGACCTTTCGTTTGGGTATCAAAAGCAGTTCTCAACTTACCCATAGTACCTAACTCTTTTTGAAACGACCTCCAAAATCTAGATGTGAATTTTGTGCCCCGATTCGATATGATGGATAACGGGATTACATGGTGGCACACAATCTCATCTAGGAAGATTATTGCATAGACCTCCTCCGAATATGAAGACTTGACCGGTATAAAGCGAGTGAACTAAGTCAATCAATCCACAACCACCCAGATGGAATCATAGGAATTTTGGTTCCGAGGTAAACCTACTATAAAGTCCATATTGATTTCTTCCCATTTCCAAGTAGGTATTTGGATCTCTTGTAGTAAGCCACCAGGATTTAGCTGTTAGGCCATTACTTGTCGGCAATTTGGACACTTAGCGACAAACTCCGCTATGTCCCTTCTTATACCTTCCCATCAATAAATCTCCCGTATGTCATGGTACATTTTTGTCGACCCTGGATGAATTGAGTAGAGGGACCCATGTGATTCCTCTAGGATCCGATCTCTCAACCCATTTACATAGGGAGCTCATAATATCCCTTGGTACCTTAACACACCATCCCCCCCCAAAGAGAATGACTCATTCAAGTTGCCGAGAACCGATTCAACTCCATTAAGGCTAAGTCAAGGTGTTGTTTGGACTTCACCTCATCCACTAAAGATTACTCGGAGTTATGATGAACTATGGAACCCCCACCTGGAGAACTCTCTAACCTCACCCCAACCTAGCCAACATATGTACATTCCTTGGTAGGTCCTTTTTGGCTTCGTCAAGATGGAATACACTACCCGTAGTCATTCAACTTAGGGCATCTGCGTATATATTAGCCTTGTCGGGGTGATAAAGGACATTCATATCATAATCTTTCAACAACTCAATCCACCTTCTTTGTAGAAGATTCAACTCCTTTTGGGTAAACACGTATTGGAGACTCTTATGATCGGTAAAAACATCAACATGAACCCCATACAAGTAATTCCTCCAAATTTCAAAAGCAAACACCACGGCCGCTAATTCAAGGTCATGAGTGGGGTAGTTTCTCTCTTGTACCTTTAGTTTCCTAGAGGCATAAGCTACCACCTTCCCGTGTTTCATAAGCGCACACCCCAAACCTACTCGGGATGCGTCATAATACACAACAAAAGTCTTTGTACCCTCCGGTAAAGTCAACACTTGAGCGGAACTAAGGCTATTTTTCAACAATTGGAAGATCTTCTCACATGCCTCTGGCCACTCAAACTTTTTACTCTTTTGGGTCAATGTAGTCAAAGGAGACCCAATGGATGCGAACTCATCCACGAACCTCCGATAGTAACATGCTAAACCCAAGAAGCTCCTAATGTCTGTCGGAGTCAAAGGTCTAGGCCTGTTTTTCACCACTTCCATTTTCCTTATGTCTACCTCAACTCCCTCACTAGAGATGATGTGCCCAAGAAAAGTCACGGACCTCAACCAAAACTCACACTTACTATGTTTGGAATACAATTGATGTTCTTTAAGGGTTTGCAACACTACCCTCAAATGACCCATATGATCATCCTCATCTTTGAATATACCAAGATATAATTAATAAACACAATGACGAATGAATCTAGGTAATTTCAAAACACCCTATTCTTAGGTCCATAAATGCCATCAGAGCATTACTGAGACCAAAATACATTACCAAGAACTCATAGTGCCCGTACCTAGTCTGAAAGGTCATCTTTGGTACGTCCTAACCTCTCACCCTTAGTTGGTGGTACCCCGACCTCAAATCTATCATTGAAAAGTAACTCGCTTCTTGAGTTGATCAGACAAATCATCAATCCGAGGAAGAGGATACGTATTCTTCACAGTAACTTTGTTGAGTTAATAGTAGTCTATACACATTCTTAAAGACTCATCTTTCTTTTTGACAAATAACACCGGAGCACCACATAGAGATATACTAGGCCTTATAAAACCCTTATCTAGTAAATACATGAGTTGAGCCTTCAAATCTTTCAATTCAGCCGGATCCATCTGATATGGAGGGATTGAAATGGGATTTGTTTTCGATAGCAAATCGATACCAAAATTAATTTCCTTTTCAAGAGAAATACCAGGAAGGTCATTGGGAGACACCTCTAGAAATTCACTCACTACGGGGACCAACTCAAAAGGAGGAATTTCAAAATCCAAATCTTGGACTTTTACTATGTGATAGAGACAACCCTTTGAGACCATTTTATATGCTTTTAGACAAGATATGATGCTACCTCTAGGAAAAGAATTTTTACCCTTCCACTCAAAAACAGGTTCATTTGAGAAATTAAACCTCACAATTCTTGTCCTACAATCGATAGTAACAAAATTATCATGTAACCAATCCATATCCAAAATGATATCAAAATCAAGCATATCTAGTTCAACTAGATCTATAGTAGAAACTCTGTTGGGCAATGAAATAGGCTAATTTTGATAGACTCTTTTAGCAACAACCGACTCTCCCACTGGAGTAGACACTAGAAAAGGCTCACACAAAATATCGGGTAAAATATCAAACCTTTTAGGTATTAGGGGTGTAACAAATGATAAAGTAGCACCGAAATCAAGGAAGGCATATACATCAAGAGAGAAAACTTTAATCAACCGGTCACCAAATCGGGAGAGTTCTCTTGCTCACCCCTAGAGCGGAGAGCATAGAAGCGGTTCTTCTTTGGAGCATCACTAGAACCACTTGCTTGAGCTTGGAAACTACCCTTGTCTTGACTCTTCAAGTTTGGAAAATTTCTCATCTTGTGACCACTCTTGCCACAACTAAAGTAATTATTCGTTCCCTTAAGGCAATCACCATAGTGTTTTTTACCACTTTCCACAAGTTTGCTTCTCATTTGGTGAATTAATAACTTTTCCCTACTTGAATTAGGGTTAGATACCCTTTCACCACCAGCCCTTGGGAATTTTGAAGGGACTTTATTAGAAACCTTATTTTTAAATTTAGGCTTGTCTTGTATCTCAAGCCTATTGTTTGAAGAACTCCATCAAATGACCTTGCCCTCTTAACACCTCTACTTTTTCTCTTAGATCATGCCTCCTAAACCCTTCTTGCATAAACCATAAAATGGGAAATGTTCATGTTGTCATATAGCATGGCCGATTGGCACTCCTCTTGTAAGTCCTCCAACACCACCGTCACAAAATGGCTCATTTGGTCTTTAGGATCAGAGACCAAAGAAGGAGCATATTTTGATAACTTGATGAATTCCAAAGAGTGCTCATGGAAACTCTTCCCTCCTTGACGAAGATTGATGAACTCCGTCACTTTATCCTCCCTCAACTCTGTAGATAAGAACTGATCTAGAAAATCTGCCTTAAAGATCTCCCAAGTCACCAGACAACCCCTCAAAAACCTATTGTCCCTCCATTACACCTACAAAGTTTGAGCCACATCCTTGAGTGTATATGAGGCCAACTCAGCCTTCTCACTTGAAGACACCACCATAGCATATAGTACATTGTATACCTCATCAAAGAATTATTGGGGGTCTTCATCAACCATATACCCATAGAAAATAGGATGGTTAATACAAGTGAAGTCCCTTAGACATGAAATCATAGTAGTGACTTAATGATGAGGACGAAGAGAAACATCCCAATTAGCTTGAGCCTACATGTCTTGGGCTTGAACCGTCGCGGCTTGTACTTGAGTAGTCATGGATTTAGCCATTTGATCAAGAATAGCCCTCATGTCCGCCTCCGTAATAGGTGGAGAGTTAACCGGGGCTTGATAAACATTAGAGTTTTCCTCAAGTGGAGGGACTCGGTGATCATAGGGATGAGCTCCTGCATTAGGAACTTCCTCCTCAAGTCTTCGAGCCGCATTCCTTGGAGTGTTCATGCTTCCTATAAGCACAACAATAGGATTAGATGCAAAAGCACACCATAAGTATACTCTTTTGGCACAAAATAAGATTTCCAAGAAGAGAGTGATTCCTAAGCATTATATAGGTTCCTACTCATAAGTGTGGCGCGCTTTATAATTATGAATATAACCCTACATAGACGTGGTATAGAGAGAGACATAACTCAAAGATATTCAAACTCATGCTCTGATACCGAGTTTGTCACATCCGGATTTACCCCCTAGACGTAACCGGCATCGTCGTCCTTCTGAAAAACTAAGACTAGCCTCTAGTCTCATGTCATTACATTCATAGGTTGAAAACTGCGAAAAAATTCAAAACTTTTATTATTACTACTTGGATGCTTACATAGACCTCTACATAAACATAATATATATTTATATCGAGTATACATAGACCGTTCATATAGGATGGTTAAATAACCTTCTACTTTTATTGCACATACGTATATAAGAATATAGAAATAGCCTCAATGATTGTCTCATCCCATACCATCTAAATGGATATCACAATATGGGCATAGCCCTTACATAAATTCAACAAGACCATGTAAGGTCATACGAAAGTACAATATTCAAATAACAAGGAAAGGAATGATAGAGTCAATAATCTCATAACAAAATCAAAAGTTAGAAGATAGCATTGCCCTCGAAAGTTCAGGACCTACCCCACTTGGATGAAAGAAAGAATCCAAGCCTTCAATAATGTCGTCTCCCAAAACTCCTAAACGACCGGAACCTAAAATGTTTGGGGTAAAATGAAGAAAATGGGGTTAGTACTCCACATGTACGAATTATGAGATCTTCTGCACATACACAAGCAAAACATACTAAAAGGAAATTTTTATCAAAACATGTCAAATTACCCCTTTAGAGGCCTAATGCAAAGTCAAGTAACTCATATCAATCAACCAAACACGCTTACTATCTCAACAAGTAATACTTATCCCAACATACTTGGAAACCATGATTTAATACAACCCTAACATCAACGAATAATATCACAAGAATAAATAAGAGTCAAATATATCATAATAAGCAAGAGTACTACTCACAAGTCCTCATCAAGTCAACAAGTGCAGTGACCAAGAAAAGCCCCATAACGTTATTCAATCAAGTATCCTAAACAAGAAAACATGACCAATGTCCAACATTACATAACATGGCGTTAAGACTTGCATGTCATCATATATTATCATTATAATACAAGGCATATTCACAAAAGAACTAATCAACATATAGTATCAAAAATATGCACGGATCATCACATATAGATCATATATTATCATAACATAAGCATATAAGAACCTCCTCCTAAGACTCTTCTCAATGATAACTAGAGCAATGTCTAGGTAGAGTCCCACACCACTACATAGACTAAGGTAAACCCCTTAGGTTATGCAAGTTAGAGTTCAATTCTTTTATTCATTTTACCTTTTTGGGAACATCTTGCTCTAACCCACATAGACCACATGAGCTAATGTGGAATCTGGTGTCATAAGACCTTCCATCGAAAAAAGGCGTACTACTTTCCAAGGTAGTACCAAAACATTAAACATAGCAACTACGTGGATTCACTAGATAGTATTCCTATTGGGGCAATATAGTTCAAGAAATAGGAGATTTAGTTAGGTCCTTCTTTATGAGACATGCATTATAGTCTCCAATCTCAAGAGTATGTAATGTTCCTACCTTCGCTATGTGGGAAAGGACATTTCTCTATCTAGTTCACTCGGTGCTAAGCTAAAGTCCCTTTTTGAAATGTCGTTAAGACCTTAATTATCAATCATAAATTAATTTATCCCATAGGGCCTACCATTTGTATATCATCATCATCAATAGCTCAATAATAATTGTATGAGTATAAGTCCTTTCATCACAATTCGTATAAGTGAGGTTAACACTTTAGTATTTCATAACATATTAAGGCTCATTGATAGTTTTCACCATCCTTATAGAACATATACCTTAATCAACCTCACAACGTAGTCAAGACATTTCAATTCATCATCATACCACCCTATAATCCTAGTATAAGTCATACTCCAATTAATTATCATGACTTAACAATAATCACTCACAATTGGAAGTGAAGATAGAGATTCTAAGACTTAGCAAGTCTTCCTCATAGTCTATCATCAAGGTCTAACCATCAAATCATAACTAAAATCAACTTGGGGAGTAACATCATCACACAATCATAACCAATAGGATAACAAGGCTTATTGCACTTCTATAACACAATTTATTTTTAGATCACAACTTGAGACAAGGTACATAGGCTAATTCCACATTATAATTTATAACCCTAAATCACATCTCAAGAACTAGCATAATAGGACTATATATCATCTAATTTTAATCATAATAACACAATAGGATAGTAATCTAATCAACAACCAACTCAATTGAGTAATCACAATACAATATAGGACAAGATCACTACCTAGCGTTAGGGATAGAGGATCGTACTCTTCAATTTAGACCAAACCATCAACAATTACCATAAAAAAGTTGAATTACATGTTAATATACTCAATATAACCCTAATAATTCATTAACAGCTCAATAAATAACTTGAATTTCGTAATTGAAACCCATAAGAAAACTCAACATTTTGAAATCTATTTTGAAGGAACCCTTTGAGGAAAGGATCTCAAAGGTTAATATAACCCATACCTTAATGTTTATCAACAATTTATTGAAAAATTCACCCTTTTCAAGATCCCAATTCCCTTTCCAAGATAAGCTTCAATGGAGTCTTCCGATTAGAGAGAGAAAGAAGAAAGAAGGAAGAGAGTTTATTTGAGAGTTGTGTTTTGATTAATGAGAGTTGAGAGTATTTATAGTAGGAATTAATCAACTTAATTAGTCTATCTATAATCCCCAACTAACCCCTAAACCACTTATTTAATTAAATGAACTTAATTTAAAATGTGCAGGAATTTGCAGACCCATCGATGAGACCTTGATTGAGGCACCTTTGGTCCACCGACGGTTCGTGCTGCACATCCGTAAGTCCGGTCAGATACTGGTGCAGGCGAGGCTTTTCTCCAATTTTCTAAGAGTGGTACAACAGTTTCATCGACGCCCCGTCGATGCACACACGGACCGTAGCATGCACCTCCGCACTCCGTCGATGATTCTAGAAACTTTGCAGGTGAAGGGATCTTCTCCACCAGACTAAGTGTGGGACAATGGTGGCATCGACGCCCCATCGATCCACGTACGGGACGTCATCTATCACGTTGATGCCCACTGCTAGGCAGTGTTGCATCAATGTACATGGGTCCTTCTCAAAGGCCCTTGGTTGGTCCTTGGGGAGTCGTACTCGGATGTCTTAACCATGGAACAACTCAAACACCCATTAGTTACTTTTCCACCAACGTTCGCACAATTTCGATTCCTAAAACTTATTCAAGTAGGCTAAGGCACACTATCATCCCTTTGAACTAACTTCCCGGATGTTTTGGACATTTTGCTTTTTAAATCTCCTAAATGACCTAAATCCATTAAAGTAGACTTAGAAATAGTGTTTAGACTTTTTAACACCTATGTTAGGATTTACAATGAGTCTTGGATTTTCAAGGTGTTACATATGGTGATCAAGAGAGTCCTTATAGTTTTAAAACTTTCATCATATTTTATGGTATTCAAATTGTATCTCCTTTTTAGTAAAATTAGTCAAGTGTGTTGAAATAAAAGTAATATTATTACGAATCCACGATAATAGCTACCGAGTACCACAAAACTCCTAACTTGCGTAAGACAGCAAGGCCAAGCCCAATTCTTATCTACCTCATTCTTTTGAGGATCTATCATTTCCCCATTTTTCACAACTACATGCCCAAAAAGTGAAACCGAATTCAACCATTCACATTTAGAAAATTTTACATACAACCTTTGTTTCCAAAGAATACCCAAAACAATATGAACATGGTCGACATGTTCTTCCTTACTTTTGAATAAATCAAAATATAATCAGCAAGGACTATGATGAATGATTTATGAAATTGATCGAACACCCCATTCATTAAACTGATGAAAAATAAAAGCATTTTGGTCAAACCAAAAACTCGTCATTCCCAAAACGATTCTTAAACGCAGTCTTAGGCACGTTTGTTGGTCATGTTTTTAATTGATGATAACATAATTAATGCATGCATAAATTATTGGAGAATTAGTGTTTTATTTTTTGTGTACTAGAAAATGAAATAACTAATATCCGCATAACTAGTAGCTCTATAACTAATTATTACATGCATAATCAAATGTGTGATCCTTCCACCTCACTCTTTTTTTCATTACTCCCACATTCCAAAAGCAGTTATCCACTATACTAAATTTATTTGTCCAATAATATTTGTTCAATTTAGAAAATGAAGAGATAATTTACCTTTTCTTTCTAATTTACCCTTGCTATAATTTAACACCTCAAAAATTAGTAGGCTGAAGTAGAGATAAAGCGTGAGGGTTAGAGTCAAGGAAGTGGCCAAGGGATAAGGACTAGACGGCATGAGCCAAGGGAAAAGCCCATGGTTTCCCAAGTCCCCAGGGCACTGTCCACCCTACCACGAGGGCCTTCATGATCCGCAGTGGTCACCACACCCCATGGTTCGACTCTTTGTTATGAAGCAGTTGCCTCCTTAAGGCTCAATTTAGTTAGCGGTCATGGTGTTTTCTTTGAAAATATTGAGGCATTTTTTATGTGGGTTCATGTTGATGTGTATACCGATCATAAGAGTCTTCAATATGTTTACTCAAAAATAGTTAAACCTCCGACAAATAAGATGGTTGGAATTATTGAAAAGTTACAACATGAGTATTCTCTACCACCCTGGCATAGCCAATGTGGGTGCATATGCTCATAGTCGTATGCCCATGGGTAGTGTATCTCATGTGAAAGAATCCAAGAAAGACCTAACTAAAGATTTTCATAGGTTGGCTCATTTGGGTCTTTGATAGGAAGATTCCCCAAATGGTGGTTTCATGGTCCATCATAACTCCGAATCATCTTTGGTCGTTAAGGTGAAGTAATAACAACACCTTGATCCATAATGGATGGAGTTAAAGGAATTGGTTCTTGGTAAACTTAATCATTCTCCTTAAAAGGGTGCAATGGTGTTTTGAGGTATCAAGAAAGATTGTGTGTGCCCAATGTTGAATGACTTCAGAACCCAAATTCTTGAGGAACCTCATGGTTCCCGTTATTATATTCATCTGTGCTCTACTAAGATGTATCATGACCTTAAGGAAGTGTTTTGGTGGGATGCCTTAAAAAGGGACAGTGAATTTTTTTGCAAAAAGTGTCTAATTTTCCAACAAATGAAAGTCGAGCACCAAGAGTCGGGTGGATTACTCCAGAATACAAGTTCCCACTTGGTAGTGGGAAGACATTAATATGGACTTCATAGTGGGTTTGCCTCAGACTAGAAGGAAAAATGACTCTGTATGGGTGGTGGTTGATAGATCAACAAAATCCGGTTAGTTTATTCCCGTCAAGTCCACTTACTCGGCGGAGGATTATGCAAGGGTCTTCAAAGAGGAGACTGTGTATTTTCATGATATTTTGTCCATCATATCGGATAAAGAGCACAATTCACATTTAGATTTTGGAGTTCATTCCAAAAAGAGTTAGGTACAAAAATTAAGTTAAGCACCGGTTTTCATCCCCAAATAGATAGTCAAGTGGAACATACTATTCAAACCTTTGAGGACATGCTTAGATCTTGTTGTATCGACTTCAAGGGAAATAGGGATGAACATTTGCCTTTGGTTGAGTTCTCTTATAACTAAGTTACCATTTGACTATATCCATGGCTCCTTTTGAGACTTTACATGGTAGGAGGTGTAGATCTCCAGTTTGGTGGTTTGAAGTTGGTGAGTTTCCTTACTTGGTCCTGAATTGGTATATGAAACCTTGGAAAATGATTCTTTTCATTAGGGATAGGTTGAAGGCATCCTATAGTCGGCAAAAGTATTATGCCGACAATAGGATAAGAAAACTTTAATATGAAGTAGGTGATAAAGTGTATCAAAAAATTTCAGCCATGAAAGGGGTTATGAGAATTTTAAAGTAAGGGAAGTTAAGCCCTAGATATGTGTGTCTTTATGAAATTTTGCAGAGGGTTAAAGTAGCATACAAGCGGAGATTGCCTACTGAAGTTATTTCGGTTCATCCGTGTTCCATGTCTCCAAGTTCAAGAAGTGTATCGGTGATCCTAAGTCCCCTATTGAGGGTCTAGGTGTAGATGAGAACCTATATTATTAAGAGGTTTCTGTGGAAATCCTTTATCATGAAGCGAAGAAGTTGAGGAACAAAAAGGGGGCCTCCGTAAAAGTTCTATTTAGAAAACACCTAGTTAATAGAGCCACATGGGAGGCCGAGTCCGACATGAAGTCCCGTTATCCTCATATCTTTTTAAATTAAGGTTAGTTGTTCCTATTAATAATTAAGTAAATTTTATTGCTTAAAATGATTTTCTATGGAAAATGCTATTTTGCTTGATTTTCACTCATTGTGTATGTGGTATATTGTTTCTTTCATGAAATGATATTGAGAATGTTTATATGTTTTGAAAGGAGTTTTGGCATAAGTAACTCTTGGTGTTGTGTTGAGCTCATGTTGTTATTTAGAAGGTAGTTCCTCATGTTGAAATGTTGAGGTCTCATATGTTGTGCATTATGAATTGAGTTGCTATATTTAATGTTGTTGCCTATGTGCTGAATGGAGTTTTTAATTACTCCTATGATCTATGAATCATGATGGTTTAGATTGTTGTTGGTTGGGCTTCTAGTATTGAGTCTATCCTTTCCCTTCAAAGAGATTTTAGTGTCATCCGGGGACGAATGTTCCTAAGGGGGAATAATGTAACACTCCAGAAGTTACATGACTTAGAATAGAGTCTTGTCTATTAAATAGTGATTAAAATGATGGTTCTACACATATATTAATTTAATAAAGTCAGTTAGAAAATGTTAGAGCCAAAACGACAAAGAATGACCTTGACGTCCGGAAACTAGCCAAATTGAACTAGAAGACGTCCTTATGTTTGGTGAAGGTTTGGGAGTATCATATGAAGTCTAAAATTTAAAAAAATAATTTAAACAGGTAAAATATAGTATAAAGGGTACAAACGTCCACTAACGACACACCAAAGACCCCCCCCCCCCGAATGTCCCTTAAGGAGGACCCAAACTTTGGCGAGCAGGTTGACAAAGCAGCCTGCGTGCAGCCAATATGTGGAGTCCCTTGCGCGTCGTGCAGCCAGCACTTGCTAGGAAAATTTTGCCTCGTGATGCGGTGCCTTCACGAGGCTCACTGTCTCAACCCGATTTCTATAAAAAATAATAAAATTTTCCCCGCGACGAGTAGCCACTCTCGAGATTTGTTCGCGTCCTTTTAAGTTAATTTGACTTCACAAAAAGATCAAATTAAGTGTGGGGTATTTTGGGTAATTAAGATAATGACTATATATTTGTTTTAGGTTAGTTTTTAGTCAATTTCACTCACTCAAATCAAATCCGCAAACCAAAACCCAAAAGCTCTCATCTCTCTCTAAATTCTCTCTCCATTCATCGTCCATTGAAGAAGCAAAGAAGATTGAGGAAGAAGACAAAATCTCCAAGGTTCTTACTCAAATTTTGTGGATAAATATTCATTAACGTATGGGTTCTTCACTCTTGGGATTACTTTCCCCAAGAGGTCCTCTCAAAGTTGATTTCTAAATAACCCAATTCTTAGGGGTTTTCTCTACAAATGAGTTTTCTTCTAAACTTGAAATTGATGATTGATTATTATTAATTGTGATTACCGACTAATTAGTTATAGATTGTTGAGTAATTGATGTTGATTAATGGTAATTTAGTTTGATTCATGTACTTTCTCCAATTCCCCCAAATCTTAGATCTTCCTGTTAAATTGAAGAATGTAATAATTTTTGGACTTGTTTTATCTATTCTAATTCATTCATGGACTGCCTAGGGTAATGTATTGTTGGGATTGGATCTATTTCTTGAAGAATTCATGATGAATCCTTCTTCCCTAATCGTAGAGTACGAATTGAAGTTAATTTGGATAGTGATTATACAATTGACTTAGTTATTGTATAGATTACTATTGTATGATGTTATTACACCTATTATTGGATGAAATTGGTTGTTGATGGTAATACCATGGATGATGGCTTTTGAATGAGAATCGGTATGATCTTGTGATCTTAGACCTTTAATTCAATTGTGATTGTGATGATGAAGTTCAATTGAACTTTATCTTGTGATTAAATTAAATAGGTGTTGGTATGATGATCAAATTGTAATTTCTTGATAATGTGGATTGTGAGATTATATTTAAGATGTAATGATATAAGGTTTGTTATTAATTACTTATGTGTCAGACTATGACATAATGATGATAATGTGTTAATCTCACATATGAGGGTTGTATGAAAGCATGTTATCATACAATTCCTAATGAGGAAATGGCTATGACTATACAATGAGTTAGTCTCCTATGACCTATACTATGGTATGATTGTTAAAGAAAGACATTTCAATAGGGACTCTAGCTTAGCACTACGTGAAATAGTAGTGAGGAGTGTCCCTGCCGAAGTAGGAAAGATAGGTTCACTATTGTATACATGAGATAGATATTACAATGGCAAAGTTATAAAGAGGGTCTCAAACATGTCTCCTAGTTCTTGAAATATGTTGCCTCCATAGGAATACTAGCTAGTGGATCCACCTAGATGTTATGTTCATGTATTGGTACTACATTGGTAAGTAGTTCACCTTATTTCGGTGTAGGGTTTAAGACACCAGACTCAACATTATCTCATTTGGTCTATGTCTATTAAGGCAAGTGTTCTGGAAAGTAAAATGAAGTAATAAAGTGAACTCCAACTAGGAGGACTTAAAGGGTTTGACATAGTCTAGGTAGGGGTTGTAACACCTTGAAAATCCAAGACTCATGGAAAAGCCTAAGATACTTGTCATAAATTCTAAAAACTGTTTCTAAGTCCATTTTTGATGAATATAGGTCATTTAGAAGGTTTAAGAACCAAAATGTCTGGAAGTTAGTTTAAAGAGATATTAGTGTGACTTAACCTTTTTACTAACTTTTACGAGTCGGAAATGTATGAAAATGGGTGGAAAGGTATCTAATGGGTGTTTGAGTTGCTTCATGATTGGAACGTCTGGGTACGAATCCCCAAGGTCCAACCAAGGGCCCTCGAGGAGAACCCCTACAGTTTGATACAGCACTACCTGGTAGTGTGCATTGATGGGGCACACGAAGGTCCGTAAGTGGATCGACGGGGCATCGAAGGCCACCATAATCCCACACTTAGAAAAAATTGTGAAGGACCTTGTTTGCCTAGCTACTGTTACACTCAACGGAAAGGGACGACGGGGCGTTATTGGCTCGATGAGGCATCGAGGCCACCGTCATCCCATACTTCGAAAAATTGGAGGAAGTCTCGCCTGCAAAGTCTCTGATAGAGACGACGGATGTGCAGGACGGATTGGGGGTGTCCGTCGACCCACCGACGGACCGTCAACGCGGTCTCGTTGCTAAGTGTTGAATTTCACTAATGGATTTTAATGATTTCATTAAAATTAATTAAATGGTTTAGGGGTTAGATAGTGATTTAAGGGGAACTAATTAAGTCAATTAATCCCCTCTATCAATACCCTTAACCCTCATTAACCTTAAGCCAACTCTCAAAGAAACTCTCTTCCTTCTCTCTTATTTCTCTCTCTACAAGAACCCACAATTTAAGGCTAGCAAGAAATAGGGTTTGGGGGCTGAAAGGGTGGATTCTTCACCAAATTGTTGAGAAAAATTAAGGTATGGGTTCTATTCACCTTTGAGATCCTTTCCTCAAAGGGTTACTTCAAATGGATTTCAAAAAGTTGAGTTTTCTTATGGGTTTCATTCAATTACGAAATTGAAGTTATGGATTGAGTTTTTAGTAAATTCTTAGTGTTATATTGATTAGATTTACATGTAATTCAACTTGTTTATGATAATTGTTGATGTTTTGGTCAAATTGAAGAACATGATCCTCTATCCCTAACCCTAGGTAGTGATCTTGACTTATGTTGTATGTTCATCATTCAATTGAGTTGGTTGTTGATGAGATTACTATCCTATGGTTATTTTGGTTTAATTAAGATGAATTATTGGCCTATGTTTCTAGTTGTTGAGATGTAATTAGATTATGAATTCAAATGTGAAATTAGCCTATGTATCATGTCTCAAGTTGTGATTTAAAGATGAATTGTGTCATAGAGATGCAGATGGCCTTGTTATTCTATTGATTATCATTTTGCTAGGATGTTACTCCCCAAGTTGGGTTGAGTTATGGGTTGATGGTAAGACCTTGATGGTAGACTATGAGAAAGACTTGTTAAACATAGAATCATTATCCTTACTTACAATTGTGATTAATTGTTTTTAAGCTATGATCTTACGTTGGAGTACGCCTTATATTAATATTATAGGTTAGTGTGATGTTTAATTGAAATATCTTGAGTATGTTGTGAGGTAGATTAACGTGTATGTTTTATGAGGATGGTGAAAACGATCAATGTGCCTTAATATGTTATGAAACATTAAAGTGTTAACCTCACTTATATGGATTATGATGAAAGGACTTATACTCATACAATTATTATTGAGCTATAGATAATGATGATTTTACAAGGGTTAGACCTTATGACCTAAACTAATTTATGATTACAACAAGACTAAAGGCATTTCAGGGGCCTAGGTTAGCACTGAGTTAGCTTGTATGTGAGGGGGTGACATCTTCTTATATAAGGAAGGTAGGTTTCACTACGGTCCTCACGGGGTGGATAACCTCATGACCCAAGGTAGGGTGTAGAGTTGATATTTCCATGATTTATTCCCTAATCTCCATAAACTATGTTTCCACCATATGATACTAGCTAATGCATCCACCTAGATAGCTACGTTTACGTTAGCTTCTACCTTGGCTGGTAGACCACCTTCCATCGGTGTAAGGTTTCATGACACCGGATTCCACATTAGCTTATGTGGTCTATGTTGGTTAAGGAAACAGTTCCCTAAACTAAAATGAATGCATGAAGTATAGACTAATTGAAGTGACTTTAGTGGTTGGACCTTTAGCTTAGGTAGGGGTATGGGACTCTACCTATGCTTTGCACTACTTTGCCTTAATAAAAGCTTTGAGAAGTTAATATTATATACATAAGTGAAGATATAATGTAAATGATTTTCTATGTTGAATAATATTCTTATGAATATGAAATTCGTTATCATTGTTAAAGAAAGAATAATATATGAGATGTAAGACTATGCTATGTGAAGTGAATTGCTAATTATGATCTTTGGTGGGTTACTTGATTGAATAGGATTATGGGGCTTTGCTTGGTCATTTTACTTGTGGCTTCTTAAGGATTAGAGTTGGTTGGTTTGCTTTGACATTTACGTGGTTTACTCTTATTCATGTTTGTGATATTATTACGTGATGATAGAGTTACATGAGATTATGGGTTTAAGTATGATGATGTACATATGGTATTAATTTGTTTAGTATGTTCAAAGGATTGGCTTAAATAACATTATTTCATTAAATGTCCCTTTCTAGCATACATTGTTGGTATTTGTGCATATGGTCTCATACTTAGTACATGTGGCGTACTAACCCCACTTTCTCTCTTTTTGCCAAACATTTTAGGTTCCAGTCGTTGAAGTTGATTTGAGGTGATTTCAAAGAAGACTTGGACATCATATCATCCAAGTGGTAGGTCCTCATTTTCCCCGAGGACGATGCCAATATTTTCTTTGCGAAATTACTTAGTTACTACAACTTTTTTATTGACTCTATATCTTATTTGAGACAAACTTGTATAAAGCCTATCTGCGGCTTACTTTTATTGATGTAGGGATATGCCCAATGTTATTGTCCTCATATAGATGTTTTATGAGATTAGATGGATTTACGACTCTATTTCTTTACTATACAAGTGTGTGAAATAAAAGTAGAAGACTATGTAATCTTCTCATACAAACGAGTCTATGTATACTCAATATTATTATGATTATGTGTATGTAGATGTCTATGTAAACCTTCAATTAGAAGTAGTTGAAAAGTTTTATATTCTTCCATATTTTTAATCAATGAATGCAATGATGTAAGAGTAAGAGGCTTGTCTTACTCCTCAAAGAGGACGACGATGCTGGTTATGTCTAGGGGGTAAACCTGGATGTGAAAATCTTGGTATAAGAGCATGAAGTTGAATATCCTTGATGTTGACATCCCTGTCAACCACGTCTATGTAGTTTTGTATTCATAATTATGAAGCGCACCACACTTATGTGTAGGAACCTATATGATGCTTAGGAATCACTCTCTTTCTTGGAAATTTTATATCATGCCAATTGAGTATACTTATGGTGTGTTTTGAATCTAATCATATTGTTGTGCTTATAGGAAGCATGAACACTCGAAGAAATGCGGCTCAAAGACTTGAAGAGGAAGTTGCTAATGTGGGAGCTCCTCCCCATGATGAGCAAGTCCCTCCACTAGGAAAATGCTAATGTTGATCAAGCCCCGACTAACCCTCCACCTATGATATAGGCGGAGATGAGTGCTATTCTTGACCAAATGGCCCAAGCCATGACTACACAAGCACAAGCCACAACGGTTCAAGATCAAGCTATGACTGCCCAAGCCAATAAGGATGTAGCACCTAGGGTTCATGAGCAAACTATGGTTTCTCGACTTAGGGATTTCAAACGGATAAATCCTCTTATCTTCTATGGATCTAAGGTTTATGAAAAACCTCAAGAGTTTATTGATGAGGTTTATAAGACACTATGTGCTATGGGGTTGTCTTCCAATTAGAATGCCGAGTTGGCCTCATACCAACTCAAGGATGTGGCTCAGACTTGGCATGTTTAGTGGAGAGATAATAGGCCACTTCAAGGTGGGACGATGACTTGGAAGATCTTCAAGAGGGATATCCTTGATCGGTTCTTCCCTAGAGAGATGAGAGAGTCTAAAGTTTTGGGATTCATCAAACTCCACCAAGGAGGTATGAGTGTTCATGATTACTCTTTAAAGTTCATTCAATTGGCTAAATATGCTCCTTCCTTGGTCTCTGATCCTAGAGATGAGATGAGTCAATTTGTGATGGGTGTATTGAATGACTTACAAGAAGAATGTCATTAGGCGATGTTAAACGAAAACATGAATATTGGTCATCTCATGGTGAATGCTAAAAGGATTGAGGAGGATAGAGAAAAAAGGAAGGATAGGGATTCAAAGAGGACAAGGTCTTTTGAGGTTGGAGCTACTAAAGATAGGCTTGGGATTCAAGAAAAGCGTAGATTCAAGAAGAGGTTCTCAAATCAAGTTCCATCAAAATTTCTCAAGCCTAGGGAGGAGAGAACCCCTAAGTCAAGAGTTCAAAAAGGTAATAGTGGAAATTCGTGTAATGAGAATCCACCTTGCAAGGAATGTGGAAAGAAGCACGTTGGTTCTTGTCTCCTTGGGTCGGACAGATGCTTTGGTTGTGGAAATATTGGTCACAAAGTGCGAGATTATCCAAATGCTAAGGGGAAAGAGAAGGGTGGACAGCCAAGTGGTTCTAGTAATGCTCCCAAAAAGAATCGTTTCTATGCTTTTAGTACTAGAGATGACTTAGAGGCCTCTCCGATGTGGTGACCGTTATGTTACCAATATTTTCTATTGATGTGCATGCTTTTCTTGATCCAGGTGCTACTTTGTCTTTTGTTACTCCCTTAGTAGCTAAAAAGTTTGATACTTTACCCGATGTTTTGCATGAGCCTTTTGTGGTATCTACTGCGGTGAGTGAGTCAATTGTAGCAAAAAGAGTCTATCGTAATTGTCCTATTTCATTGCCCAATAGTGTTTCTTACGTAGATCTAGTTGTACTATATATTCTTGATTTTGATGTTATTTTGGGTATCGATTGGTTGCATGCTAGTTTCGCTTCTATTGATTGTAGGACTGGAGTTGTGAGGTTTAGTTTCCCAATTGAACCCGTTACTGAATGGAAGGGTGGGAATTATATTCCTATTCGATTCATATCTTGTCTAAAAGCATGCAAAATAATCTCAAAAAAATGTATTTATCACATTGTAAGAGTCCAAGAATTGGATTCAGAAATTACTCCTATAGAGTCGGTCCCTATGTGAGTGAATTTCCGGAAGTCTTCTATAATGACCTTTCCGGTATTCCTCCCAAAAGGGAAATTGATTTTGGTATCGATTTGCTACCAGAAATGAACCCTATATCTATTCCTCCTTATCGAATGGCTCCAGCCGAATTGAAGGAGTTGAAGGCACAACTTAAAGATGTCTTAGACAAGTTCTTTATAAGGCATAGAATTTGTCCATGGGGTACTCTGGTCTTGTCATGGAGAAGAAAGATGGGTCCTTCAGAATGTGTATTGTTTACCGTCAACTTAACAAAGTTACTATTAAGAACAAGTATCATCTTCCGCGGTCGATGATTTATTTGACCAACTCCAAGGAGCTAGCTATTTCTCCAAAATTGATTTGAGGTCGGGGTATCACCAGCTAAGGGTAAAGAATGCAGATATTCCAAAGATGGCCTTTCAGACTCGGTATGGACACTATGAGTTCATGGTTATTTCATTTGGCCATACAAATACTCTGGCACCATTTATGGACCTAATAAATAGGGTGTTTTGAAACTATCTTGATTCATTCATTATTGTGTTTATTGATGATATCTTTGTGTATTCAAAAAATGAGGTTGATCACGTGGTTCATTTAAGGATATTATTTCAAACCCTTAAAGAGCATCAATTGTTCGCCAAATGTAGTAAATGTGAGTTTTGGTTGAGGTCGGTGTCATTTCTTGGGAACGTCATATCTAGAGAGGGAATTGATGTACACCCAAGGAAGACAGATCCAGTGAGAAATTGGCCTAAACCTTTGACTCCGACAGACATTGGCATTTTCTTGGGTCTAGCGGTCTATTATCGAATGTTTGTGGAGGGATTTTCATCCATAGCATCTCATTTGAACACATTGACTTAAAAGTATAAAAAATTTTAGTAGTTGGAGGCTGTAAGAGAAGAGTTTTCAATTATTGAAAGATAGGCTAACTTCTACTCCATTGTTGACTTTATCGGAAGGTTCTAAGGGGTTCGTTGTGCATTGTGATGCATCTTACATACCTTTGAGATGTGAACTTATGAATAATGGGAAGGTGATTGCCTATGTTTCAAGGCAACTAAAGGTACATGAGAAGAATTACCCACTCATGACCTTGAATTAGCGGCCTTGGTGTTTGCTTTGAAAATTTAGAGGCACTATCTGTATGGGGTTCATGTGGATTTTTTTACCAATCATAATATTCTTCAATATATATTTACCCAAAAGGAGTTAAATCTCCGACAAATAAGGTGGCTCGAGTTGTTCAAAGATTATGATATGAGTGTCCTTTATCACCTCGGTAAGGATAATGTAGTTGTGGATGCCCTAATTCAGATGACTATGCATAGTGTATCCCATCTTGATGAAGCCAAAAATGACCTAACAATGGAAGTGCATAGGTTGTCTAGGTTGGGGTGAGGTTGGAGAGTGCTCCGGATGGGGGTATCATAGTTCATCATGACTCCGAGTCATCGTTAGTGGTTGAGGTGAAGTCCAAACAACACCTTGACTTAGCCTTGATGGAGTTGAAAGAATTGGTTCTTAGCAAGTTGAATGACTGTTTCTCCTTAGGGGGAGATGGTGTCTTGAGATATCAAGGGAGATTATGTGTTCCCACTATTCATGGGTTGAGGGATCGAATCCTTGAATAAGCCCATGGATCCACTACTCCATTCATGTGGGTTCGACTAAGATGTACCATGACCTTCTGGAGGTATATTGGTGAGAAGGCTTGAAGAAGGATATAGCAGAATTTGTTGCTAAGTGTCCAAGATGCCAACAAGTGAAGGCGGAACATAAAAAGTCGGGTGGCTTACTACAAGAGATCCAAATTCCAACTTAGAAGTGGGAAGACATTGATATGGACTTTGTAGTTGGGTTGTCTCGGACTCAAAAGTCATATGATACTATATGGGTGATTGTGGATAGATTGACTAAGTCCGATCATTTTATTCCTGTAAAGTCCACATGAGATTTTGTGTCTCCATGGTATTCCATTATCCATCATTTCGGATCAGGGTGCACAATTCACATATATATTTTGGAGGTCATTCCAGGAAGGTTTTGGTACTATGGTGAACTTGAGTGTCGCTTTTCATATTAAACAGATGATCAAGCGGAATGCACTATTAAAACCCTTGAGGATATGCTTAGAGATTATATTATTGATTTTAAAGGAAGTTAGGATAAGAACTTGTCGTTGGTGGAGTTTGCTTATAACAATATCTTTCGTACATCCATCTCCATGGCTCCCTATGAAGCCTTGTATGGTAGGAGGTGTAGGTCTCTTATAGGGTGGTTTGAAGTTGGTGAGCCATCAATTCTTCGTCCTAACTTGATTTATAAAACATTGGAAAAGGTTCATATCATAAGGAACCGGTTGCAGACGTCCTGTAGTCGGCAAAAGTCTTATGCCGATAATAGGAGAAGGGATTTGGAGTTTGAAGAAAGTGATAAGGTGTATTTAAAAATTTCACCATTGAAAGGGGTGGTTAGGTTTGGAATGAAAGGGAAATTGAGTCCTCGTTATGTGGGTCCCTATGAAATCTTGCAAAGGGTTGGTAAGATTGCGTATGAATTGAAACTTTCTAATGAATTGGCTTCGGTTCATCATGTTTTCCATGTTTCTATGTTGAAAAAGTGTATCAGTAATCCCGAGTACATTCTTCCTATTGAGGCTCTTGGTGTAAAGGATAAACTTTCTTATGACTAAGTCCCGGTTCAAATTATTGATAGGCAAGTCAAGTAGTTAAGGACTAAAGAGGTGGTTTCCGTAAAAGTGTTATGGAAAAATCTATTAGTTGAGGGTGCTACATGGGAGGTCGAGGTCGATGAAATCCCATTATCCTCATCTTTTTGTGAATTAAGGTTAGACATTTTTTTATTATATAATTATGAAAAGATTTGTGTTTCTTGATTTTTGGGTGAAATGTTGCAAAAATGACTTTTTTTGAAAACCTCACAGTAAGTCTTACAGTGAAGTCACTATAATATTGCTATTAAAAACTTGAAATTTTGCTTTTTTCTTGCTTTGAGTTATGTTGTGCATTTTGATATGGTGAGTCTTCAGGTAGCATGTTGTTAAGTTGAACTTTGTGCTAATTGACTCATATGATTTATGTTGAGCTCATAAATGTTGTGAGAAGGAAATGCCTTATGATTAAGTGTTTTGAGCCTTATGTGTGGTAATATGAGTTTTGATTGTGCATAGAACTTTTCAAGTGATCTGGCAAGGTTTTGAATAAATGTCCCCTTTTAGCATGATTTCTAAGTTGTGTGTGCAGATGTTTCCATACTTAGTACAAGTGATGTACTAACCCCTATTTCTCATTTTTCCCAAACATATTAGGTTTTGGTCGTTGAAGGGCTCATGGACAATTTTCAAGGAAGGCTTGGATCATTTCTACATGTCTGGGTATGTTCTCAAGATCTGAGGATGATGTCTTTTCTCATTCTACCTATGTGACTTGCTATAGTCTAATGACATTCTTTTCACTCTTATAGTTCAAGACATTGTTGTAAGACCTATGTGTCCATTATACATTTGTGTAAGGGCTATTCTCAAATTTTTCTATTCCACTTAGATGGTTTTATATGAGACGTCTCTACTTGACTCTATATTGTGTATGTTGTATATGTGACATAAAAGTATAACCCATGTAAGCTTCCTATGCGAGGAGTCTAAGTAAACACCTTATGTATATGTTATGTGTAAGTGATAGGTCTATGTAAAACTCATGATGTAGATGTAGGTGAAAAGTTTCAATTTTCCATACTTTTTAACCTGTGATATGTAATGAATAATGATAAGAGGCTAGTCTTAGTCCTCTCGAGGACGTCGAAGCCAATTCCGTCTAGGGGGTGCTCCCCGGATGTGACAAGAACTTATCTGGAAAATTCAACTCATACGCAACCTTTCCAACACGCTTCAAGATCTCATATGGGACCACATACTGGGGACTAAGTTTACCTCTTTTTACCAAACCTCATTATTCCTTTCAAGGGGGAAAATCGTAGGGTAGACCCAATCAACTACCTCAAATTCAAGATCCCTTTTTCTATGATCGGCATAGCGCTTTTGTGGACTTTAGGCGATCCTCAACCTATCTTTAATAATTTGGACTTTCTCAATGGCGTCACAAACTATTTTGGGACCGATAAGAGAAAACTCACCCACTCCAAACCACCCAACCGAAGACCTAAATCTCCTACCATAAATTTCATCAAATGGAGCCACGAAAATACTTGAGTGGTAGCTATTAGTGTAGAAAAACTCTATCAATAGTAGATGGTTATCTCAATCACCCTTTAAGTCAATAACACATGCCCTCATGATATCATATACGGTTTGGATGGTACATTCTGCTTAACAATCCATTTGCGGATGAAATGTGGTACTAAGTTTCACTTTGGTGCCAAGCCCATTTTTGAAATCCTTCCACAAGTGAATTAATTTGAGTACCCCTATCTGATATGGTATACAAGGGAACCTTATGAATCCACACTATATCTTTAATACATAACTCACATAGTCTTCTGCCGAAAATGAAGCCTTGATGGAAATAGAGTAGGTTGACTTGGTCATTCTATCAAAGATGATCCAAATGGAATCATATTTCCTTCAAGTGCGAGACAATACCACAACAAAGTCCATATTAACATACTCCCACTTCCAAGCGGGAATACTATTTGAAAAAGGGATGGGTGCATATTGTAAGTAGAGATGTTGTACTTAAAGTAACTCTAGAGATGAGTACTCCTCGTTATTAAAGAGTGAGTTACTTAGTAACAATCTCCTTATCCCTTAACTATGCGCCAACAAAGCTGTAGCTATTGGTAAAGCAATGTAAAATATAAGACAAATACCCTAACTTAAGCAAGTGAGGAACCCTCATCCGATAAGGGTAGTATCAGAATTCCATGTCAAGCTCTCATGGTCTATGTCGGTTAAAGCTAATCCCCACAAAAGAATGAATTAAATCTCCTAAAAGAACGTACTACTTAGTGTAGGTGGTGGTATGAGACTCTATCTATCCATTGCACTAAGTAGACTTTCCGAAAGGGAAGTCTTGGTGTGTCTTATATGAAGTGTATGAACTAAGTCTCCTAAAAGAATGTACTACTTAGGGTAGGTGGTGGTATCGGACGCTATATATCCATTGCACTAAGTACACCTTCCGAAAGGGGAGTCTTGGTGTGTTCTCTATGAAGTATATGAATGAATTATCTTGTGTTGAAAATTAAGTTAGATGCCTTTGTTGAAAATTAAGTTAGATGACTTAAGGTTTAATGTTAAGGAAGCAAGTTAAATTTAAGTCTTATGTAATGAAGTTATGAATGACTAACGTAAAGTTCATAATCCAAGGAATCCTCAAAGAGAACTAAGTGGGAGTAGTAGTATGGGATGCTACTCTCAAATTGCACTTAGTGTAACTTGCTATTCCTATTGGATAAGGGTACATACATGAAGTCCTTATTGTATGAATTTCTTTCAAATGTCTAGCGAAGAGTGTGGACTTGTTCCTGGATGAGGTAAGCCTATGGTTGATAGTCTTAAGCATCTCTTTGATGTGTCTTGGACGAGGTGTATGGGCGGTCCCTTCTTGTGTGAAATTAGGGAATCTTAGGATAACTTAGTTAGGGAAGCCTCAAAAGTAAATGAGTTCACTTTGCTTGGTTCTAATGGTTCGTCGTAATGTTTCATAGTGTTCACTGTAAAATGCTAGTGTTTACTGTAAAGTGATATTTTTGTTCTATGATTATGAGAGTTCTATTTATGTGATAAATGATTATTCTTATGCTATTTTAATTCTATATTCATGAAGGTTCTACTTATTTGACATGAAAACTTATTTTACAAATATGTCCCTTTTTGCATGTTTTTGCATATGTCATACTTATTACATTATTTTGTACAAATCCCATACTTTTATCTACTTAATAAGTATAGGTTGGAGGCATGTTTAAAACTAGAATACAAGCTTGGTGAAGATTCTCCCAAGACTAAGTATGTCCTCATAGATTCAAGGGCACAGTCCTATTTCTCAGTTTCTATTATAAAGTATTATTATCTATTTTAATTTAATGTAAGGGGATGTGTCCCTAAGATACTTATGTCATGTATTTAGGTTTAATTGTGAAGAGAGGTCTGTCACATCCCAAGACCGCACCCTAGAAATTAGGGTACAATCTTGGTTTGTAACCGGCGTCATCGAACTCTCGGAGTTCTTAGGCATGCCTCTTTCATATCATTCATTGCATATACATAGTGAAAAGTAGTGCGAATTAAAACTTTTCACAAAACATAATATAGTCTTCAAAATCTCTTTCATATAAAAGTAATAGGAAATACTAAGTCTCAATCTCATCATCTTAAGACATAAGAATACATGGGACACGGCCCATACTTCAAAATACGAATATATAAATACATAGTCTATTACAATACTTTGAATGAAATCATAAAAGACATATATGCCCTCGTGATGTTGAATTGATAAAAAATTCATTGGATTTTATGATTATCGCTTGAATTATTGGTAAGGGCCTTGTGATGTTAATTTGGACTATTTAGCACTGAATTGAAGTGTGAATAAGAGAATGAAGGTATGCTGCCCGGATTTCTTTAATTTGGTATTAATTATACTTCGATTTTATTGTGATTGGTATGGTCCACTTATGGTGGAGGTGTTATGTGTTTTACTAGAAATTGACGTGGCCTTGTCGGCGTTACTTTCTGCAATATTATGAGCATAGCCTTATTGGCAACAACTTGATGTTACGTGGCTATTTGTATAGTTTGAGTATGTGAAGCATGATGTTATCTATCTACATGTGAAGTTATATAGTCATATATGTATTCTTCTACTTATGTTGCCTTAAGTGACCATGTTAGACCATGACTTTGACATTATGATTATAGTGTTAGGTTAAGTCTTGGTTATTTCTATTCGACTTTATGAGCCCATGTGGAGTATATTAATGATGTTAATATTACATAGATGATGACTTGAAGATGTTAGGTTGTTTTAGAGGTGTGTCTAGAATGACTTGTATTATGTGTTAAAAGAGAAGTATGTGATGTCTTATCTTAGTTGACTTGTACCTCTTGCTTGATATGTATATGGTTATGGATATGTGATGTATTGATTTAGGGTGTTAGATATCTTAGTATTGAATGTATTAATGACATGTGACTTTAAATGATTTTATGAGAGTCTCTTATGTGCAAACCTTGACTTAAGGGTAAGGTTAAGATTAATAGAAGTATAATCCGTAATGGTATCCTTCAAAGTAAAGGAATGATGGACTTAAGGTTAGTTGGCTGCAAAGGCATCATATTAATCCTTAGGAAAGTCGTCATGATCTTCTTGTCGCCATAGTGAGGTAGCCCTAGTGGACCTTCCTTGGTAGCGTAAATGTGATTAGGTTATGAACTTGTTATGGAACCCTTTTATGTGAATCTAATGTATGAATTACTCTATGAGAATGAAGGCTAGCACCGAGTGAGTATGGTAAGGAAAATTAGTTCTAGTTAAGTATGAGACTAGAATACAAAGTATGCCCTTCATATTCATTAACAATGTGCCTACATGGGATGTGTCCAAGTTCTACCATTGGCAAGTAGAACAACCTCAGCGGAGTAGGATAAAACTCTGGATTCCATGTCTTGCTATCATGTTCTGTGTTGGTTATTTTCTGTTCTCATCATATGGAATACCTATTAGCATTTGAAGAGTTTACGGAGTTTAGGTGGTGGTATGGGACGATATCTAGACATTGCACAATAGACGTTGAAGGTATTATGCGGAGTTCCTAGGACTTGTCCAAGATCATTATTTGAATGTCCTTTATTTGATATATGAGTCTTAATGAACTAATGAACTAATGAATTATGTTAAGGAGTATGTAAACAAAGGAGTACCTAATCTAAAGTGACTTAAGGATTCCTTAGCTAAAGTTTGAAGACGGAATAACGGATGATCTCTTCATGTCTTATCTTTGAAAATCTTGAGGATGACTCTAGTTCGGGAAGTTGGTTGATTTTGTGGACATGATCTAATACATAGGTATTAAGGAGTATTTAGGTAATATTGAAGAGGTCACTATGGACGTTATCTTCTTGATTTACTTAAGTAGATCTTTTGATAGACTTTGGAAAAGAATGTCATATCACCTATGTGTTGATGTATTATGTGAGCATGATTCTATCTTAGGGAGTCTTTAGGATCTCTTAAGTGTGTGTGTGTAAGGGATTGTATGGCGGTCGCTTCACAACTCACTCAAGTGAGACTTAGAGTTCACCTTTTGTAGAAGAATCTTACCTTTATGTTTATGATTGCTTTGTAAGTTTGTATGTGAATCATTATAGGTAATGTTAAGGGTCATTTAGGCACATCTAGAGAGGGTGCATGGGCGGTCTCTCTTTGTGTGACTTAAGTGAATCTTAGGATGACTTTAAGTGAGGAAATTACATTCTAGAAGTATCTTATGTGTTTCTAAATTGATTTATGATGTTATTATGATTATAATATGACTTTTTTAAAGTGAAACGATGCATATTTCCAATAAAGTCCATTTTCATGATTTTTATGCATAAAGTCATACTTAGTACACGTGGTTGTACTAACTCCATCTTCTATCTATATAGTTCTTTGTAGGTAAGGAGATTTGAGAAGTGAAGACTTGGACTTAGAAGATCGTTCAAGAGAAGTTGAAGTATGTCCTCACTTGACTTGAGGGCATATATATCTTTTATGTTTTCATTCAAAGTATTGTAATAGACTAAGTATTTCTATATTCTTATTTTGAAGTATGGGTCGTGTACCAAGTATTATTGTGCTTAAGATTATGAGATTGAGACTTAGTATTTCCTATTACTTTTATATGAAAGGGATTTTGAAGACTATATTATGTTTTGTGAAAAGTTTTAATTTTGCACTGTTTTTCACTATGTATATGCAATGAATGATATGAAAGAGGCTTCTCTAAGAACTCCAAGAGTTTGACGACGCCAGTTACAATCCAAGATTGTACCCTAACTTCTAGGGTGTGGTCTTGGGATGTGACAAGATCATTCCTTATCTTTTATGAAAGATGTTCCTTTATTAATTTATTCGTGAAATATTTTAATTTCGGATTACTTTTCATGTCTCATGTAATGAATGATAGTTAAGGCTTGTACAAGACCTCCTAAAGGTCAAGTACGCGATTGTTCCTACCTATGGGTGCTCCCTTCTTCTAGGGGTTACTTTCGGGTCGTTACAACATAAAGGTGCATATGAGAATTATCCTTTCAATTAACACCGCATACATATCATACTCATAGTTATGCATGAAGTATGTGTGTTCATATTGGTCATCATGATCACATAGCAGCAATAACGTAGTTATTGAGGAAACAAACCATCCTCCAAGTATCAAAACACATATACAATATCCCTCAAGTCATGAAAAACTCACATAAGGAGCATTTAGGGACAATAGACCACAACTCACATTACATCATACTAGGCAAGAGTATATTCCACATTTGTATATAAAACTCCTAACATGCAAGGATCACATATTCATATAGGGTTCATAGGGGTAGGGGTCATTCCACAATAGTAGTTAACATAAACAATCATGTAGGCATAACCTTAGCCTAACATAAACATTCACATTCTACTTCTGTCACATCCGGGGAGCACCCCCTAGACAAAACTGGCATTTTCGTCCTCATCGAGGACTAAGACTAGCATCTTAGCTTACATCATTGCATTCTTAGGTTAAAATTCGGAAAAAATTAAAATATTTCTATATCTATCTTGAGGTTTACATAGACCTCTCTCATACACATAATATAGTCATATCGAGTATAAATAGACCCTTCGTATAAGAAGATTACATAGTCTTCTACTTTTATTGCACATAGAGATATAAGATATTTAACATAGTCTTAAACGAATGTCTCGTCTAATAACCATCTAAACAAGAGTATAACAATTGGGCATATACCATACATCAATATAATAAGAGACACATATAGGCTATACAATCTTTAGTACTCAAATGAAAAGGAAATAACTAAAAGTCTTATAACTAGAATAACATCAAAAGTTTGATAATGGAATTGCCCTCGGAAAGCGAGGACCTACCCAACTTGGATGAGTGAGAATTTCAAGTCTTCCTCCAAAGTCGTCTCAAAAGCCTTCAGCGACCGGAACCTAAAATATTGGGGAAAAGGGAGAAAATGGGGTTAGTACACCACTTGTACTAAGAATGAGACCATATGCATACACATCATAAAATCATGCTAGAAAGGGACACTTCAATAATGCATGCAATTTACTTTGAAAAGCTTATGCACAACCAAGAAACCATACTAATCAATAAGACATTCTTTAAGTCAAGATAATGTACATCATAAGGACAAAAATAGTGACTCTAGTCAAGACAACATGCCTATCACATAATTGAGCACATAACCAAGACAACTCTATCATCAAGTTACAATAGCAACATACATGGATAACAGTTCATTACAACATAACCAAAGCAAGACAATTACCCATGAACCTCTTTAAGTCAACTATTGCAATGACTAAAAAAACCATAACGTTACTCAATCAAGTAAAATTCAACAAGACCCATAACCAATGTCCAATTTCACATAGCATATCATTAAGAGTACATTTCATCGTACCTTAGAAATAGAGACCAACACATGTTCATAAGTGAAAAAATCATCATATAGTATCATCAATGTGAAAGATAATCATATACATATCATGTACAATTATAAGAATATACATATATAATAACATCCTCCAAAGACTTCCCTCAAGGCTAACTAATGAAATGTTAAGATAGAGTCCCATACCCCTACCTAGACTATGCTAAACCCCTTAGGTAATCCTAGTTAGAGTTCATTTTTCTAGTTCATTTTACCTTTTGGAAACATCTTGCCTTAACTGACATAGACCACATGATATAGTGTGGAATCTGGTGTTATGAAATCCTACACCGAAGGAAGGCGGACTACTTGCGAAGGTAGTGCTAGACATTAACATAGCAACTACATGGATCCACTAGCAAGTATTCCTATGGAGGCAACATATTTCAACAACTAGGAGATATAGTTGGGACCCCCTTTAAGCTACATTCATTATAGTCTCCAATCTCATGAGTACATTAGTGAACCTAACTTCCCTATGTACGAAAGGACACTCTTCACACTAGTTCACTCGGTACTAAGCTAGAGTCCCATTTGAAATGTCTTTAATGTCTTTATTAATCACAGATTAATGTAGGTCATAGGGAATATCCCTTGTATAATAATCATCATCATAGTTCAATAAAAATTGCATGGGTATTGTCCTTTCATTTCAATTCATATAAGTGAGGTTAGCACATTTACATAATCACATCATGATAAGGAAAATTGGTAAGTTATAACCATCCTTATAACATTTACATATTAGCCAACAACTTACAATCCATATTTAAAGACATTTAAATTCAATATCATACCAACCCTATCAATTTTAATATAAGGCATACTTTGATACAACGTCATCACTTAATCACAAGTAACCATTATTGAAGTAAAGAATAGAGATCACAAGACTTACTCCATCTCCTTCACAACGCCATCTTCAAGTCTCACCATCAACAATAAATTGAACCCAACAACGGGTGTAATATCATCACACAATAATAACCAACATAATAACAAGGACAATTGAATCATTATACAACAACTCAATACTAGTTCATAGCCTAGAATGAGAGACTTACATCAAGCTCATAATCTACTTCACAATCTAGGTCAATTACTCAATAACTAGCATGGTAGGACTACAATTCATCTCAATCTATTCATAAATTTGCAGAATAACCTCATAGGATAGCAATTCACACATTAACCAAACCAATACATAAATACTAGATAGTTCATTTCAAGATCACAGTTTAGGGTTAAGGAGAATAGGTCATATTCTACAAACTAGACCAATCCATCAATAAGTAGTGGAATATAGTAATAATTCATCATAATTTAATCAATACAATCAAAAGAAACCATAAACGAATCAACTTGAAAGATCAATTTCGAGATTGGGAGAGACCCACATGAAAACTCATCTTTTGAAATCAATTTGAAGGAACCTTTTGGGAAAAGAGGTCCCAAAGTCTAAATCAATCCCATACCTTGTTGATTGGTGAAGTTTTATGGAGAAACTTTGAGTTTTTCAGACCTATTACCTCCTTGAATTAGACCTTCTATAGTGTTCTTCTTCTTAGGAGAGAGAAAGAAGAGAGAAGGAAGAGAATTTGTGTTTTGGGATTTATGAGACTTTAATCAAGTCTTTGCCAAATATTCTAAGTATACACTAGACGGAGGCAATCATCTCCCTGTCGATTGGACCACGATCCGCTGGTGGCAATCGTTTGTGGACACTGCCTTGGGAAGCTTTTGCCCCAAGTTCCAAGGGTCCTCCTCAAGGATCCTTGGTTGGTCCTTGGAGAGTTGTACCAGGACCTTTCAACCATGAACTAATCCTAATACATGTTAGACACCTTTCCACAAAAATTCATCATTTTTTGACTTCTAAAACTTAGTCAAATAGGTTAAGTCACAGTAGCACCTCATTGAACTAGTTTCTGGACTTCATGAATGTTCCTTGACGTTTTGATTCCTAAACTTCCTATATGACTTATATTCATTATTTTTGGACTTAAAACAATGTCTCAACCTTTTGACACCTATGTAGGTTCTAGAACACGTCTTAGATTTTTGGAATATTACATTATCTCCCCCTTAGCAATATCCGTCCCCGTATGATACTAAAATTCTTTAGAAGGAAGGAATAGACTAAGACTAACAGCCCAGCCAACATCAACATATCAAAACATGAGTCACAGTAAAAATTAACATAACCTGATGGACTTTTTCACAATTCAACTGAACACATCATTCTTCAACTCATAAGAGTTCAACATTCATTTCATGCTTATTCATTATGCCAAATCTTTCTTCAACACATATTAACATGGTCAATACAATTCATGAAGGCAAATGTCACATCCCGAGAACACACCCTAGAAGTTAGGTCCAAATCTCGGAATGCAACCGGCGTACTTAACCTCTCGGAGGTCTTGTACAAACCCTTTCGTATAGTTCATCGAATATAAACATATGAAAAATAGTGCGGCATTAAAAAATTTTCATATAAGTCTTTAAAAACTCTTTCATATAAAATCATCAGAAATACTAAGTCTCATTTCATCAAATCTTATACACGAGAATACTTTGGACACGGACCATATACAATACGAATTTAGAAATACTTAGTCTATTACAATACTTCGATAAGAGACATACAAGACATTTATGCCCTCGAGTCAAATGAGGACATACTTCAACTTCACTTGAATGATGCTACGATCCAAGTATGGCTTCCAAAATTCTCCTCACCTACCAAACACTATAAAGATATATAAAAGCATGGAATTAGTACAACCACATGTACTAAGTATGATGTAATGCATGAAAATCATGGAAACATACATTTATTGTAAATATGCATATTTTTCATTAAAACATCATATAATAATCATAATAATAACATTTAACACCTTAGAAACACATAAGAAATTACTTAATCAATTTAGTACATTCTTTAAAATATCACAATAAACTAAGTCACTTTATAGTGACCATTTTCAATGTTACAATGAAGTCCCTTACTTCACGTAACACTTCCCAAGCATGAAATTCCATCACTTAAAGTTATCCTAAGACTCACTTAAGTAATACAAAGAGAGACCGCCCATACGACCTCTCTAGGCACACCTAAATGATCCTTAAGACCATCTATAATGAGATCAACTCATACTTACAAGACATAAAACATATGAACATGAGATTCGTCTACCATGGGTGCTTCTAAGTCTCACTTGAGTGAGTTGTGAATCTACCGCCCATACAATCCCTTATAAACACTTTTAAGAGATCCTATAGACTACCTATGATAGAATCATTCTAACTTAACACAACAACATATAAATGATATGACATTCTCATTTCAAAGGCTATCAAAATACTTACTTAAGTAAATTAAGAATATAATGTACATTATTGACCTCTTCTACATTACCTATGTAATCCTTACCACTTCCTAAGACTTAGATCATGTCCATATAATCAACCATCTTCCCTAACTAGAGTTATTCTTTAGACCTATCTAGGTAAAATAAGAAGTGATCATTCCTATGACCTCTTAAAACCATAACTAGACAACCCTTAACTACTCTATATATCTACTTATTCATTTAACATACCCTCTTACTTAAGTTCGTTATTCATTACTTCATTTAAGACTGTTCATCATGTAAGACCCCAAAATGAGATAGGGTGTCTAGATACTAACATGTTTGTATTAAGGTTATAAGTTCCTAATATGACTTATAATATGGTTTAGAGGAAGTGTGTAATGTTTTAAGTAATTTTGAAGTCGAACGTCAAGGGACGACCAAAACATTCGACGACTAGTCGCCTATGTGCCTTATGTCTCTATGAATGCTTATACTTATGTGTCATGAGATTATGAAGTATTTAAATGAGTTATATTGATTTTTAGTGGTGTTATATGTTATTTTGATAAGTTTGGCAGTCAAACGACCAAGAACGTCCAAGACGTTTAAAAGATAGCCCTTAAGACGCTCAACGTGTGTCTTGATGGGGCTTAGCCTGTTTGGACAAGTTGCAGGTGTTTTTTTTGGGTGAAACTTATGTGGAAGGTCTAAAACTTGTTAAGGGTTGTATTCACTTTAGAAAAGTATAAGTACGACCTCTAAAGGTCCCCTCAATAGGCCCCACAAGAAGGCCCCAAGGCTGGTCAAGGCACTGCCTTGGAAGTGTCAATCGACGGACAAACGACGGCTCATTGGTCAACCCACGGCCCGTTGTTAAGTTATCTTAGATTGGAACTTATCCTGGTCAGGTATCAATCAAATAATTGGCTAAGTACCAATCGACTGAAGCCTAGGCACGGTCCGTTACTGACCAACGCCCCATAGGTGCCTCCATCGATGGTGGCCTGCAACTTATGGTCTGCGTCTATTTTAATTAAAGGGGTGAATGGGAAATTCACTCCACGTCCTAAAATGACCCTAATAAGTTTATTTAGCTTATTTTTGGTGTATATAAGTCATCAAAAACGTGATAACCCTATTCTAGAATCCTCTCACACGATTGAAGCCTTTCCCTTCAAACCTCCATTGTTGGTAAAGCTCAAGAACTTCTTGGAGATGGGTTTTATATGGATGAATCATAAATTTTTAGAGGTTTTCAACTAGATAAAGGTATGGTTATCCTTCATCTCTAGTTATCCTTCCATCTAGAGAGTTAATCTCAATGTTTTCAAAGAGAAAAATATGATCAAGTGCTTCTTCTTCATTTTAGCCATGGGTTCTTAATTGAATTGATTTCAAAAGCATAATATGAACGTATTGATGATTATCTACTTATTTGGACATGATTTTTCAATACTATTGCATGATGAACCCATGCTCTTTCACAAACTCGATTTTAGCCTATGTATGGCTTTATGATCTTGATTTGTTATCGATTGAATTATGATTCTATTACGTTGAAGTGGATATATATACTTTTATTTACATAATTGATCATGATTTGAATATGAAGTATCCATGTGGATCCATGTATGAAGAGTTGAACATGAGTAGTTTAGTATTCTAGGAATTCACTGTAACATGGCCCTTTTATGATTAAATGTTGAACTCAATTATGTTGTGGTTCTTGTAGCTAATGTTTTAGGTCAATATTACAGTTGAATTGTGTATATAAATCTTGTATGATCAAAATAATGAAGGCTTGGTTTGAATTAATCTAGGTTCTTCTAGTCTATGGAGTTATAACTTGTGATCTTGACGTTAGGTTAGTTGGTGTATGAATTTATCATGGTTAATGTCTATAGATTCTGCCTATAACGAAATATAAGGATGAATTATATGTAATTAATACAATATGGGTAAATTCATGGTAGTTTGAATAGGATTAACCTATGTAAACATACCTTCCATGAACTCCTTCTATGAAGCATGCTTGTGTCGACTTTAATGGCAATTGTAGTAGTGTCGCATCTAAACTATGATTTCATTATATAATGCCTAACATTTAATTTATTGGTAAAATATGATTTATGCTCAATACTTTGGAAAATTTGATAAGATAGCCTGTTCTCTCTACTCTACATTGAATTGATAGTTAAATGCCTTCAATAGTATGTTGATCTTGAAGTAGTTAAGCATGTTTTCATTGTGACAAAGTGTAGGATTATCTACTGCCTTAGAGTGATATTATTCATGAAATATGATGTATAATCCATATAAAATAAATTGGGTAATGGTCTATGTTCTTCTACTTCCTAATACATGTGAGCTGTATTGTGTTATGCTATAGTATAATCTTGTAGCGACTTATACATGGTTTATTATATGATTAAAGTACATTAAGATACTTCCCTATATAAGAATTTTTTATGAACAAGGTGTATTGATCAATGATGATCAAAGTAAGAATGTTTATCTATTCTACTATCCGTATAATATTGTAGTTGATGAAGCCTTGTATGGCATTGTTAGGTATGGTCCACTTATGGTGGCGGTGTTTAATTTATTTTAAATATATATATATATGCGATGACCATGTCCTTGAAGGAAAATTGATGAATATATGAACATCTGCTTAGGTTGATACTATTAGAAGATTATGCCTACTTTTCTATTTTAGTTGTGATCTAGGGTGTATGACTACCGGATAAGTATATTTATATCCATGGTAGGGTTAAGTATAGGTACTGTTATTAATGATTTAAATGGTTAATAATCCCTTACCTATGTACCCCTATGTGAATGCATGAATAGCACAAGTTAGGAGTCCTAAGTGTAATATGAAGTTGACTTGTCTCCTGTGCTATTGTGTGTTGTGTGGTCTATACTTGAAAGTTTAATGTGGTTTAAGAGGGTGGCTGCCTCGATATGTTATTTATAGATATTATGTGATCATGTTGACCGATGTACACACACACTCACTCATATGCATGTTACGAGTAGTATAGGTCATGGTGTCTAAATGAAAGGTTGTTCTCGTATTCACTAATGTCTACTACTATGCATGTCAAGTATATGTATGTTAAATATGTTATGTATTCCTTACTATGATGACTTGATAGGTGTACTAGTATGGGCAAGGGTATGGGACTTTGTCTATGCATTGCACATATGTACCTTGATAGGATAGTTCTAGTTTTGGTTTCTATATGTATGAATATGCATGTATGAACTTGTGTGACTTAATGTGTTATGTGAAAGGTTTGCTCACATATATGTATACACACACATGTATGAAGATCTAGTCAAGAAGATCTAAACTAGATGATGTTTTCGATATGCTATGTTCATGTGAGTGGATTCTTTACATGATTAAGGTTGATGAACTTTCATCTCTGACCTATTAGTAACCATATGAGGGGATGACTCTCCTAAACCTATGTTTTATAAAGTGAAAATATAATAAAGGTTTTAAATAAAGGGAACTTCGCTTAGAACCGAGTGAACTTGTAGATGAGGGGGTTACACTTTCCCACATATGAAAGGTAGGGTCACTACGGTCCTCACGGGGTGGATAGCCTCATGACCCAACATAGGGTGTAGAGTTGATATTTCCATGATTCCCCCACGTTTCATAAACTATGTTTCCACCATAGGATACTAGCTAGTGGATCCACCTAGAAAGTTATGTCACGTTTGGTTTTACTTTGGTCTTTAGACCACCTCCTTTTGGTGGTTTTATGACACCGGATTCCATGTTTAGCATCACATGGTCTATGTCTGTTAAGGCTATAGTTTCACTAAATTAAAATGGACAATGGAATTTAATGACTAGGACCCTAAATAGAATGACTTAAGGAAGGTTACTTAGGATAGGTGGAAGTAATGAACCCATCTAGACATTGTACAAGTAGCTCCTTAGGAAGTTCTAGGAAGGTGTTCTAATGCATGTCACTATGTATGTGGTTATTATGCATTACATTGTAGTATTTATATATTTGTTATAAATATGTGTATGATATGAGTCTGTATGCATGTTGTTGATCTTGTTGACTATATGATGAAGGTCTTTACTTAACTATTTCTATGTTATATCATACTTCTATGATGGTATGTGTCATCTTGTGTAGATGATATGTAGGGTTTTCCTTGTGATCCTAAGGTGATACATTGCACCATGTATCCCTAAAGGATTACTTGGGAGACTAATGAGTTAAAAGGAAGAAATCATTGTTAATGGGATTGAGCTCACTAGAAAGTGACCTCAAATTGGACTTAAATTCTATATGTGTTTTTCTATGATGTTTGGCCTTTGATTGTATTTATATGAAGTATGAAAATGATGTAAATGTTATTTCGTAAAGGTTTCATAAGTATTTACTCAAAAAGTCATGCAATACAATTTTTAAGAAAATGTCCCGTTTAAATGCATGTTTTTGCATGGTTGCCATACTTAGTACATTCTTGTACTAATACCATTCTTCTCTACTTTATACACAAGTGTATGTTATGGATGCGTAAATGGTGTTTACATGATTGAGGATCTTTATAGGTGATTTCCAAGCTCAAGAAAAGGAATAATTTAAGTCCAAGGATGTCGTAATGTGTACTCATTGTAAAGTCTATTAAATATTGTATGGTTTTGTAATATGTCTTAAGGGTCGTGTCCCTAATGTATTCTAATGTTGTTGAGTCTTAGATTGCAAAGAGACTTAGAGTCTATATATGTATTATGACGTATATTCTATATGTATATGAAGTAAAGTTTCTAGCATATGAGGTGCTATGAAAAGTTTTAAATTTTCCGCCAAATTTACTATGTCGATGCGATGAATGGTAACAATGGGATTGTATAAGACCTCCGAGAGATCAAGTACGCCATGTTACTTCTAGGGGGTGCTCCCCGGTTGTGACACATCACATAAAGACATTCAAGTAATGGTCTTGGACAAGACCTAGGGACTCTAACTAACACCTTCAAAGTCTATTGTGCAATGGTTAGATAGCGTCCCATACAACCACCTAAATTTCATAGATTTTCTCTAATGCTATTAGGTATCCCATATGATGAGAATATGAAATAACCGACATACAACCATGATAGCTAGACATGGAATCCAGAGTTCTAACCTACTCCGATAAGGGTGTTCTACTTTCCAATGAGAGAACTTGGACACATCCCATGTAGGCACATAGTTAAGGAATATGAAGTGTGTGCACTGTAGTTTCATTTTTTAACTAGAACTACTTCCCTAACCTTACTCACTCGGTTCTAGCCTTTGTTCTCATAGAGTAATTTACATCAAAGGTTCATATAACGGGGTTCTATATCTAGTTTGTAACCCAATCACATTTACCCTACCAAAGAGGTCCACTAGGGCTACCTTACAATGGTTACAAGAATCTCATAATGACTTTCCTAAGGATTGGTATGATTCTGTTTCATCCAACCAACCTTAAGTCTATCATTCATTTACTTGAAGGATAACATTACGGCTTTCGACTTCAACATTCTTAACCTTACCACTAGGTTCAAGGTTTCACATAAATGACCCTCTTAACATCATTCAAGGTATCATGTCATTCATACATACAAGACTAAGAGGATTCAGCATCCTAAGTCAAGACATCTCATATTCACATTAATACATGTATCAAGTAAGGGACACAAGTCTACCATACAATACACACTAGGACTTCACTTTATGACATATTTCATATCATATTCAAGAAGCACATAGGCACATACTTCACCACCTATAGATCACCCTATACACTACTATAACATTATAAATATAGACATCACAATTCTCAATAACCTATTAGCAAGAATCATGCATCAGCTCTACGACTACACATACAAAAACATAGTCATAGTATAACATGATCACCTAAATAGCATTAATAGATGAAAAATATACTTTCACATAACTTATCATGTATATATATATTATCCAACTTCACATAATCATCATAATACTTCAAGCAAGGACGACAAGACCATGATCATCATAATACATAAAGTAATGTTGACAAGGCCACATTAAATGCAAGTAAAGTAGATAACACTGCCACTATAAGTGGACCATACCAATCACAACATAATTGAAGTCTAATTAACATATAATAAAGGGAATTATGGTAGAGTACCACCACTCCATCCTCAGCACTTCAATCCAATGCTAAATCACTCAATTCAATGCCATAAGGCCCTTACCCATGGCCATAACCAATAAGTCAATGCATAAACTATTATACTCAATGAAACTAGGTCAATTATATATATATTCATCAGTCTAATACAACCTACATATCAATTCAATATAATTATTACATCATTCAATAGCCTATAGAAAACTACACTAGATTTCATAAACATTAGATCAATATTACTTTAACCCCTAAAGTAGTCAAAAACTAGGGTTCACCAATTACATGGGTTCATAGGTTAATTGTGTTAAAATAATCTAATTAATACCAATTCAATCAACATTCAACGCTTAAAAACCTTTAATGCAAGAACCCATGGACAGATAATGAAATTGGACATTCATCTTTGGAAACTTTAGAAAACTTCTTTGAAAGTTGGGATCCTTGATGAATAGAGTTTAATGGATCAAAGTCCATACCTCAATAAATCTAATACGTCAATTTGATGAAGAATCTTCACTCAATTCTCCAATCAAAGCCTTTCCTTGAGTTTTGGCTCCTACGGAGTTATAGGGAATTCCTAAGGGATTTTGGGTTTTGATTTTTGATGAATGAAATCTTCTAAGTGTTAAAGACTTATATATGTGTTTAAAATACCAAAAGACCCTTAAGGAACCGTCAAACCTCTAATTTGGAGGTGGGGTCAATTTTCCAATTCGCCCCTAACTTAATAGTTGCCTGCGCAGGAAAATAGTCTTCACAGATGGTTGCCCATCGACAAGGCATCAGTCAACCAACAGACCTTCATGTACTCTGTCGATGGGTTCAGAGACTGGAAAATGGGAGATAAGTCTCAACCCACGCCTTCAGTCGACGGGCATCGACCAGCCTACTGGTCGTCGATTGCCTCAGTCGATTGGGCTGGTCTAAGACAGTCTTCGGCTCTATGAAGGGTCCTTTTTTAAGGACCCTTGGATGGTCCTTGGGGATGTTTTCCCGGACATCAAAAAGAGAATAACCTAGTTGCTATCACGCGTGTCTTCTCTGAAATAATATCATTCATGGAGATAATGTACAATCTTTAAATATGCATTAGTCCATTTTGGAGCAATGTGCAAAAGTCACGCTTCTCATTCATTTTTTTCCTACGATTTTGTTAGGTTATTAGCATTTTAATATTAATATTTAAAATATTAAATTGGTTTATTTTGGAGTTATAAGAATGAACATTTGAATGGATGACTTCTACATCATCCATTAGCATTGGTTGTCCATCACTTTATTTCATTCTTAATACCTCCATTACTCCTTTTGTAACCTATTAACATATGTAACTCCCTTTGTAACATATGTAACATATGTGACTCCCATTGTAACTTATGTAACCTATGTAACTACCATTGTAACCTATGTAACTCCTAAGGCCATTATCTTCACTATTTACTACCTCCATTATCTTCCTATTCATTGCTAGGAAGACTTCTTGTAGTATAAATAGTGGTAGTCTTCATTTGGTTTGTGAGACACACAATTCATAAGAGAAAACAAAGAGTGAAAGATTTGGTCTAAAAGAGAGTTCTTATTAGTTGAAGGGAGGTGTTCTTTTTGGTGGAGATTTGGACTCAACTCTTGTCCAGAGTTGTTGAGTTATACTTTGTGAAGGCTGTTGTATCCTGGAGGAGACAAGTCAAAGAGGACTACTGCTGGACCGGTGAAAACATTTGCTGCAGTGGGCTTGAATCTCCTTAAAGAGAGCGAGATATCCGCGCCTCAGCCTGAAGAGATTACTTTCTTCATTTTATTTCAATTGTAATCTTGCAATTTTATTATCTTGTAAGTTTTTTCACTAACAATTTTAAGGAGATTCAAAGATGGCTACAATTGAAAAAACCGCGGATGTCAAGATGGGAGATCTTAACAAGCCATTTCGGTTCAATGGTAACCATTTCAAGAGATGGAAGGGTAAAGTACTTTTCTACTTAAGTCTTCTCAATGTTTCTTACGTTTTAACCGAGAAGAATCCAAATAAAGAAGAAATCACCACTATAAATGATGATGAAACTATTTCTCATCTAGAGAAAGTGGAAAAGTACGATGGTGATTCCTATAAGTGTCGCTATATCTTCTTAATTGTCTATCTGATAATTTTTATGATTATTATGATAGAACTTACACTAGTGCAAAGAAAATTTGGAAGGCATTGCAGAGTAAGTATGATACCGAAGAGGCTGGAGTGAAAAAATATGCAGCTAGTAGATTTTTTTGTTTCCAAATGGTGGACAACAAATCAGTGGTAGATCAAGCTCAAGACTTCATCATGATTGTTGGAGAGCTTAGGTCCGAAGAGGTTAAAATTGGAGATAACCTTATTGTTTGTGGCATAGTGGATAAACTTCCACCTTCTTGGAAGGAATTTCAAAAAACTATGCGCCACAAATAAAAGGAAACCTCTCTTGAAACCTTGATAATGAAAATCCGCATGGAAGAAGAAGCAAGAGGCCAAGATGCACTTTTACCAACAGAAGAGAACAACATCACATCGAAGGTAAATTTAATTACTTCGAATAATGCTGATCCTGAAACTCACAAAAATACCTCTTTAAAGCCTAAGAAGAAAAAATTCAAGAAAAATAATGGTAGACCTCCCAAGAAAAATAATGGTGAAAATCACCAAGCACAAAATCAACAAGTTCAAGAAAAGGGACCATGCTTTGTTTGTGGCAAGAGTGGGCATATTGCTCGATTTTGCAAATTCCAGAAACGTGGTCCTAACCCTCAGGCAAATGTTACCGAAGAACCTTTTGTGGCGGTGATTACTGACATAAACATGGTTGAGAATGTTGATGGATGGTGGGCTGATTCTGCTGCAAACCGTCATGTCTGTTATGACAAAGAGTGGTTTAAAAAATATACTCATTTTGAGGAGCCCAAAACCATCATGCTTGGTGATGCTCACACTACTCAAGTGCTTGGAAAGGGAGATGTTGAATTGTGTTTTACTTCTGGAAGGATATTAACGTTGAAAGATGTACTTTATACTCCTTCTATGAGAAAAAATTTGATGTCTAGTTTTCTTCTTAATAAAGCACGCTTTAAACAGATTATTGAATCTGATCAATATGTAATAGTGAAGAAAGGTATTTTTGTGGGGAAGGGGTATGCATAGAATTAGTTCATACTGATATTTGTGAACTTGGTGGAATTCTAACTCGTGGAGGTAATAGATATTTTATCACTTTCATTGATGATTTTTCTAAGTTTACATATGTTTACTTGATGAAAAATAAAAGTGATGCTTTTGAAAGTTTCAAAACTTATCTCAATGAGGTTGAAAACCAGTTTGGAAGAAAAATAAAAAGAATTAGAAGTGATAGAGGTCGTGAATATGAATCAAATGAGTTTAATTCTTTTGTGAGATCATTGGGAATAATTCATGAAACTACTCCTCCTTACTCTCCTTCGTCTAATGGAGTAGAAGAAAGGAAAAATAGAACTTTGATTGAATTGACTAACGCCATGCTTATTGAGTCATATGCACCTTTAAATTTTTGGGGTGAAGCTATCTTAACTGCTTGTTATGTGTTGAATCGTGTGCCTCATAAAAAGTCTAAATTGACACCTTTTGAATTGTGGAAAGGTTACAAGCCAAGTTTTGGATATCTAAGAGTTTGGGGTTGTCTAGTTTGTGAGGCTAATGGATCCCAAGATTACAAAGTTGGGTAAGAAAGTTACTACTTGTGCTTTTCTTGGTTATGCTTCAAATAGTACAGCCTATAGATTTTTTAATCTTGAAGATAATATTGTAATAGAATCTGGTGATGCTATTTTTCATGAAAATAAATTTCCTTTTGATACTAAAATAGTGGGGGTCAAAGGATTGAACAAAATATTTGTCACTACCTAGTTCTTCTACTTCAACTTTGAAAAATAAAGAAGTTGTTGATTTTGAGTTAAGAAGAAGTAAAAGAGCTAGAGTAGAAAAAGATTTTGGTCCTGATTTTTATGTGTTTAATGTTGAAAATGACCCTCTAACTTTGAAAGAAGCATTATCTTCACATGATTCTATTTTTTGGAAAGAGGCTGTAAATGATGAAATGGAATCTCTAATTTCTAATAAAACTTGGAAGTTAGTTGATTTACCACCGGGTTGTAAAACAATTGGTTGTAAATGGGTCTTACGGAAAAAATTGAAACCGGATGGATCTATTGATAAATACAAAGCTAGGCTAGTTGCAAAAGGTTTTAAACAACTAGAAGGCCTAGAATTTTTTGATACTTTTTCTCCGGTAACAAGAATTACATCCATTAGACTTTTAGTTGCTATGGCTGCAATTTTTGATTTGCAAATTCATCAAATGGATGTAAAAACTGCTTTTCTAAATGGAGACCTAAATGAAGAAATTTATATGGACCAACCCGAGTGTTTTATTGAAGCAGGCCAAGAAAACAAAGTATGTAAACTTACTAAATCCCTATATGGCTTGAAACAGGCACCAAAGCAATGGCATGAAAAGTTTGATTCCTGCATGATTGAAAATGGTTTTAAAACAAATGAGTGTGATAAGTGCATATATCATAAGTCTTGGAATAATTCTCATGTGATTATTTGCCTATATGTTGATGATTTGTTGATCTTTGGCTCTAACATGAATGTTATTGATGAAGCTAAAAATGTTCTTAGAAGCCATTTTGATATGAAAGATCTTGGTGAGGCAAATTTTATTCTTGGAATAAAAATAACAAGAACTTGTAAGGGGATTTTCCTTGACCAGTCACATTATGTTGAGAAAATTTTGAAAAAATATAACTTTCATGATTGCAAGCATGTTGCTACTCCTTTTGATTCAAGTGTTAACTTATTTCCTGTTGAAAGTGAAAATGATGTAATAAATCAAAAGGAATATGCTAGTATAATCGGAAGTTTGAGATATGTGACTGATTGCACTAGGCCTGATATTGCATATGCAGTAGGAGTACTTGGCAGGTTCACAAGCAAGCCAGGTAATGAACATTGGCATGCTATAACAAGAGTTATGAGATATTTAATTGGAACGAAAAATTGTGGTTTGTGCTATAAAAAATATCCTGCTGTACTTGAAGGCTTTTGTGATGCGGATTGGAACACTTTGTCAGGTGATTCCTGTTTCTATACACTGGTTATGTCTTTACTTTAGGTGGTGGTGCTGTTTGTTGGAGATCAAAAAAGCAAACTATAATTGCTAACTCTACCATGGAGGCTGAACTAATTGCTTTAGCTTCAGCTAGTGAGGAAGCGAATTGGTTAAGAGATTTATTATTTCAAATTCCTTATTTTGAAAAACCAATTCCTCCTATTTTAATTCATTGTGATAGCACCGCTGCAATTGGTAGAGTTCAAAACCGTTATTACAACGGTAAATCCAGACCTATAAGGAGGAAACACAGTAATGTAAGATCGTATTTGACAAATGGTACCATTAATGTTGATTATGTCAAATCTTGTGATAATCTTGCAGATCCTCTTACGAAGGCCTTAACAAGAGAAAAGGTCTGGAGCACATCGAGGGGGATGGGATTGAAGCCTACAAATCCTTGAGTCATATATGAGGAAACCCAACCTGGGGACTAGAGATCCTATAACCAGGTTCAAAGGGAAAAACTAATCATATGATGACTTGTTGTGAAAAATGCACTATTTTTTTCCCTTCCCTATGATGTGAGTGCATTGTTTCCTGTAATTTGTGAAGGTTGAGTTGATAAAACTCTTAATGAATATCTGTAGCCCATATGGGTGGAGTGTTAATCTTACAGGAGCACTCTCAACAGATATCACCTATGTGATGTGTGGAAGTAGGTCGCTTCCTATGAGAATGGGGCTTATTCTCAAATGAACTCATGAAACCGGGATAGCACATGGCCATAACGTGCTGGCTGTTAAAGCTCATGTCAACACCTTGATTATTATGTGTGAGCAGTGATATTTTATTTCCCTTAAACAGTCATAGTTCAAGTCTGAGACCACTACGACTCTGGAGTAAAAGTTACTGTTTCACTAAGTGGAGGTTCAATGCAGAGCACACCTTCATTATGCATAGTAGTCTTCCTTCAACTGATATACTCTCTTATCTAAATATTAAAATGAGTGGGGGATTGTTAGGTTATTAGCATTTTAATATTAATATTTAAAATATTGAATTGGTTTATTTTGGAGTTATAAGAATGAACATTTGAATGGATGACTTATACATCATCCATTAGCATTGGTTGTCCATCACTTTATTTCATTCTTAATACCTCCATTACTACTTTTGTAACCTATGTAACATATGTAACTCCCTTTGTAACATATGTAACATATGTAACTCCCATTGTAACTTATGTAACCTATGTAACTCCCATTGTAACCTATGTAACTCCGTAGGCCATTATCTTCACTATTTACTACCTCCATTATCTTCCTATTCATTGCTAGGAAGACTTCTTGTAGTATAAATAGTGGTAGTCTTCATTTGGTTTGTGAGACACACAATTCATAAGAGAAAACAAAGAGTGAAAGAGTTGGTCTAAAAGAGAGTTCTTATTAGTTGAAGGGAGGTGTTCTTTTTGGTGGAGCTTTGGACTCAACTCTTGTCCAGAGTTGTTGAGTTATACTTTGTGAAGGCTGTTGTATCCTGGAGGGGACAAGTCAAAGAGGACTACTGCTGGACCGGTGAAAACATTTGCTGCAGTGGGCTTGAATCTCCTTAAAGAGAGCGAGATATCCGCGCCTCAGCCTGAAGAGATTACTTTCTTCATTTTATTTCAATTGTAATCTTGCAATTTTATTATCTTGTAAGTTTTTTCACTAACAGATTTTAATGAAGCAGTAATTGCACGGATTACACACACTTATCAAGATACATCAGTAGCTCCAGATTCCATTATATTAAGATGCAAACAACATTTTACTCACAGAGTTACCATTTTACTTTGGTTTAGCCCCTACTCAACTTCAAGTATACCTCAATTAAAACAATTGAGCAGCTAGAGTTAAATCACATTTAACTAAACGAAAGGACTCCAAAAAAATTTGGTAAAAAAAAGGGGAATGTCCATTAATTTCCGTGCTTATTTGATATTTTATCATTTGTATCCATTTTATTCTTAAAGGGATAGTTATGGAAGCTATTAAAGCAACTTTAAAGAGATTTGATTTTTCAGTAATGAATTTACAAGTTAGATCTTTATATAGCTGACAATGTATTTTACTTTCCAACACCATCCCCTGTTAATTGGAGTCAAGCTAAGCATGGATCTCAAAAGTATATAATAAAACAAGTTTTAACCTTAGAAATTTTCTTTATGAAATTCAAGCCTATGCCTGTATTGTGTGAGAAATCTTGAGACAGATGTCTTAGCTCTTAATTTAGATCTTGTGGACCACAACAAAAGATACGCCATATGCATAAATTCAAAACTAGTATTTTTTTTAGAAAAGAGCAAAACATTACTAATAATTTGATGACGACAATAATGTACCCAAGATAATACCTTGTGAGGTAGAAAGGCATTCCCCATAAACTCCAAAACAAAACTTTATTAATAAGAATGACTAATGTGTAAAGATGCTAGATAAGTACTAAACAATTCTTTTAATCTGGATGATTAATTGCAATATGTTTGAAAACTCGTTGCCACTTTGATCCAACAAAATGAGTCTTCAGACTTATTCCAGAGACAATGTCAATACCATTTTTAGCTTGTTGGATGCTTGAAGCATAGTAATTAGTGCAGATCATGAATCACCTTTGTTATATACGTTTGTGCAGTAGTTATGAAGCTGAATCAGGGATTCTTGATCATTCTTTGGGACTCATCCATCAGACCCTTAAACCACACCTGCTCGCAAGTTACACAATAGAATAGGCTCATCGTACCCCTTGTTTAAAAGACCAATTTCATTTTATTCAACATTAAGAACTTCCCTATTATAGAACTCACTTACATAAGTGCAAGAAAAAATCATATACCAATAAATCAACAAACTTTAATTGTTGGAATTAGCGTCCATATCTTCCGTTTAGTTGTAGTTTAGCATTTAGATCGCACGAAAGTTAATAATTTCCTCCTTATTTTCTTGTTCTGAATCAAATTGTCTTAGATAGTAGTTGTTAGCTCAAGATACCAAAAATCAATATGATCATTTTCTACAAATCTTTTTGGCATCCATTTTTCACCTTTTGTCAAATTTAATTTAAAAATACAAAACATCATATGACGAAGTTGTTTTCAATTTCTTTTGAAGGTAAATCATTATGGTGTTCGCGATTTCTTGTTTTAAAATTGTGGATTCCATTCGAATTAACTAACAAACTTCAATTGTTGAAATTATTGTCCAATTAACTAACAAACTTCAATTGTTGAAATTATTGTCCATATCTATTACATTTGAGTTGTATTCATGTCAAAATAAGACCCCAAGTACATAGTCAAAATTCTATCAAGTGAACAATTCATCATCATCAATATTTGCAGGCAAGAACACATTTCTTTCGTTAAACAGGAGGAAAATTAAATGCTCAAATAAAGATCAATTAATGGAATTTGCAAATAAATCAATATATACTACATAGACTTGGATATTTGGTCTAATCAAACAACTGAAATGCTTACTGTTATTACTCTTTTCAGAATCTTCTGTCTTCCTCCAAATTGCATGTGATCTAAAATTGACAATATTTTCCTGGCCTCTTAGCCTCTTTGTCATCTGGGCCAAATGGGCAAAAAAGTATTATCAAAAAATTTAATAATTATTAATAAACTTCTAATAGTGAAATCACTTCCAAATAAAAAACATAATGAGGAATTAACTTTGACTTTACAGAAAAAATAGTAATCAAACATCGAATTTAACAAAAAAAAACCTAAGTTATTATCGCACAGGATAAAAACTTTGAACTCAAGGGAATAAATATGAAGACGACGAAGAGCGAGAATTAGTAGCACAACAAATAGTGAATAAATGTGGCAGAATAATGGATCTAGATAATATAGAAGTGGTGGATTATGTGTGCTTAGTCAGGAATGAAAGATACGTAGAAAAAAAATAGTTGTAAAGTCAAATATGCCCTCAATTTCAAATATTTTCACATGAAGCTACAATGTTGAAAGTTGAAACTCCCTATTCTATATAAGTATTAGATGATAATTGTCCGTGCAAGCACGGATTTAACAGTCCGATATTTATCAATATATATCACCGTGTTTGAAAAGGCAGGCACCTCAACAACCATTATTAACTTATTTTTTGAAAATCAATAAAAAGTACAATATACTAAGCACAAAATTTTTAACTTGTGTCAAGGATATCACAAGCACTACTTATTGCTAGAAAAAATTTCATTTACAAAAGGAGTGATCATTATGTGGGAAGTATTAAGTGTCTTATTTGAGCACAAAGCAAATGTATATCCAAAATAGCTCAACATAACAAAAAAACACATAATACAGCTAACTACAACTTCTCTTCCTCCAACAACTTCTCTTCCATCAGTAAGCTACCAAAAAGTTGCAGTCAATTTAGGCATCATCTTGATAAATGTTGGAGGACAACCAATAATTGAACAATGATGCAAAAACTTGACTCACCTACATGAGGATCATGAATCACAAATTGTACACTTGATCATTAACCTTTAGACAAAATCGATTATCAACTTTTTTAAAACATATAGATTTCTTGTTTTCTATATGAATTCAAATTTTTTACGGTTTATTATCAATTTAAATTAATAGCTATTAACAATTTACTTGATGTCGCAAATAGAGATAGTCAATTTGATTTATTCTTGAAAGTAAAACCGTTCGTGCTCTCCAGTCTCCTCTATGTCAACATGCAATTTAAAACATAAATCGTTTTCAATTGTTTGGAAATTAAGAAATATATAGCTTTCTCCTTTGGTGAGTTCGAATCAATAGTTGTTATAGAAATATGAACAAGAATTTTATTGAATACCTGGTGTGCAAACTAAAGTACAATTCTACAATTGAAAGCATACGGTTATTCCTATGAATCAATTAAAGAAATGCCGAGTACACTTATGCAAAACAAATAGGAGAGAAGGAAGCAACCAATAGCAATCACCACAAATTATTACAGGCAAAAAAACATGAATTGTAGCATACCAACATTGATCAAAACCTTAAAAGAGTTTGGAACACAAACTCTCCAAATTCATGGACTTATTCCAATAAATTACTAATGTTTTTCAGAAGACAACAAAATAGGATAGAAACATCTATCCGCAAATAAAAGATAGCAAAATAGGAAAGAAACATGAATCCGCAAATAAAAGATAGAAACACTTACATGGATGACTACAATATATTGAGTCCAATGGAGAACACCTAATATAAAAGAAATTTCAAGGAAGAATGTGATTGAATTGAGGGATATGGGTAGTATCTATTCAATTTTAGTGAGACGGCCAGTTGCAGAAGAAGCGGCTTACAGTGTTGAGAGACATGTTGCAACTGATATGGAGCGGTAGTTTACCGACATCAGGGTTGAGAGACATGTTGCAAGTGATGTTGAATGTCTAAAATGCCTTTAAATAGAAAATATATGACATTGAATCAACCATGTTGATATCAAATGTTTACTCGTTCTTCTATAATAGTAGAAAAATATTATCGAAAATTTAATAATTCTCAATGAATTTCCAATAGTGAAATCACTTCCAGATAAAAAACATGATGAGGAATTAACTTTTTAACTTCACAGAAAAAATAGTAATCAAACATCGAATTAAATAGAAAATAACCTAAATTATTTTCGTACAGGAGTATAACTTTGAACTCAAGGGAATAAGAATGAAGAAGACGAAAAGAGAGAATTAGTAGCACAGTAAATAGTGAATAAATGTGGCAGAATAATGGCTCTAGATAATATCGAAATGGTTGATTATGTGTGCTTAGTCAAAAATGAAAGACACATTGAAAAAAATAGTTGAAAAGTCAAATATGCCTGCAACTTCGAATATATTGACATGAAGCTAACAAAAGTTGAAATTCCTCTTCTATATAAGTAAAATAAAAGAATTACTTTAAAAACAAAAACTTCTAACTTGAATGTTTGATTTTTTAATATCTCTAATTTAAAGTTTTTTTTAATAAGTTGTGTCTTTTATAAAAAGTTGATTTTTTTAAGAATTGTAATTTTTTAATGAGTTGTGACTTTTTTAAAAAGTTATGACTTCTCAAAAAGTCATACCTTCTCGGATAAGATACAAAAAAACACATTTAATGACTTTTTCAATACTGATGGAGCATCTAAAACAAACTCATGAAGAAGCTCCTGGGTTTCTGTGTGAGAAATAATAAAGGGGATATCATACAAGTGCAGGCTAAGGAGATTGATTAACCTTTAAGTATTAATACAGAAGCAGAAACAACGTCACTCTTACATTCTTTAAAGTACATAAAGACAGCACAATTAGATAAGGTGATTATAGAAATTGATTCTCTAGTACTTCAAAACATTATGGAAAGAGTGTGGAAAGTACCATGGAATGTAGTGAATATTCTTGAGAAAATATGGAAGCTCATGCAAGGGAAAACATTCATTATATCACACATTTTTAGAGAAGGGAACAAACTAGAAGATTACCTAGCTAACCTAGCCTTAGAGAAAGGGACAATTCAGGTGAACTGTTTTCAAGAATTGGAATCTCAAGGCAAGAGAATGGTGAACAGTGATAAACTAGAGTGATAAACTAGTGGTACCTTATCTAAGAATTAAACAACACAGAAAATAAACATATACTACAAGCAAATTGTTGGGAATAAATCCGTAACAGAAATAATATTTGCGGTAATAAAGACAACAAATACGGAACACAACAATGCGGTTAAACAACGAGAATAAAAGAGAAATAATGACACCAAGATTTTACGTGGAAACCCTTCTAAATAAGGGAAAAACCACGACCCGAGAGGAGCAACGAATATCACTATAGTAAGGATTTTACACTTGTATGTCTGAGTAAAACTCCAAAGACCACTACACATTCAAAAGAAAAAACACTCTTTTGATTTTTCCACCTCACTACATATAGCTCACACTCTCTATTTTTCATCACAGATTATTTTCCTCTGTGATGCCTCACTCTTCTTTTCTCTCCTTTGTAATTCTTTTTGGTGTACTTAGAATGAAGAATGTCCTCCCTTTTATAGAGAACAAATACACTACCCTCCAAATGTGCTATAGAAGAAAAACAATTTTTTCTTCTTCATAGCTTACCTACTCTACCAAACTTTGAAATTGACACAAAACAATTTTTTCTTCTTCATAGCTTACCAACTCTACCAAACTTTGAAATTGGCACAATGTTAATGAAAGTTTGGTACATGGGGATGGACCTCACAATCTCCCCCTCCAGACCCATTCACCTGAAGGAGGTAGCTCCAGGTTTCTAGCTTGAGTACATGTCGACAAGCTAAGTTGCGGACTCTTTATTTTTGCAGGCGAACCCGTCTCGACACGACTCTGGTGCGGGTGCGGGTGCGGGGTGTGTGTCAGATTCGGTCAATCGAATCCGGACGCTTTGACCGCAGCCGAGAAAAGATTGGGGAAGAAAAAATTAATTTTCGATGACGTAAAGAGTACAAAGCTTGAAAAAAGTACAGAGAAGAGAGAAGAGAAAATTATTTTTATGGCGACAACGTCGGCAAGTCGCCGGCGATGTCACCGGCGAAAGAGAAGAAGAGTTGACAGTTGAGAAGAGAGAAGAAGAAGAGTTGAGAAGAGGAAGAAGAAGAGTTGATAAGAGAGATGTACTTTTATTGAAACTTGAAAGTTTCAAAAGCATTTTTTCTAGGAACAGTTTTTTTCTTGGAAGTTGGAAAAAGTTTAAATATTAATTTTTTTTTAATATTGACTTGTTATTTGAAGTGTGGAAGAGCCCATATAAAATCAATACAGCTTTTATTTTTATTTACTCCATTTTAAGTTAATAAAATCAATACAACTTTTATTTTATTTTAAGGAAAGTTGAGGATAAATCATGTAACAAGAATATAATTCATTTAATTTATGAAAAAAAATCTATGAATTTATAATGGGATGAAATACATCTTTTCACTGTTTTTAAAGAGATTTTACCTTAATGAATTTAAATTAATTAATTTTAATTAAAATTTTTTGAATAAACTTAATTTAATTAATCAAAAACTATTGAATTTCTATATTAATGATTAATATTAAAAAAGTATAGCTTTTAAAGAGAGAAGAAAAAACAAAGGGAATGCACAAAGACAAGATGAATTATGATAGAATATTTGAAATTTATCTTCGAGGATTCAAATTCAAATTTAATCATATTAATATCAATATAAATATCACATAAATCTAAATTTAAATACGGTCTCAAATACTATAAATCATTTAAAATACATAAACATTTTTTTATCTCTCGTAAGTTGGATTGACTAGAATTTATCAAGACATAATAAGTAATGGATTAGAAATTAATAAATATATATATATATTATATATATATAATATATATATATATATATATATAATATATATATTATATATATATATATATTGCATCCTTTGTCCTTTTACATAGTAAATCAAATTTAGCAAATCAGCTCAATTTTTAATATATTTTTTAAAAATTTAAATTATTATAATTTATAGTATAAAAAATTAATAAAATTTTTATATAACTTGTTGTCATCTTGAAAAATGAACAAATATTACAATTTACATGTATAAAGAAAATAGAAATATAATATTAGAAAAGAGAGAGAGAGAGAAAGCAACAATATTTCGAAAGATAATATATTTTGTCCATATAAATAGGACAAATTGGATTGAAAAATGGGATCTAACAATATTATAGAGATTTTTATTTCAAAATCGCTTTATGTGTAAAAAATTACTTACATGAAATAATTACTGATTAATATTACTACTATTATGTAAATATTCCTAAATACATGCTAATATTTATCCAGCTCATTTCTCATTACTTATAATCACTTAATTCTTCATATCAATACAAACGCTTTAAGGATCCTGTCTTACTTGATCTTTTGATTCTTTCTATCATTACAAGTTTCGAACTATCGAAATACTACAAATATGTATAGATATATATAGTTTCACGCACAATACTATGTCAAATCAAGGATCATGTCTCGCTAGATCACTTAATTCTTTTTATCAATACAAGCGTTTCAAGGATCCCGTCTTACTAGATCTTTTGATTCTTTCTATCAGTACAAGCTTCGAAACTATCGAAATACTACAAATATTATATATATATATATATATATATTATATATAATATATATAATATATTATATATATATATATATATATATATATATATATATATATATAAATATATAGTTTCACACATAATATCATATCCAGATCAAGGCCCATGTCTCGCTAGATCACTATATTCTTCGTAATCAATACAACTACACAAGTGCTTTGAGGATCCCGTTTTACTAGATCTTTTGATTCTTTCTATCATTATAAGCTTCGATATAAATATAATATATATAATATATATATATATATATATATATATATACACAGATCAAGGATCATGTCTCGCTAGATCACTGAATTCTTCCTATCAATTCAAGCACTTTAACAATCTCGTCTTATTAGATCTTTTGATTCTTTCTATCACTACAAGCTTCGAACTATCAAAATACTAAAAATATAAGTATAAGAAATACTAAAATTACTTAATTCTTAGATAAAAGCATTATACCCAAACGTTCTCAACAAAAATAAAAATTAGATAACATAAATTTTTCTATTAGAACTATAAAAACAATTCAAATATTAATAGTAAAAATATATGTATACAATATACTGTCACGACCCAATTCGGGGACGCGACTGGCACCCACATTTACCCTCCTATGTGAGCGAACCAACCCATCTAAACCTTAACATTTCAATATAATATCAACAGAAAATAATGCGGAAGACTTAAACTCATAAATAAAACAACTCAACTATTATTAATATTCCCAAAATCTGGAAGTCATCATCACAAGAACATCTATGATCAAATTGCTAAACTAAAACTGTCTAAGAAGTTAAAACAATAAAAGCTAGTCCATGCCGGAAGTTCAAGGCATCAAGACTTGAAGAAGAAGACCCAGTCCAAGCTAGACGCGTTAGCTCACCCTGAATTTCCGAAGGTAGTGAAGACTGGCTTGATTTACTGCTGAGTTGAAGTTGACGGAACGTTTGCTGCATTACACAAATAACAAAGAGGAAAACATAAAAGTAGGGGGTCAGTACAACCACACGTACTGAGTAGATATCATCGGCCAACTCAAAATGAAGATAATATATATCAAGTAATATTATAAATCAACTATAAGCTCAAAACATGTAGCAACAACAAGTATCATAATCGTCCAACAATACCATCAAGTTCATTCATGAGGGCTCAAGCCTCATTACCATACTCATTTGGGAATTAAGTTCATTATGTTGAGTATATTATCATCTTTCGAGATTCATTATCTTTCTTCCTCTTGTGTCGGTACGTGACACTACGATCCCCTACCACTATGTGTTGGAACGTGACACTCCGATCCCCTATATGTGTCGGAACGTGACACTCCGATCCCCTATATGTGTCAGAACGTGACACTCCGATCCCCTATATGTGTCGGAACGTGACACTCCGATCCCCTATATGTGTCGGAACGTGACATTGCGATCCCCTATATCTACGTGTCGGTTCGTGACACCCGTCCCACTAATACTATGTGTCGGAACGTGACACTCTGATCCACTACATTCATTCTATCCATTCATCCAGCCTTCTCTATACTAAGGCATCATCAATCCCATTACTTTAATTCGTCAAGCCTTCTTTTATACCAAGGCATCATCATTAATATCATAGATTAAAGTTTCTTTCAAGATTTGGGATTCAATGGTTTTCATCATGCTTGTTTTATCAAAGTCACATAATCATATTCATACAAACATACAATAAGCATATAGATAGGTTTACAATATCATCAACACATATTATTCACTATTAAGAGTTCACTACGAATATCGTAAAATAAACCATAACCTACCTCCACCGAAGACTAGTGATCAAGCAAGAAATTCCCAAGCTTGTTTTCTCCCCTTTGATCGACTGCCCTCTCTCTCTTTCTTGTTCTTTCTCTTTTGTTTTCTTATGTTCAAACCCTCTTTCTTTTACCCTAATTAATCATATAATTAAGTGTGAAAAAGGACAATAAACCCCACTAATTAACTTAAGGTTACCCCTTTTAACCCCTAAGTAATAGACTTATTAATGTTAACCCTCAATCTTTATAATTAAGGAAAGAATAGTCAAAAACGACCCTTAAAACGTGTGGAGAAATCCTAAACTGCCTGGGATGGGATTGCGCAGCCTGTGACGGGCCGTCGTTCCTGCGACGGTCCGTCACGATGGCCGTCGCAACCTCCCAAATTCCAGGTGGTCTGTGACGGCCCGTCCCCCTTGTGACGGTCCGTCCTGCACCTCCGTCATGACGGTCAGAAACTCGTTTCTTGCACCAAATTCTCAAAAGTTGAAGTGTTTTGCAACGGGGGCTCACGACGGTCCATCGTTTCTGTGACGGCACGTCCTGCAGGTCCGTCACAATTTACAGAGAGTCGATTTTAATATCCAATTTGAAGAATTCTAAGTGTCATGGGACGACACCTCCTCGACGGGCCGTCGTGACCATGACGGTCCGTCGGGACACACGTCGTCTCAGCCAGTTTTCCCCGTATTACAATCTGCTGCTCAAACGACTAAACAGGTCGTTACAATAGATACCAATTTACCCATCGTTCGTCCCCGAACGATCAGAAGAAGGAAAACAATGGCGAAAAGGAGTACCTGAATCTGTAAACAGATGTGGGTATTTTTCTTGCATATCTGCCTCCTTCTCCCAAGTAGCCTCTTCAACCGGTCGATTCTTCCATTGCACTTTGATGGATGCAATCTCTCTCGACCTCAGCTTGCGAACTTCTCTATCTAATATAGCAACCGGTTCCTCTTCATAAGTCAAGTTCTCATCCAACAAAACTGAATCCCAACGGATAATGTAGTTTCCATCTCCGTGGTATCTCTTCAACATGGATACATGAAACACCGGATGCACTCCGGACAGCCCTGGGGGCAAGGCTAATTCATAAGCCACCTCCCCTATTCTCTTAAGCACTTCAAATGGTCCAATATACCTTGGACTTAACTTACCCCTTTTTCCGAACCGCATCACCCCTTTCATGGGTGAAACCTTCAACAGGACTTGTTCACCTTCCATGAACTCCAAGTCTCTAACCTTTCGGTCTGCATACTCCTTTTGTCTACTTTGAGCCGCCAAAAGCTTTTCTTGAATAGATTTTACCTTCTCCATAGAATCTCTCAACAGATCAGTCCCCCAAGGTCTAACTTCAAAGGCATCAAACCAACCAATGGGAGATCTACACCTCCTCCCATACAATGCTTCAAATGGAGCCATGTCAATACTGGAGTGATAGCTATTATTATATGAAAACTCTGCCAAAGGTAAAAAGCTATCCCAATGGCCACCAAACTCTATCACACATGCACGAAGCATATCCTCCAACACTTGAATCGTTCGCTCAGACTGACCATCGGTCTGAGGGTGAAATGCAGTGCTAAGGTCCAACCTAGTACCTAATTCAGCCTGTAATGTCCTCCAAAACTTAGAGGTAAACTGTGTACCTCTATCCGATATGATGGAGAGTGGAACTCCATGCAACCGAACGATCTCTGAGATGTAGATTTTGGCCAACTTCTCTGCATTGTAGGTCACCTTGACCGGAACGAAATGAGCGGACTTAGTTAACCTGTCGACAATCACCCAAATAGAGTCATACTTACTCAATGTCTTGGGAAGACCAACCACGAAGTCCATCGCGATTCTCTCCCACTTCCATTCAGGAATGGGCATTCTCTGAAGTGTTCCTCCGGGCCTCTGGTGTTCATACTTTACTTGTTGACAGTTTGGACATTTGGCAATAAAGTCAACAATATCGCGCTTCATTCTACTCCACCAGAAGTGTTGCTTTAGGTCGCGATACATCTTGGTTGCACCAGGATGTATAGAATATCCAGAACTATGAGCCTCGGTAAGAATAGTGGTGATCAAATCATCGATGCGGGGTACGCATACCCTTCCCTTAATTCTCAAAACACCTTCCTCATCAATTATTGCCTCTTTAGCCTCTCCTTGCAACACTTTGTCTCGGATTCGACTTAGCTTCTCATCATCAAACTGTTTCCCCTTAATCTGATCAAGAAAGGAAGATTTTGCCTCTACACAAGCTAACAATCCTCCCTTCTCATTTATTTCCAACCTCATAAGGTCATTAGCCAGAATCTGCACTTCTCTTGCCAATGGGCGTCTAGAAGCTTGCAAATGAGCTAGACTTCCCATGCTTCCGGCCTTTCTACTCAAAGCATCTTCCACAACATTCGCCTTCCCCGGATGATACAAGATAGTGATGTCGTAGTCCTTCAGTAGTTCCATCCATCTCCTCTGTCTCAAGTTCAAGTCTTTCTGAGTGAATACATACTGTAGGCTACGATGGTCCGTGTAGACTTCACACTTAACCCCATACAAGTAGTGTCTCCATTGCTTTAGTGCAAATACTACCGCGGCCAACTCCAAATCATGGGTCGGATAGTTACGTTCATGCACCTTTAATTGCCTCGAAGCATAAGCAATCACATTCTTCTCTTGCATTAGCACTGCACCCAACCCAGAATAGGATGCGTCACAATAAACAATGAAGTTTTTACCCTCTACCGGCAAGGTGAGGATAGGCGCGGTAGTCAACAACGTCTTAAGCTTCTGGAAGCATTCCTCACACTCATCTGACCATACAAATGGAACATTCTGCTTAGTCAAGTTCGTCAATTGGGAAGCAATAGAAGAGAATCCCTTGACGAATCGGCGGTAGTAGCTAGCTAAACCCACAAAACTCCTTATTTCTGACACGTTTGTAGGTCTTACCCAATTCTTCACTGTCTCAATCTTGGATGGATCCACCATCACCCCATACTTAGAAACCACGTGCCCCAAGAAGGACACTGAATCTAGCCAAAACTCACACTTGGAGAATTTCGCATAAAGCTTTTTCTTTCTCAACAACTCTAACACCATTCTCAAATGCTCCTCATGTTCCTTCTTACTTTTGGAGTATATCAGTATATCATCAATAAACACAATCACAAAGGGGTCCAAGTATGGCTTGAAAATCTCGTTCATCAAGCTCATGAAGGCAGCAGGGGCATTAGTAAGACCAAACGACATTACCACAAATTCATAATGCCCATACCTAGTTCGAAAAGCAGTCTTTGGCACATCCGTTGCTCGTATTTTCAATTGGTGATAACCGGACCTCAAGTCAATTTTTGAGAAGACACAAGCACCTTGTAACTGATCGAACAAGTCATCAATGAGGAGGAATGGGGTACTTGTTCTTAACAGTTACTTTGTTCAACTATCGGTAATCTATGCACATTCAGAAACTCCCATCCTTCTTCATCACAAATAGCACCGGAGCACCCCAAGGAGATGCACTTGGTCTAATGAAGCCTTTGCTCAACAACTCTTGAAGTTGTGCCTTTAACTCTCTTAATTCGGCGGGAGCCATTCTATACGGGGGTATAGAAATGGGGCGAGTACCTGGTTCCAAATCAATGCAGAAGTCTATATCCCTATCTGGTGGCATACCGGGAAGATCTGCAGGGAACACATCCAAAAACTCACAGACCAGTGAAACCGACTCGATCGAAGGTACTTGGGTAGTGTCATCCTTGAGATGTGCCAAGAAAGCTAAACACCCTTTACTGACCATTTTCTTAGCACGAAGAAAGGATATGATACGCACCGGATTGGAAGTGTAGTCACCCTCCCACACTAACTAATCTGTCCCAGGCTTGGCTAGCGTCACAGTTTTAGCATTACAATCCAAAATCGCAAAATTCGGAGAAAGCCAAGTCATACCCAGAATTACATCGAAGTCACCCATTTCTAAAATAACCAAGTCTACATAAGTGTTGCTCCCCACAAAATTCACCAAACAAGACCTATAGACCTTTTCAACTATCACAGACTCACCCACCGGAGTAGAAACACGAATAGGCATGTCAAGTAATTCACAATGTAAATTTAGACCATTAGCAAATGAGGAAGATACATATGAAAACGTGGAGCTAGGGTCAAATAATACAGATGCCATGCAATCACAAACCAAGAGATTACCTGTGATAACAGCATCAGACGCCTCCGCTTCAGACCTCCCAGGGAAAGCATAACAATGGGCCCTATCATTCGTCTGTCCGTTGCCCCTACCATGTTGTGTAGTAGTGGCTCCGTTTTGCCCACCACCTCTGCCGTTTTGGTGACCGCCATTACCTCGACCACCACGTCCTCCAGAAAAACGGCCTCTACCATGACCACCCCTACCTCTAGCTAGTGGGGCTCTGTAACTCTGTTTTGGACAATTCCTCCTAATATGTCCAATCTCCCCACATCCATAGCACTCTCTGGAATCGGGCATAGGTCTCTCGGAGTAGAGTTGACCGTTCTGAGGTGGACCCCCAACTACAGTCTGTAGTGAAGACTGTATTGGTCGAACTGAGTGACCTCCGGAGTTCTGTCCTCTAGAGTAGGAACCATTAAACTCACCTCCCCTTCGAAACCTCTTTGATGTCGATGTCGTGGTGAAGTCATATGGCTTCACTCCTTCCACCTCTATCACAAAGTCTACCACCTCTTGGAAAGATGTTGCCGTTGCCGCTACCTGTAAGGCTGAAATCCGCAACTCCGACCTCAACCCCTTCACGAAACGGCGAATCCGTTCTTGTGGACTGAAACAAAATTGGGTGGCATATCTGGATAGTGCGCGAAATTTAGCCTCATACGCGTTTACTGTCATCCTTCCTTGTTCAAGACTCAAGAACTCATCCCTCTTTCTATCTCTCAAGGTCCTTGGGATATACTTCTCCATAAACAGGGTAGAGAATGATTCCCAAGTCATAGGTGGTGCCTCTGTTGGTTGACACTCAACATGTGAACGCCACCACATTTTGGCGTTCCCTTGGAACTGATAGCTCACGAACTCGACACCTAACCTCTCTACTATCCCCATCTTGTGTAGTAGCTCATGACAATCAACCAGAAAATCATAAGCATCCTCAGATTCTGCACCCTTGAAGACTGGAGGTTTCAATTTCAAGAACTTACTGAAAAGTTCGTGTTGATCGTTTGTCATAATAGGCCCAGTAGTCAGACGTGGAAATGGGCCTATTCCCAATGTTGCATCCATGCGGGGAGCCATAGTAGCCGCATGTCGTATCTCTGAAACCGGAGGTGTTGGTGCAGAAACCACTGGAGGTGCTTGACCCTGATCGGATAACCCGCTAAGATAAGCAAGTACTTGGTTGATCATCTCTGGGGTAGGTTGGGGTGGCAATTCCTCATTCTGCACTTGTTCAGTTTCCCCTTCCTCACCCTCTCTTACTACCTCCTCAGTCGGTGGAGGAGTCACCGCCCTAGTATCAGATGGGCTAGGGGCTCGTCCTCTTCCTCTAGAGGACGTCCTCCCACGACCTCTTCCACGGCCTCTTGCCGCTGTTCTTCCTCGAGCCACAGCCCCAGTGGCTGGCTCAGTCATTTCCTGTCTTTCCGTTGTTGCTGCTGGTGCGTTCGTTGCTCTAGTTCTAACCATCTGCGAAATAGAGTGAAGATGGTCAGATACCAATTTGTATCACCTAGATACCAATTGGACTCAAGTAGTAGCACGAAAGAAAGAATGAAAGAATGGAATTTTCCTAAAGTCTTATAGCCTCTCAAAGAAAAGTAAAGGCGTCCCCCTACCGTTCCTTAAGACTCTACTAGACTCGTTCTTGTGTGATGAGACCAACGAACCTAATGCTCTGATACCAAGTTTGTCACGACCCAATTCGGGGACGCGACTGGCACCCACATTTACCCTCCTATGTGAGCGAACCAACCCATCTAAACCTTAACATTTCAATATAATATCAACAGAAAATAATGCGGAAGACTTAAACTCATAAATAAAACAACTCAACTATTATTAATATTCCCAAAATCTGGAAGTCATCATCACAAGAACATCTATGATCAAATTGCTAAACTAAAACTGTCTAAGAAGTTAAAACAATAAAAGCTAGTCCATGCCGGAAGTTCAAGGCATCAAGACTTGAAGAAGAAGACCCAGTCCAAGCTAGACGCATTAGCTCACCCTGAATTTTCGAAGGTAGTTAAGACTGGCTTGATTTACTGCTGAGTTGAAGTTGACGGAACGTTTGCTGCATTACACAAATAACAAAGAGGAAAACATAAAAGTAGGGGGTAAGTACAACCACACGTACTGAGTAGATATCATCGGCCAACTCAAAATAGAAGATAATATATATCAAGTAATATTATAAATCAACTATAAGCTCAACATGTAGCAACAACAAGTATCATAATCGTCAACAAATACCATCAAGTTCATTCATGAGGGCTCAAGCCTCATTACCATACTCATTTGGGAATTAAGTTCATTATGTTGAGTATATTATCATCTTTCGAGATTCATTATCTTTCTTCCTCTTGTGTCGGTACGTGACACTCCGATCCCCTACCACTATGTGTCGGAACGTGACACTCCGATCCCCTATATGTGTCGGAACGTGACACTCCGATCCCCTATATGTGTCGGAACGTGACACTCCGATCCCCTATATGTGTCGGAACGTGACACTCCGATCCCCTATATGTGTCGGAACGTGACACTCCGATCCCCTATATCTACGTGTCGGTTCGTGACACCCGTCCCACTTATACTATGTGTCGGAACGTGACACTCCGATCCACTACATTCATTCTATCCATTCATCCAGCCTTCTCTATACTAAGGCATCATCAATCCACTTACTTTAATTCGTCAAGCCTTCTTTTATACCAAGGCATCATCATTAATATCATAGATTAAAGTTTCTTTCAAGATTTGGGATTCAATGGTTTTCATCATGCTTGTTTTATCAAAGTCACATAATCATATTCATACAAACATACAATAAGCATATAGACAGGTTTACAATATCATCAACACATATTATTCACTATTAAGAGTTCACTACGAATATCGTAAAATAAACCATAACCTACCTCCACCGAAGACTAGTGATCAAGCAAGAAATTCCCAAGCTTGTTTTCTCCCCTTTGATCGACTGCCCTCTCTCTCTTTCTTGTTCTTTCTCTTTTGTTTTCTTATGTTCAAACCCTCTTTCTTTTACCCTAATTAATCATATAATTAAGTGTGAAAAAGGACAATAAACCCCACTAATTAACTTAAGGTTACCCCTTTTAACCCCTAAGTAATTAGACTTATTAATGTTAACCCTCAATCTTTATAATTAAGGAAAGAATAGTCAAAAACGACCCTTAAAACGTGTGGAGAAATCCTAAACTGCCTGGGATTGCGCAGCCTGTGACGGGCCGTCGTTCCTGCGATGGTCCGTCACGATGGCCGTCGCAACCTCCCAAATTCCAGGTGGTCTGTGACGGCCCGTCACCCCTGTGACGGTCCGTCCTGCACCTCCGTCATGACGGTCAGAAACTCGTTTCTTGCACCAAATTCTCAAAAGTTGAAGTGTTTTGCAACGGGGGCTCACGACGGTCCGTCGTTGCTGTGACGGCACGTCCTGCAGGTCCGTCACAATTTACAGAGAGTCGATTTTAATATCCAATTTGAAGAATTCTAAGTGTCATGGGACGACACCTCCTCGACGGGCCGTCGTGACCACGACGGTCCGTCGGGACACACGTCGTCTCAGCCAGTTTTCCCCGTATTACAATCTGCTGCTCAAACGACTAAATAGGTCGTTACATATACATACACTCCTCTTGAATGATGAAAAAAAAAACTTCAAAAGTCTTCCAAGTAGAGTAGGATTAAAGAAAATAATCACATCAATCATCATCTAGTCAAAAAAAAATCACCCTCATCTACTTTTCCCTCCCAAAACCAAAAACACCATTGTTTCTTCTTTGTTTTTCATCATCTAGTAAAAAAAAAAATCACCCTCATCTACTTTTCCCTCCCAAAACCAAAAACACCATTGTTTCTTCTTTGTTTTTCATTATCTAGTCAAAAAAAAAATCACCCTCATCTACTTTTCCCTCCCAAAACCAAAAACACCATTGTTTCTTCTTTGTTTTTCTTTCAAGTTTATTGTAAGCAAAAAAAAAAACTCATCTTCCTTTCTTTAGCAAGATGACTTCAAGTAGTCAAAAGAAAAAAGATTTTATGAGACGTACAAAAAGTGTAGGAATAGATTTTGATGATAAACCTCTATGGAATCATGTTAAAGTTATTTCAATTGCTCCAAATGGGGGTGGGAAGAGGACATGGTCTTGTAACTATTGTAATAAAATAGTTACGGGATCATATAATAGGTGAAAGCACATCTTTTGAGAATATCGGGTCATGGTGTTCAAATATGTAAAGAAAATAGTGGTGATATATATGCGCTTTTGAAGATGGAGCATGAACAAGCGGAAAGAAAACGAACCAATGTTCAAGTTGATGCAAGAAAAAAAGATGATTATATATCACTTCCGGAGGGGACTGATCTAATTCAAAAAAAAAAAACGAAAGAGTTCGAGTAGTGGAGCTATCGGAAAATCATTCGTCATTTATGAGAGGAATACGACCGACAAATTAGCTGCTAGGATGTTCTACGCATCAGGTTTATCATTCAACTTTGCCAACTCTCCTTATTTAAAAAAATATTCTAAGTTTCTAGCCGAAAATTCCATTCCCGGTTATATTCCCCCATCATATAATAGATTGAGGTCAACTCTTTTAGATCAAGAAAAAAACACATATTGATAGAAAGTTGCAACAAATAAAAGGTACATGGAAAAAGAAAGGATTGTCGATTTGTTCGGATGGATGGTCCGATACTAAAAGACGACCTTTGATCAATATAATGGCATCATCTAGTGGAGGCCCAATGTTTTTGAATTCAATCAATTCTAGTGGAATCGTAAAAGATGGTGAATATATTTCTAACTTATTTATTGAAGCAATAGCAAAATGTAGGTTCAAACAATGTTGTTCATGTTATTACGGATAATGCAAGTAATATGAAACTTGCCGGTACTATAGTGGAGCAAAAATATCCTCATATATTTTGGACTCCTTGCGTTGTTCATTGTTTGAATCTAGCTTTGAAAAGTATGTGCCAACCTTCGGAAAAATCACCTCACTTTACTAATTGTAAATGGATTTTAGAGTTACTTAGTGAAGTGAGCAATTTAAAGAATTTTGTTGTGAACCATGACATGGCACATGCACTTTTTCAAAAACATTCGGATTTGTGTTTGTTGAAGGTTGGTGAAACAAGATTTGCATCACACATCATTATGACCACCCGAATTCGCAAAGTAAAATCTTCTTTGGAGAAAATGGTCATGGATGATGAATGGAAGAATTATAAGGGGGATAAGGGAATTGAAGCCAATACACGTGAAATAAAATCGTTCATAATGAATGATGAAAAATGGGATAGTATTGACTATTTCTTGAAATTTAGGGAACCAATTGTTGATATGCTAAGAAATGCCGATATTGATGGTCCAAAATTACATCTCATTTATGATATGTGGGACTCAATGATTGAGAAAGTCAAGAAAGTCATCTTTGAGCATGAGGGAAAAGATCTCATTTCCGGTCAATCAATTTTTTTTGATACTATTCATGATATTCTTGTGGCTAGGTGGAACAAAAGTAACACACCTCTACATTGTATGGCACATTCTTTGGTTCCCAAATATTATCATGAATCATGGCTTGAAGGAGAGAATGGAATTCGAAAACTAGCTCCCAATGAAGATAGTGAAATTTCATTGAATAGAGTCAAGTGCTTTCAAAGGTACTTTAAAAATTCTAATGAAATGAAACAAGCCTCATTGGAGTATGGATCCTTTTGTAGCGGAATTGGCTATTTTAGTGAGCCTCATGTGATTGACGCTATGATGTATGAAGATTCTCTTTCTTGGTGGGCAAATCATGGGGTCTCGGCTCCACTTTTGCCACAATTAGCTTACAAGTTGCTTACTCAACCGACTTCTTCCTCTTGTTGTGAAAGAAATTGGAGTACATATTCTTTGATTCACAATATCAAGAGAAATAAGTTGGCAACTTCAAGAGCCGAAGATTTAGTGTTTGTACATTATAATCTCCGATTGTTGTCTCGCAAGAAAGAGAAATATATAAATGGGCCAAGCAAATATTGGGATGTTGGTATGTCTATATTTTCTTCAATTATTTAGTTTAAATGGTGTTCTTTTCTTTTTATACAAGATCTTCTAATATATTTATTCTTTTAAATTTATTTTAGGTGGAGATAGGTTTGATATTGATGAGACAACTAATGATCTAACCGAGCTTTCAATAGATGACCCTCAAATTGAAGGTGTGATATTTGAGGAAGAGTTTGAAGATTTGTAAGAAGTTGAAGAAGATGTGGAAGAGATAGCTAACTTAATTAAATAACTTGATAATTGACAATATTTTGTTGTTATGTTAATTTTAAGTTATGAATTAAGTTGAGACAATCTCTTGTTTTTTGTTCAATAGTATGTTTTACACTTTTGCTTGGTGTATTGAATATTGATTAGTAATTATGAATATCTAAATTATGGATAAATATCTTTGTGTATCTCTTGAATTTTAATAATTGTAGTGTATTCTTCATTTTTCACTTTGTTTCAACTTTCAAGAGTTATTACTACCCATGTTCTAAGGTTAATTATTCTTTCCAATTTTTATTGATTCTTTTAGTTATATTTATTCTATTGTGATTTGTAAATTTTTTTAATGTTTAGTTTCTATTTTATTGTGTCTTTGTAGGAAGAGTGGAAGAGTAATCTCATCTTGAAGAACAAAAGATAGAATTCTACAAAATACATGTAAGTTTATCACAATATATCTCTCAAATTTAGAATATCTTCATAACTATATTTTTATAATATTGAAATTTTTAGCCGTATCCCCGCACCCGTATCCATACTCGTATTCGCACCCACGAATCTTAAAATTTGGATTTCGCCGAATCCGACTCTCGGATTCGCATCCGTCTCGGATACCCGCACCCGAGTCCGAGCAACTTAGCCGACAAGTTCTTTGCATATCTCAAACTTTTCTTTTGATACCACCTTGGTCAGCATATCTGAAGGGTTTTCACTAGTAGGGATCTTCATGAAATGCATAGATCCGTCCTCATCTTTTCATGAATCCAGTGATATCTCACGTCGATATGCTTCGTCCTTGCATGATACATGGTGTTCTTACTCAAGTCTGTTGAACTCTGACTGTCACAATAGACGACATACTCCTTCTGATGCAATCTAAGTTCTTGAAGAAATCGTTTCAGCCATACCATCTCTTTGCCAGCTTCAGTAGCTGCAATATATTCTGCCTCAGTTGTAGAGAGTGCGACACACTTCTGCAACTTTGACTGCCATGATATAGCTCCCCCTGAAAATGTAAACAAATATCTAGTAGTAGATTTTCTATTATCGAGGTCACCTGCCATATCAGCATCAGTATAGCCTTTCAAGATTAGATCAGATCCTTTAAAACACAAGCAATCTCTTGTGGTACCTCTTAGGTACCTGAGTATCCACTTAACTGCCTCCCAGTGTTCTTTTCCAGGATTTTCAAGGAATCTGCTAACAACACCAACTGCATGAGCAATATCAGGTCTTGTACACACCATCGCATACATCAAACTCCCCACAGCTGAAGAATAAGGAACTTTAGTCATTCCCTCTTTCTCCTCTTTTGTTGTAGGACACATCTGTTTGCTCAACTTCAGATTACTCGCAAGAGGCGTGCTAACAGGTTTAGCACTCTTCATGTTGAAGTGTTCTAGTACACTTTCAATGTACTTCTCTTGAGATAGCCACAACTTTCTTTTTGTTCGTTCTCGAACAATCTTCATCCCTAGAATTTGTTGTGCTGGGCCCAAGTCTTTCATGTCAAATGACTTGGACAAATCTTTCTTCAACTTTGCAATCAGCTCTTTGTCTTGTCCTTTCTTTTGTTCGAAGCCTTTTACAATCAATCGAGCTTTTTACCTCTCCAACTTGCCATTTCCATCTTTCTTGAGTTTAAAGACCCACTTGCACTTAAGTGGTCTTTTTCCTTTTGGAAGTTAAACTAGCTGGTATGTGCCATTTTTCTGTAGAGATCCCATCTCTTCGTGCATGGCTTTCATCCATTGGCTCTTTTCTGAATGAGACAACACCTCTTTAAGACTTTCTGGCTCACCTTCATCATTGATAAGGACATACTCTGAGGAAGGGTATTTGGTTGATTCTACCCTTTGTCTTTCTGATCTCCTCAAAGGTTGAGATCGTTCTTCTTCTGGGTGCTCCATTTGCTCGGTATTATCACCAAGTTGCTCTCCCTGCTCAACAATCTCATCGGGTTGCTCTTCATGCTCAGCAACTTCATTAATCATACTTTCTGCACTTATGGGATGGTTAGAAGAAGAAGGAATGGTAACAAGATTAGGGACTATACCATTCTTTTTCTTGGCCTTCTCGGATAAATCATCAGCAGTTCCAACTTCACTTTCTCGAAAGATTACATCTCTACTTCTGATGACCTTCTTCTTTACAAGATCCCATAGTCTGTACCCGAACTCTTCATCTCCATATCCGATGAATATGCAAGGAACTGATTTATCATCTAGCTTGGTTCTTTGCTCCTTCGGTACATGTGCAAAAGCTTTGCAACCGATCACCTTTAGGTGTGAGTCAGACATCTCTTTGTTGGTCCAAACTCTCTTCGGAATGTCAAACTCCAACGGAATTGATGGACTACGATTGATAAGATAACACGCTGTCCGAACTGCTTCACCCCAGAATGTCTTGGGTAATATAGCCATTCTGAGCATGCTTCTCACCTTCTCAACAATGGTGCAATTCATTCTCTCAGCTACACCATTGTGTTGTAGGGTTCCAGGAACTGTCTTTTCATGTCTGATTCTATGGTTTGAACAATACTCTTCAAATTCTCTTGAAGTGTACTCACCTCCATTGTCGGTTCGGAGACGTTTTAGCTTTCGACCTGTCTCTCTTTCTATCTGAGCATGAAACTTTTGAAATACTTGAAACACCTGATCTTTGGTTCTCAAGATATAAACCCACAATTTTTGAGAAGCGTCATCAATAAAGGTAACAAAGTATTTATTACCTCCTATCGATTCTATCTCCATTGGACCACAAACATTAGAATATACCAAATCAAGTATATTCGACTTTCTTTCAGATGATGTCTTAAATGAGACTCTATGTTGTTTACCAAATAAGCAGTAGTTACAAGATTTTATCGTTGTACCTTTGGCAAAAGAGATGAGTGACTTTTTGGAAAGAATTTGCAATCCTTTCTCGCTCATATGGCCCATTCTTTTATGCCATAAATCTGCAGAATTTTCTTCGTGAGCCGCATTTAATTCACCTTGGCATATTTTTGCATTTGTCCTGTATAACGTGCCACGAGCAACTCCTTTTGCAATCACCAATGCCCCTTTGGTGAGTCTCCATTTTTTATTTGCAAAGTAGTTCTCATGTCCATCTTGGTCCAAAGCAATTTCTGAGATCAAGTTCATCCGTAAATCAGGTACGTGGCGCACATCTTTCAACACTAATGTGCATCCAACATTTGTTTTTAAGCAAATGTCTCTGATACCCGCAATCTTTGAGTAACTTGTGTTACCCATTTTCACATTTCCATAATCACCGGCTACATATCTGCAAAAAGGATCTCTTACCGGTGTGGCATGATAAGATGTTGTTGTGTCGACCACCCATTCCGACTCTATACCTGCCAAGTGCATGCATTCTTCTTCCTCATTTATGAGGAGAACAACATCGTCATTATTTTGCACCATGCCAGCTATGTTGTCATCATTCTTCTGGCCGCTGCTTTCCCCTTTGCCCCTTTTTAGATTTGGACAATCTCTTTTGAAGTGTCCTGGTTGATCGCAATTGTAGCTATTTCTGGCCTTTGATTTTGATCGGACCTTGGACTTTCCACGAGCTCCGGATCTACCATAGTTACTTGAGCTCCTTTGGTAACTTCTGCCTCTACTTTCCGTGATGAGAGCTTGTCCGTGATTTTCAGGCCTTTTTTTCATCTTCTCATTAAGCAAAAGGGCTGATGTGACATCCTTCAACTCAATAGAGTCCTTACCATGTAAAATGGTTGTTGATAAAGTATCGTAGGAAGATGGCAACTAGTTAAGAAGCACTATGGCTTTATCTTCATCCTCGATCTTTACTCCGAGGTTTGCTAGCTGCATGATTAGTCCATTAACTACATTTAAATGAGACAAAAAATTTGTACCTTCACCCATATGCAGCGCATATAACTGCTTCTTTAGGTACAATTTATTTGTCAGCGTTTTGGACATGTATAGATTTTCTAACTTTGTCCAAATGCCACATGCACTCTCTTCATCGATGATGTTATTAACTACATCATCTGTTAAGTGCAATCTGATTGCATTAGCAGCCTTTTCATCCATTTCTTCCCAATCCTCAAGTTTCATGGATTCGGGCTTTTTGGATTTGCCGCCTAGTGCCTTATGCAAACCCTGTTGGATAAGCAAGTCTTTCATCCTTCTCTGCCACGTGGAGACACCGCTATCACCGTTGAATTTCGCTACCTCGTACTTTACTCCAGACATTTTTTTTATTGAGTATAGTACAATAAGCTGCAAATTTTTTTTTTGTAAATGAGCAGAACCTGTGCTCTGATACCAATTGTTGAGAATAAATCCGTAACAGAAATAATATTTGCGGTAATAAAGGCAACAAATGTGGAACACAATAATGCGGTTAAACAACGAGAATAAAAGAGAAATAATGACACCAAGATTTTACGTGGAAACCCTTCTAAATAAGGAAAAAACCACGACCCGAGAGGAGCAACGAATATCACTATAGTAAGGATTTTACACTTGTATGTCTGAGTAAAACTCCAAAGATCACTACACATTCAAAAGAAATAACACTCTTTTGATTTTTCCACCTCACTACAATATAGCTCACACTCTCTATTTTTCCTCACAGATTATTATCCTCTGTGATGCCTCACTCTTCTTTTCTCTCCTTTGTAATTCTTTTTGGTGTACTTAGAATGAAGAATTGTCCTCCCTTTTATAAAGAACAAATACACTACCCTCCAAATGTGCTATAGAAGAACAATTTTTTCTTCTTCATAGCTTACCTACTCTACCAAACTTTGAAATTGGCACAAAACAATTTTTTCTTCTTCATAGCTTACCAACTCTACCAAACTTTGAAATTGGCACAAAGTTATTCAAAGTTTGGTACATGGGGATGGAACTCACACAAAGAAGGTACAAAGATAATATCAAAATGGACAATAGTACAATAGTAAGACATGGACATACATACAAGTAGAAATGGTTATCCATTGCGGTAAATACAAAAAGCATACAACCCAAATAGAAGGGGCAACACTGACCAAATTGAGGATTGAGAAGTGATGGTATCAACATCGTATGATGGAAATCAGTAAACCCCCAACAGAGAAAGTTCACCTAACAGTCACAGAGATGTGATATATAAAGCAAACAAACAGAGTTCAAAACAATAAATGGTAACACAAAATCAAGGAAATCACAAAGAGACGATGAAGGACATACCTTGGTGGCAGGATCTCGACATCAAGTTAGAAATGGTCCTTACCAAGACAAAAATCGGTGAAGAGATCACTGACCATGAAGTGCCTGGACAGTTCCAATTTCAAATTTCGTTTAGTGCTTTTAGAAATAGAATTTATTTGTTTTTATTTTTATTTATTTTGTAGGGTCAATTTTGATCCAATTTTCGAACATAGCCCAATGGGCATTTTTAATTAATAAATGGCCTGATGTCCAAAACGTTATTAAAAAAAAGAGCAATTTTATATATATAGAAAAGAAAAAATTGATAATTATTAGATATAGCAAAGTATTTAAAATTGCGTTCCGTAGCAAATTAAAAGTTTGCTACGGGTGAATTTTTGTGTATAATAGTTAAGCAGATTTCTTCCTTTCATACAGTTCAGTTTTTCAAAAAAAAAAAATAGGCAGCAGATAAATAAGGAAAAGATGTAATTATTCACACGAAATCGATTTCAGTTTCATTTTGTCTTCTTATCCACTCCAAATAGCTCCATTGTATACAATTCAAAAAACTAATCAAGATGTTGAAGGTTTTAATCAAGAAAGCGAGATAAAATTGTTTTTAGATATAGAAATAAGAGGTAATTTCATGACGAAAACATACTCTGATTTTGTTTTTGATTTTGTCAACAATGGTGTTTAAAATTCAGATTTCGTTTTTCACTTTCACCAAATCAGTTGAATATATATTGGGATGTGAATATTTGTCCCTAATTGATTTGATTAGTTAATGTGAAATATAGAAAAATTTGTGATAAAATTTTTGTTAATTTTGAATTACGGATTTGAGACTCGTTGCAAGCATAGTATTGTTTGTATTTGAAATTGTATATGAAATCTGATTTGATATATGCAACTATTATCTTTTTGTTTGATACGGTACATCTTCATTTTATTTTTCAAATTCTCATAATATGTATAAGTGGATAGGTGTATTACATTGTTGTTTGTTTGTTCGAATCTCACACGCACACGCACGCGCACACACACACACGTAGTGTAATTTGGTAAATTGTATTATTATATGAAACTGTTGTCTATTTATAAGAATTTGTTTGTTATATTCATATAGGTTTTTTATTGTTTCTGTTGAATTGTATACTTCTATAAAGCTATAATTTTGTGTATACAGAGAAATTTTGTATAATTTGAAAATGTGTATAAGTTAAAAACTGAAGCTGCTATAATATGTATAAGTACATGTTATATTCGTTGTTGCATTTCTTTAGCTTACAAATTTATATGTATATATTTTAATTTTTTATACAAAAGTTCTAAAAATGGCTTCACTGCTATTTTGGTTATGCATTCTAGTCGATGGGACAATGACAATTGTTACGTTGTTTATACAATTGTAGGGTTGGTTTTTAAAGAAAGTTCATCGTATAATGAGTTGTATAATATCATTGCAATGCAACTAGGAATTGATACGAATGTGAATAAACTCAAAACTGAGTATAAGACTGAAGAAAGAAAGACACCCATGTTGATTCACAACGACATGTGTGTTAGATTTTATATCATGCTTAAAAAGGCTAGAAAAGAGTTCAACAAGAATTCACTATGTATAAGCAAACTAGACAGTATAATTATTAACGATGAACTATGTGGAAGTTCAAATTAGGAGAGTGGTACGGTTACATCTATTAGCAGCAATGAAAATGATGAAGTTGATAATAGGCAGCTGACTATTGGTGAGTTGGTAGAGCCGCTTTGTATTTCGAGGCCAGGGAGCTGCGGTGGAGTTATTTCTGATCCTTGTAATAAGTACGTGGAGGTAGACCAAGTGTATAAGACCAAAGCCACATTGAAATCTGTGATAGAAAAATATGCAATTGAAAAAAGATTTTAATATAGAATTGTGAGGTGAAATGCAATCAGGTACCTGCTTTATACATACAAATATGTAGCTGTATAAGTTGTTTTAATTATTTGTATATTGATGTGTTGTGTTATTTTTGCTGATGTAGTTATACGCTGGAGTGTATTTCTGATGAATGTGAATGATTAATGAAAGCATATAATGTCAACAAGTCTGGTATGTTTAGAATAAGAGCATTTAATACAGACCATACTTGTCGTTTGAAGTATAAAGTGAATTCACAAAAACATGTCATAAGCATGCTGACTTGAGGGATTGTTAAACCCAAACTTGTTGATCACAAGAGAAAATATACATCCTCTCATATTCACAGTGATTTAAAGATATATTTGGGAGTTGATGTACATTGCTCATTGTCTTGGAGGGATAAATAAAAGGCTCTAGTTTCATTGAGGGGCACCGTAGCTGCATCTTAAAGCAAACTTCCTGCATATTTTTATATGATGAATACTACATATACAGGCTCACATATACGTCTAAAGAAAACAGCTAAACATGAGTTCTTGTATGTTTTTGTCGCATTGAATAGTTTTATACAAGGCCTTGAACATTGCAGGCCAGTAATAGTTGTGGATGGAAGTCACCTAAGAGGACCGTATAATGGAACATTTGTTGCTGCAAGTACAACGGACGGAGCCGGTATGATTTATTGATTTTTTTAATGTAAATTTTTTATCAGAATGTTAATGTGTATATAAATTAAAATGTAGGACACATTTTTCTACTGGCTTATGGTATCATTGATTCAGAAAATGATGCAGCTTGGTCTTGGTTTTTTCTACAGTTAAGGGAGACATATGGTGAAAGAATTAATATGTGTGTAGTTTCATATAGAAATGGAAGTATCATAAAGGCAGTGATTCAAGTATATAGAAATGTGTCACATTATGCTTGTATGTGACACTTGTGGGGTAATGTAGAGAAGAAATTTAAAAAGGCCTCCAAGGAGCTAAGTCCTGTGTTTTATACAATGGCAAAGACTTGCAACAAAGTTAAGTTTGATAGGCTGATGGATACTGTAGAAAAAGTGTTCATGTAGGTGTTAAAGAGTATTTGGAGCTAGCTGGATATGATAAGTGGTCAAGGTATCATGCAGAAAATCATCGGGGATGGGATATGACATCTAAGATTGCAGAGAGTATAAATAATGCATTAGTGACTGCAAGGGAGTTACCAATATTTAATTTTCTGGAAGAGTTCAGACTGATGTTTGGGAGATGGAATCATTACAACAATCACAAGGCAACCTGCACATTTACTCTGTTGATTGGAAAAGCTCAAAATTTACTAATAGAATATGAAGCAATGAGCACATGAATAGGGGTATGTTTTATGTATATATATTATTAATTAATGAGTTATTCACAAAAATAGATTTATATATATTTATACAATTGTATAGACTTATACATATACATAAATCTATTTGTGTGACACAGGTTGTGCCGTCAACTGAGTATATGTACAATGTGACTGATGATGGTAGGAGTTTTATGATATGTTTAAAGAATAAAACATGCAACTGTTGAATGTTTGAATATGAAGAAAATCCTTGTGAACATGCTTGGGCTATACTAAAGCGAAAAATTATAGTAACCGGTGGATATTTATCAGATTTGTATAAACCAAAGACGGTTTTAAAGATTTATGAGATACCGATTTATCCATTGCCTTCCTTATCAGAATAGGTGATACCTGAATCCATAATGTATGATGAAGTCCGACCTCTAAAATTCAAAAGACCTCCAGGAAGGCCTAAAAATAAATCTCGTTACAAAATTAAACATGAATTTGCTTGGGCTAAAAGGGAAGCATATGTGTAGCACATGTGGATTTGTAGGTAATAATAGGCGTTCATGTAGAAATAGACCTCAAGAAGTTTGATATGCTTTTATGATTATATTGGACTTTAAAATTTGATTTGATATACAATTATATTTTATTCTGAAGTAGTTCTGTATTTAAATTGTATAAGTTAGTATGTTGAAAATGAAATAAAGTTGTTATGTCTTATTAATTGTGCTAATTATTGTTCTTTATTTTGCCTTCATGCTATTATTAGGCATTATCGTTTGTTTCTATAGTGTAAATCATATACAGAAATAATTTACATATAAGTTGAATTGAACATTTATATACAATTGTATAAGTTTTACAGTTCATAGTTTTGAAATAAATAATTGTAGAAGTTGTTGTTTAAGCTGAATGTATATTTGTACTTTATAAATTTGTATAAGTTTTACATATACTTAACTATATACTTATACAGTTCATAATAAATTAACAGTTATATAAATTTTCAAGATTTATACAGTTAATGTGTAACAATATGTTGTTGTTTAAGTTGGATGTATATGTATACTTTATGAACTATCTTATAAGCTTTGAAATGTATATGTACATATCCAACATAAATGTAATCCTAGTTTTATAATGTTAGTGTATAAATATAAATTGTATAAGCTTGTTTGTATATTTAAAATTTATGAACAATTGTATAATCCTTATAATGTATACTTATACAGTTGTCACGATCCAAAACCGAGCCGCGACTGGCACCCACATTTTACCTTCCTATGTGAGCGAACCAACCAATCTAACCTTTAACATTTCAATGTATATCAACAGAAAATAATGCGGAAGACTTAAACTCATTAAATAAAACCAATTCAATAACTATTAAAATTCAACATCTATTATTTCCCCAAAATCTGGAAGTCATCACCACAAGAACATCTATCCTCAAATTACTAAACTAAGAGTATCTAAGAAAACAAAAACAAGTAAAAAGCTAGTCCATGCCGGAAGTTCAAGGCATCAAGACTTGAAGAAGAAGATCCAGTCTAAGCTAGAAGCATTAGCTCACCCTGAAGATCCGGTGTGACGAAGACTGGCTAGAATTACTGTTGAGTTGAAGACGACGGCACGTTTGCTGCACTCCACAAATAACAAAGAAGAAAACATAAAAGTAGGGGGTCAGTACAACCACAAGTACTGAGTAGATATCATCGGCCAACTCAAAATAGAAGATAATATATATCAAGTAATATTATAAAATCAACTATAATGCTTAACATGTAACAACAACAAGTACTATATCATTAACAAATTCCGTCAAGTTCACACTTGAGGACTCAAGCCTCAATACCATACTCATTTGGGAATTGGGTTCATTAGATTGAGTATATTATTCATCTTTCAAGATTCATTATCTTTCTTCCTCTTGTGTCGGTACGTGACACTCCGATCCATTTTCTATCCTGGTGCCGGAACGTGGCGCTCCGATCCTCAATTTCTATCTTGGTACCGAGAAGTGGCACCCGATCCATATACTATCCTGGTGTCGGAACGTGACACTCCGATCCTCAATTTCTATCCTGGTACCGGAACGTGGCACCCGATCCATATACTATCCTGGTGTCGGAACGTGACACTCCGATCCTCAATTTCTATCCTGGTACCGGAACGTTGCACCCGATCCATATACTATCCTGGTGTCGGAACGTGACACTCCGATCCTCAATTTCTATCCTGGTACCGGAACGTGGCACCCGATCCCCTAATTCATCAAGCCTTCTTTTATACTAAGGCATCATCAATCTCATTATATAATTTAGCAAGCCTTCTTTTATACTAAGGCATCATCAATCTCATTAACAAGTGAATTAGGGTTTCTTTCAAGATTTGGGATTCAATAACTTCATCATGCTTATATAATCACAAATATATACTCACATTCATACAAGCATACAATTTAAGCACATAGCAGGGTTTACAATACTATCAATACATATCATTCACTATTAAGAGTTCACTACGAATATCGTAAAAACCATAACCTACCTCCACCGAAGACTAGTGATCAAGTAAGAATTTCCCAAAGCCTTGTGTTTTCCTCCTTTCTCGTTCAATCCTCTCTTTCTCTTTGTTCTTTCTGTTTTCTTTATTCAAACCCTCTTTCTTTTACCCTAATTAACATATAATTAAGTGTAGAGGATGACAATAATAACCTACTAATTAACTTAAGGTTACCTCTTTTAACCCCCAAGTAATTAGACTTATTAATATTAACCCTCTAACTTTATAATTAAGGAAAGAATAGTCCAAAACGTCCCTTAAATCGTGTAAAGAAATCCGACTCCGACTGGGATTATGCAACCTGTGACGGCCCGTCGTGCCCGCGACGGTCTGTCATGCAGGTCGTCGCAACGATCAGAACTCTATTTTTCACTAAGGAGACTGTGACGGTCCGTCACACCTGTGTCGGTCCGTCACACCTGTGACGGTCCGTCCTGCACTTCCGTCACGACTTTTAGAGACTCGTTCCCCGTACCAAATTCTCAAGAGTTGAAGTGTTTTGCAACGGGAGCTCACGACGGCTCGTCGTAGCTGTGACGGCACATCCTGCAGGTCCGTCACAGATTACAGAGAGTCAATTTTTTATACCCAATTTCAGAATTCTAAGTGTTCTGGAATGAGACACCCTCGACGGTCCGTCGTGGTGTCCGTCGTCTCAGCCAGTTTTTCCAGAAATAAAATCTGCTGCTCAAAACGACTAAACAGGTCGTTACAATAGATACCAATTTACCCATCGTTCGTCCTCGAACGATCAAAAGAAGAAAAGCAAGGGCGGAAAGGAGTACCTGAATCTGTAAACAGATGTGGGTATCTTTCTTGCATATCCGCCTCCTTCTCCCAAGTAGCTTCTTCAACCGGTCGATTCTTCCATTAAACTTTGATGGATGCAATCTCTCTCGACCTCAACTTGCGAACTTCTGTGTCTAAAATAGCAACAGGTTCCTCTTCATAAGTCAAATTCTCATCAAGCAGAACAGAATCCCAACGGATGATGTAGTTTCCATCCCCATGGTACCTTTTCAACATGGACACATGAAATACCGGATGCACTCCGGACAGCCCTGGAGGTAAGGCTAATTCATAAGCCACCTCCCCTACTCGCTTTAGTACCTCAAATGGTCCGATATACCTTGGACTTAGTTTACCCCTTTTTCCAAATCGCATCACCCCTTTCATGGGTGAAACCTTCAACAAGACTTGCTCACCCTCCATGAACTCCAAGTCTCTAACCTTTCGGTCTGCATACTCCTTTTGCCTACTTTGCGCCGCTAGAAGCTTTTCTTGGATAGATTTCACCTTCTCCATAGAATCTCTCAACAGATCAGTACCCCAAGGTCTAACCTCAAATGCATCAAACCAACCAATGGGAGACCTACATCTCCTCCCATACAATGCTTCAAATGGAGCCATGTCAATACTGGAGTGATAGCTATTATTGTATGAAAACTCTGCCAAGGGTAAGAAGTTATCCCAATGGCTACCAAATTCTATCACACATGCACGAAGCATATCCTCCAACACTTGAATCGTTCGCTCAGACTGACCATCGGTCAGAGGATGAAATGCAGTACGAAGGTCCAATCTAGTACCTAATTCAGCATGTAAGGTTCTCCAAAACGTAGAAGTAAACTGCGTACCTCTATCAGATATGATGGAAAGTGGAACCCCATGTAACCGAACGATTTCTGAGATGTAGATTTTGGCCAATTTTTCTGCATTGTAGGTCACCTTGACCGGAATGAAGTGAGCAGATTTGGTTAATCTATCCACAATTAACCAGATAGAATCAAACTTCCCCAATGTCTTTGGAAGACCAACCACGAAGTCCATTGCAATTCTCTCCCACTTCCATTCAGGAATGGGCATTCTTTGAAGTGTTCCTCCGGGCCTCTGATGTTCGTACTTTACTTGCTGACAGTTCGGACATTTGGCAACAAAATCCACGATATCACGCTTCATTCTTTTCCACCAAAAGTGTTGTTTTAGGTCACGGTACATCTTGGTTGCACCAGGATGTATAGAATATCCGGAACTATGAGCCTCTGTAAGGATAGTGTGGGTCAAATCATCAATACGGGGCACACATACTCTTCCCTTAATCCTCAAAACACCTTCCTCATCAATTATTGCTTCTTTAGCCTCTCCTCGCAACACTATATCTCGGATCCGGATCAATTTCTCATCATTAAACTGCCTTCCCTTGATCTTGTCAACGAAGGAAGATCTTGCCTCCACACAAGCTAAAAATCCTCCCTTCTCATTTACCTCTAATCTCATAAGGTCGTTAGCCAGAATCTGAACTTCTCTAGCCAATGGGCGTCTAGAAGCTTGCAAGTGAGCTAGACTTCCCATGCTTCCCGCCTTTCTACTTAAAGCATCCGCTACAACATTAGCCTTCCCCGGATGATACAAAATAGTGATGTCGTAGTCCTTCAGTAGTTCCATCCATCTCCTCTGTCTCAAGTTCAAATCTTTCTGAGTAAAGACATACTCTAGGCTACGATGATCCGTATAGACCTCACACTTAACCCCATACAAATAGTGTCTCCATTTCTTTAGTGCAAATACTACCGCGGCCAACTCCAAATCATGGGTCGGATAGTTACGTTCATGCACCTTAAATTGCCTCGAAGCATAAGCAATCACATTCTTCTCTTGCATTAGCACTGCACCCAAACCCGAACAGGATGCATCACAATAAACGATGAAGTTTTTACCCTCTACTGGCAAGGTAAGAATTGGTGCAGTAGTCAACAAGGTCTTGAGTTTCTGAAAGCTTTCCTCACACTCATCCGACCATACAAAAATGGAACATTCTGCTTAGTCAAGTTCGTTAATTGGGAAGCAATGGAAGAGAACCCCTTGACAAATCGGCGATAGTAACTAGCTAAACCAACAAAACTCCTTATTTCTGACACGTTTGTAGGTCTCAACCAATTCTTCACTGTTTCGATCTTAGATGGATCCACCATCACTCCATCCTTAGAAACCACGTGCCCCAAGAAGGACACTGAATCTAGCCAAAACTCACACTTGGAGAATTTGGCATAAAGCTTTTTCTTTCTCAACAACTCTAACACCATTTTCAAATGCTCCTCATGTTCCTTCTTACTCTTGGAGTATATCAGTATATCATCAATAAACACGATCACAAAGAGATCCAGATATGGCTTAAAAATCCCGTTCATCAAGCTCATGAAAGCAGCAGGGGCATTCGTAAGACCAAAAGATATTACCATGAATTCGTAGTGCCCATACCTAGTTCGAAAAGCAGTCTTTGGCACATCTCCTGCCCGTATTTTCAATTGATGGTAACCGGATCTCAAGTCAATTTTAGAGAAGACACAAGCACCTTGTAACTGATCGAACAAGTCGTCAATGCGAGGAAGAGGATACTTGTTCTTAATAGTTACCTTGTTCAATTGTCTATAGTCTATGCACATCCGAAAACTCCCATCCTTCTTCTTCACAAACAAAACCGGAGCACCCCAAGGAGATGCACTTGGTCTAATGAAGCCTTTGCTCAACAACTCTTGAAGTTGTGCCTTTAACTCTCTTAACTCCGCGGGAGCCATTCTATTAGGGGGTATAGAAATGGGGCGAGCACCCGGTTCAAGATCGATACAGAAGTCAATATCCCTATCCGGTGGCATACCAGGAAGATCTGCAGGGAACACCTCCAAAAACTCGCGAACTACCGAAACCGACTCGATTGAAGGTACTTGAGTAGTGTCATCCTTGACATGTGCCAAGAAAGCTAAACAACCTTTATTAACAATCTTCTGAGCACGAAGAAAGGACACGATACGAACCGGATTGGAAGTGTAGTCGCCCTCCCACACTAACGGATCTGTCCCAGGCTTGGCTAACGTCACAGTTTTAGTATTACAATCCAATATCGCAAAATTCGGAGAAAGCCAAGTCATACCCAGAATTACATCAAAGTCAACCATCTCTAAGATAACCAAATCTACATAAGTGTCGCTCCCCACAAAATTCACTAAACAAGACCTATATACTTTTTCAACTATCACAGACTCACCCACCGGAGTAGAAACACGAATAGGCATGTCAAGTAATTCACAATGTAAATTAAGACCATTAGCAAATGAGGACGATACATATGAAAATGTGGATCCAGGATCAAACAATACGGAAGCCATGCAATCACAAATCAAAAGATTACATGTGATGACAGCATCTGATGTCTTCGCTTCCGATCTCCCAGGAAAAGCGTAACAATGGGCCCTTTCGTTTGTCTGCCCGTTGCCTCTACCATGTAGTGATGTAGGGGCTCCAGTTTGCCCTTCACCTCTGCTGCCGTTTTGGTGACCACCATTACCTCGCCACCCCACGCCTCCAGAATAACGGCCTCTACCATGACCACCTCTACCTCTAGCTAGTGGGGTTCTGTAACTCTGTTTTGGACAATACCTCTTAATGTGTCCAATCTCCCCACATCATAACATTCTCTGGTTCAAGCATCGGGCCTCTCAGAGAAGTGTTGACCGGTCTGAGGTGGACCCCCAACTACAGTCTGTAGTGAAGACTGAATTGGTCGAACTGAGTATCCTCCAGAACTCTTCCTCTAGTATACGAACCGTTGAACACCTCCCTTTCGAAACCTCTTTGATGTCGATGTCGTGGTGAAGTCATCTGACTTCGCTCCTTCCCTCTATCACAAAGTCTACCACCTCTTGGAAGGATTTTGCCGTAGCCGCTACCTGTAAGGCTGAAATCCGCAATTCTGACCTCAACCCCTTCACAAACGGCGAATCCGTTCTTGTGGACTGAAACAAGTTGGGTGGCATACCTGGATAATGCACGGAATTTAGCCTCATATGCATTAACCAACATTCTACCTTGCTCTAGACTCAAGAACTCATCCCTTTTTCTATCTCTCAAAGTCCTTGGGATATACTTCTCCACAAACAAGCTAGAGAATGATGCCCAAGTCATAGGCGTTGCCTCTGTCGGTTGACACTCAATATGTGACCGCCACCACATTTTGGCGTTCCCTTGAAACTGATAGCTCACGAACTCAACGTCAAACCATTCTACTATACCTATCTTGTGTAGTAGCTCATGACAATCAACCAGAAAATCGTAGGCATCCTCTGATTCTGCACCCTTAAAGACTGGAGGTTTCAATTTCAAGAACTTACTGAAAAGTTCATGCTGATCATTTGTCATTATAGTCCCAGTAGTCAGACGTGGAAACATGCCTATGTCCAATGAGGCATCCATACGAGGAGCCATAGTAGCCGCATGTCGTATCTCTGAAACCGGAGGTGTTGGTGCAGAAACCACTGGAGGTGCCTGACCCTGATCAGATAACCCGCTAAGATAAGCAAGAACCTGATTGATCATCTCTGGGGTAGGTTGGGGTGGCAATTCCTCATTTTGCACTTGCTCATTCTCCCCTTCCTCACCCTCTCTTATCACCTCTTCAGTCGGTGGAGGAGTCACTGCCCTAGTATCAGATGGGCTAGGTGTTTGTCCTCTTCCTCTAGAGGACGTCCTCCCACGACCTCTTCCACGGCCTCTTGCCACTACTCTTCCTCGAGCCACAGCCCCAGTGGCTGGCTCAGACCTTTCTTGTCGTGCCGGTGTCGCTGCTGGCGCGGTCGTTGCTCTAGTTCTAACCATCTGCGAAATAGAGTGAAGATGGTCAGATACCAATTTGTATCACCTAGATACCAATTGGACTCAAGTAGTAGCACGAAAGAAAGAATGAAAGAATGTGGAATTTTCCTAAAGTCCTATACCTCTCAAAAAAAAGTAAAGGCGTCCCCCTACCGTTCCTTAAGACTCTACTAGACTCGTTCTTGGTGTGATGAGACCAATGAACCTAATGCTCTGAATACCAAGTTTGTCACGACCCAAAACCGAGCCGCGACTGGCACCCACATTTTACCCTCCTATGTGAGCGAACCAACCAATCTAACCTTAAACATTTCAATGTATATCAACAGAAAATAATGCGGAGACTTAAACTCATTAAAAAAACCATTTCAATAACTATTAAAATTCAACATCTATTTTTCCCCAAATCTGGAAGTCATCACCACAAGACATCTATCCTCAAATTACTAAACTAAGAGTATCTAAGAAAACAAAAACAAGTAAAAATCTAGTCCATGTCGGAAGTTCAAGGCATCAAGACTTGAAGAAGCAGATCCAGTCCAAGCTAGAAGCATTATCTCACCCTGAAGATCCGGGTGTGACGAAGACTGGCTAGAATTACTGTTGAGTTTGAAGACGACGGCACGTTTGCTGCACTCCACAAAATACAACAAGAAAAAACATAAAAGTAGGGGGTCAGTACAACCACAAGTACTGAGTAGAATATCATCGGCCAACTCAAAATAGAAGATAATATATATCAATGTAATATTATAAAATCAACTATAATGCTTAACATGTAACAACAACAAGTACTATATCATTAACAAATTTCGTCAAGTTCACACATGA